>KB672490.1:13873487-13899660 GCA_000349145.1 Anopheles dirus
CGACTGTACCACCGACAACGGAACAAGAAAAAGAAACGGACGCATCACGTTTCTTTTTCTGCTTGCATTGTTATGTGCTTGTTTTTCTGTTTTTTTTTTTTGTTGTTTTGTGCGAATGTAATCACACCTGGAAAGGTTTACTTTTATGTTTCTCTGATACCGTCTTCCTCTTCTCGCTGGCTACAAATCCTCTTCCAAGTCATAGTAAAGCGTGTGGAAACGTATCGTCATCTCTTCCTACCTCGACCGCTATACATGTAAGCTTTGTACAGTGTGTTTTGCCCCCGCCGTGCGTGCGATTCGCCTCTGTTCCCAAAAACACTAATCGGGACAACCAGAAGGACGAGCATGCACACCGAAGAAATTGCAATCGAGAATCTTTACACCACTTGCATAAACGGAAGATATAAATGGTCGTTAAATGATAAGAACAGAAAAAACGCGCACGTACACAAACTAAAATATGCTTAAATTAAAAGCAATCTAAAATGCAGAAAATAACATCTCGTGCTAACCCTACAACGTATTGCTTTGATTGTGCGACGTTCCGTGAACAGGAGAAGCTCCCGGAAGTTCAGCACAATCACAACTGCCGGATGCTTAGCGCGCCATCATTAGCAACACTTTGGTTCCTTTTTGAATAATGCGATATTGCGCTTGTGTACGTGCATTTCTTTTTTGTGTTTGTTTCGAAAAGGGAACATTTTCCTACGATGGATAAAACAGCCTCCTGGACAAGGATATTACGTCTATAACTCACACACATCACGGTCGCTCTCTCCCTCTCTTTCTCTCTGTATCTTCCTTTCTATTGAAATTACTTTTCGACGATTTGTTAAATTGTTTATGTATTAACTGTCTCACAGAAAAAACGGAGGAAAAAACCTTAAACATATTAACGACCATTCGGAGGACCACCTAACTGACTACCGCTCCTAACCCAACACGCTGAAAGGTAGGAGGTGTGCCTTTCTCCTCCATACGGTTGTCCTCAACACTGGCCCTACCAGTTCTTGCGTTAACACACACACGCCATATACTGTTCCCTTAAAGTATAGTTTCTTATTTCCAAACGTTCCATCCAGTTTCGCCGGTTTTCAGGACATGCACATATTTACAGCTTCCTTCCTGTCGCGTGTCATTAGCAGAATCGTTTGCCATAAAACGGATGGAATCCCATCAACAAATCATCCATGTGGGTGTGTGAGTGTGTGTAAAACAAACCTCCACAAAGAGAGGACCTCTAAACAAATTATCATGCATCGGTGCCGCCAAAAGATGCGTTGCGTTCAGTTCATACATTCATGTCGTATGCATCTGTCCATTGCATAATTGTTCTCTCATAGCACTTCCACTCTCTCTCTCTCACAGGCTTTCTCATCCTGCACGCTCTTTCTAGTTGCCCAGTACATGCACATCGTCCTGCTCCTTTTCCCGCTGGCGCACGGCGACCGCTGTTTCCACCAGCAGATACAAACACTTGAACTGATCCTTGTCGTCACGGATTACACCTGAAATGGACGGAATGGAAAGAAATGAAATAAGGATTAGTTACGATGGACCCGGGTGATGCTAAAAAGCGGATTTATTTTATTACGATCATTGTATTGTCGCCGAAATTAAGTATCAATTTTATTGCTGTTTTATTTTGAAAGAACTGGATAAATTTATGTATCTCTATAACATGATTTTACTAATGAATATATGAAAACTATAACACATTTCTACTGTAATCATGTTGATAAAAAGGGAAATGGTGTAAAGGAAACCCTGTGTTTTTTATTCCTATTTGCGTTTGGTGCTGCAAGAGAAGGGTGCTGCAGCTCTCGCTCAATGTTTACTTTTGGTAGCTCCGCTGAATATATTAGATTTGTTCTTCCTTACTGTGCTTATTTAAAGTTAGTAGCGATTTTAAACTGGCTATTGACTACCGTACGAACAATTTCGGAAAAACACAAAAAAAGACATATTTAACAAAAGCCACCATAACAGAAGGCCGAATGTATAGTTACAATACCCGGCCAGAGATGGCGCCACTGCCCAGCTACCCAGGGTTTGTTTGTGGGATTTGCTAGTCTGTTTTTTCTCACCGTGAAGGACATCTGCTCACTGTTCTCTCACTTCGAACGATATCTTTTGAAAAACATTTTACTTACACAGCACGTTAATATAAGCGTAATATAAGATTTGGCGATACAGGTCTATGCGCAGAAACGATAGAATATAAATAGGAATCCGAATTTGTCTGTCTTTTCCACCTACGATTTTTCTTTGTTCGTCCTTTTCCCAAAATTAATGAGATGAAAAATCTTGTCCTACTACAAATAATAATGCACTCATTTTTAGAATGATCAACCAGCATTGATCCAGAAATCGAGAAAGGTCAGTTGTTTATTTACGTCCTATTATTGATACAGAACAGAATATATTTTGTTTGCTGATACGTTTGTGTTTTTGTCCGTGTGTTTTTGTCGTCTCTCACCCACTATACACTAACTTACCTTTTACCTTGACTGCCGTCGTCGTGTGCGGATTTGTGTTCTGTGAGTTGTTGTTGTTGTTGTTAGCGTTACCGACATTGTTGAGTCCACCGCTCGGCACGAGCGTTATCGTCTTCGCGTTCGATTCGCTCAGCGGCGTCGCGGTTACGGTCGTCGTTTTGCCCGAGCTTGTCACGACGGTCAGCTTCTTGGGACCGGCCTTGAGGGCCGCCTGCAGCGGCACAGCGGTCAAATTGCCGGTGAGCTTCACAGCGCTGAGCGGCGTGCCACCGGTGTGCACGACCGCGTTCCCGGACTGCCCAACGATCTGCACCCGCTGCACACCGGCCGGTACTATAAAAGGGTGACAAAACATGGTATACATGGTAAGGCGCGATCATCGAGACAGAGCAAAGGCGTGTGTTGATAATAATATGCAAAAGCGTTAGTCCAGTGAAACGAACGGCACGATTGTTAGCGAAAAAGTATTGAAAATGCACACAAATATCAACAAATCAATTAAACCATATTGCAAGCAACGTAAAATGATGTTGTATAAAAGCTTTAATTGCTGTTGTACCTGGTGTAGTTGTAATTATTTTAGCAGCTGTCGTCGTCACTGTGTTTCGAGCTGCATCGAAAACGAAGTCATCGAAAACGTGTTTGAGACGCATTTTATTGGAAGGAAAAGAAGCAGAAGAAAACGGTTGGGTAAAGTACGTTTATGCTTCTGTCTATCCGTCACGTTTCAAGTGTGCTTCCGTAGAGGATTGTGAGCCAGAACGGAATGTGGGAGGGAGGGGCTGGGGGTCTAAATTTTACATCATCTTACCTGTCACGCTAGTCGTCGTTTGCTGGAGTGGTACGTTCGAGAGATTTGTGTGTGGCGTCGTGGTAAAAAACTCATTCACAGGACTGTCCGATGCAATGACTTCCTCCTCCGTAATTCTGCACGATAAATGACGATTTTAATGAGTGTCCCATAATTCGTAGACAGGCAGCTCGCAGTACTTACTCTTCCGGGATTTCATCGTCCTTATCGTTGGCGTAGCGAATGATTCCGTCCCAATCTCCCTGCTCCGTAACCGGTATCTCCTCTTCGCTCTGCGCGTACTCGTACTCAATGTTACTGTCGTCCGATCTGCCAGGGGGAAGGAAATATTGGTTCATTTGTATAACCTCTCCCTCAGCGTCGTAACAGCGTCTCGTCACTTACCGATAGATAATGTGATCCTCGAAGTCCACATCCTCCTCCACCTTGACCAGACCGTTCGGCGTCTGCACGTACTGCTGGCCGTGGCTGGTGATGATCTGCGGCACGCCGTCCTCGATCACCTCCTCCTCCTCGATTATCTCCTCGGTCGCTCCGATGATCACCTCCGATTCCGGACACATTGAAAGCGGCCCGTCGTGGCCCACGAACTGACCGCTCAGCTTCTTGCCCCGTCGCGAAATGGTGTAGTGCAGCGGGTCGTGCCCGTCACGGCGAATCATTTCCGGTAGGATGCGCCTCCGGGCGTTGATGAACCAATTGCACACCTGCGTATGAGACAATAGGAACACGGTGTGTGAAACGATTTGGCCGAAACGCATACGAACCACTCCACACACTCCTTACCTGCAGCACCGTCAGATTGGCCTCCTGTGACAGCGTCACTTTCTCCGCGTCGGTCGGGTACGCGTTGAACCGATGCTCGTACAGCCATCGTTTCAGGATTTTGACCGACTGTTTCGGAAGATTGCCGCGGCGTTTCCTACTCGAGTTTAGGCTGCTCGAGTTCATCGTGTCGTTGCCGTCCAGGTCGCTCTTGAAGGTCATGTCGCCCATCATCGTATGCTCCTGGTCGGATCCCTCCGTATCGTCGGCGCTCGACGTTTGTTTGAAATGATAGTCTTGGGCTGATAGTGGGTGTCAAAGAAAAAGGAAAATTAATGTTTTGCTCAAAATGCTCAAGTAAATCTCAGGTCAAGATTCTCGAGTCCTGTCCTTCTATTCATATTCAGTAGCTTACTAACTTTTTCTGTGGTGCCTTTCGACCGATGCAAACCATATTGGCCAAGCATAACAACTCAAAACATAAACATACAAATAAAAAATTCAATAAAACATACATTCCAGCTGACAAAACATGTCAAATTGACGTACGTAGCCGCTTGTGCATGTGTTGGTGATAGTTTGTGACAAAATGTTACTAACACACACATATTTACATCCCACCCCGTTGGATGCGACAGCTCGTGTCAGCGCGCAAAGACCCATCGCGACACTTTGGGTGGAACAAAGTTTGTTGTTAGCTATACGCACGACACGAACGTATAGTGGTGTTAGTGTTAACATCCAGAGCCACCGATGACAGCAGCATAAACAACACCAATCAGACAAATGATGCCAAGCCCTATTTCATTGTTTCATTATGTTTTCCTATTTATAATTTTGAATGAATATTCTTTAACATTTTGAATTAAAACCCATAAAAGAAATATCTCGCCCGAAACGAAAATTGCAGTGCTCACTAACACACAGGCGTCACGCGGATACAACCACGCACGCACCACGGGTACAGTTGCGCGATATAAATAAACAACACATGAACATGGGTTTCTATGTGCCCCATTAAAGGCACAACCGAGATAAGCAAGAAAAAGCTATAATTATTCCGGAAAATCTCCCATTCGTAACAACATTTGATAACATTCTCTATTTTTGCTAGCATCCGAATCTTTTTTCATCTTCTGCAAAGCTGTTTAGGCGAGCTGAGAGCTTCGTGTTCGGTGGTTTTATTTCACCGCCATTTCGACGCCATATTGGATTTGGTCGAAATGTCACCCTGACACAAGGCGCAAGCACCGCATCGATGTACGCACCGAAGAAAATTTTACATCATTTTAATGCTACCGATTTGCACGCTCTTTCTGCGTCATAAATAATCGCGAATGTTTCATTTTCGTTATTCCATCATGAATTGAGACCTTTCGAACACTGTCGAATAAGCATAAGAAAGCATATCTGACATTCTAAACGCCACAAAAATTCACCGACGTACGATGATGCTCTCTCCTCTTCCCTCTGTATTTACAGACAATCTTTTGACGTTGAAAATTATGCAATATATTTTGATAGTTCTGTGTTGTTTACGAAACGCGCAGCGCAGAGTAATAATCAAAGCAAATCTCTGTCCGCCTTGAAAATCTGTCACTTTTGTCGAGGCCAAACAATCAATGGAAGAGTACTCTCCGTCTATTTACATGATGACGCGCGTTCGACTGCCTGGTTATGTTTGCTGCATTTCGTTTCGAGAGGCAAACACACAGCGTTTGGAATTACGTACCTTCGTTTTCCTGCATTAGGAGCTTGGTCTGGAAATTGGCCTCCCGCACCATGTCCCGCACGTCGCGCTTCAGGTTGCCTGCGCCGCCGGAACTGGCCAGCACGGTTGTCGCTTCCATCGGCACCATCGTGATCTCGAACTCCTCGTGGTGCATTTCATCTGGAGAGAGGATAACCTCGGTCTCCACGATTTCCTCGATTTCCTCAATTTTGAGGCCGTTTGGTGTTCCGGGGTGTCAACGGGGAAAACAAATGCACGAATGCTGCCGCTGTTGCTGCTGATGCGTGCCTTTCACCACTGGGTTGGCTTCAAATCGTTGTTTTGCTGCCTGCTCTGCTTGCTGTGTCACGAAGCGGGGGTCTCCTTCAGTACCCGCCGCGTACACGCAACTTTTCTCTCGCTCTTTTCTACACACGCTTGCCTTTGTGTGCTTCACATAGATAGCACCGCTATGTGCGTTCAGCGCCTGATGCTGATAAGTTAGTCACTGTCCGGTTGGATATATTCAGCACCGATTTTCGTCCAAGAGCTGCGAGAGAAAAAAGAAACTGACCACCTTTTCCTTCGATTCGTTTGCCACTTCACCGATTACGGCGCAGAGGTCAGCCCTCCTGGCACGGTTTTCACTGGCCACCACCGGCTGCCACATCAACCAACGAAAACACCATCTTCACGGGCGCAACAAACACCACTTTTCTCCCGCTTTTCACCCGGACCAAAAATCTAAATTACTGAAACCGCGCGCCAGTGGTTTCGCAAACAGAAAATCTCACTCCAATCGGTGTTTTGTTCTTTCTGCAGAGCTGTCAAAACCAGAGGCGACGAACGAACGAACCGAGAAACAACAAAGCCAACCGATTGCTGCTTGAGAACTGTCAGCACTGACAACGCGTCGTCTGTTTCGAAAGCGGCAAAAATGCAGCTCTACCCGCTCCGTGTTTCGATCGATTTGCTGTAGCGAAAAACAAAATGGCGTCAATGCGTTCGCTCGAAGCGACCACCAGCGCCTGTGTGCGTGCGTGTGCGCGCCTTGGTGTGCGTGCGGCATGTCAGCTGTCTGTCAACTTCGACGTATTGCGTGCTATTCGTTTTTTTTTTATTACGCGTTATGTCAAATTCGCACCATAAATATGCTGTCCACAAGCAAATCTCTATTTTACGAAAAGGAAAGGTTAAGGAAGCATCAGTGTCGAATAATTGTCGCACGAGCAAAGTTGGTACGCTTGGCTGTGATGTAAAAATTCTGCTACGGTAAAAGGCTTTTTCACATCCCTCAGACACGCACACCAATGCACGCCAGCGTGCAGTCGTGTGTGTATGGGTGTGTGTGACGAATGTGCTATGCTGCAGCATGACAGTCGATGTCAAAACGACGATATATTTTCACGAGATTTCATTACATGTTTACGAAAACGTTCTATTTTGCCACTGCTACAACCGGTACTCGTTCAGATACTTTTCCATTGAGAACAGTATTTATCCGCTGTTAGATTACACGCGATCGAAATGCGCACATAACCTTGCTAGCATTAAACAAAATGGCTACCCTGGCTTAGCATTTACTATGCCAGGCTTGCTTGTACCGTTGCAGTGCACGATCCCGTGGCTTCGAAACCAAAAAACAAGCCAAAACTTGCACGAAACAACGACCAAAACAATCCCCCACGCAAGGAGCCCCGAATTTGGCACAATTAGTGGCGCGCCGAAATGAAATGTCACTCAAAATCATCAAATCTTCCGCTTGCGTTTCCCCCAACACGCACACACACTCGCTCCGCCCCTTCTTGCGTACGACACAGCAAAAACTCACTGGAAAGCTTTTACGCGTCAAGCTTGGCGTATGACGGCTCTCCCGCGGGCGCAAAACTATCCATCACATTTGTTTACACTTTCCACCAACGAGAATGCACTCGTTCTGCGTTCGCAATATCACCCGTTTTCCACGGTGGCATTCGAATGGGAAGGAAAAGCGATTTCGACAACTTTTCACACGGCACGCGCACTTCTCGGCAACGCTTCCTCCTTTGGAAGCGAAGCGGCACAACCACAGCAAGCCTCGGGACCAGTGGAAAACCAACCGGGAAAGGGGGAACGGCCTAATCAATTCGACGCAACGCACTTACCTTTCTCCTACCCCAAATCGACGGAAATTACACTGTTCTTAGTGGTTTATTTTACAAATTCTGCTGTTTGTAACTTTTTCCCACCTTGAAGACGCGGATTGGATACCTCTCGTTCTGGCTGTCAAGCAGTCAAATGCCAAAATGCGTTTGATTTTCGGCACAGTGGTAGCCCACTCGTGGGTCGTCCGGCGCGGATGACAGCACGGATAAAAGATAAATATTTAAATTAAAAAAGGAAAACCTGCTAACTCTGGACGTAGTAAATTGATAATAAATTAAAGATATCCTAAAAAATCGCAAACAATATTCTAGATATGAATATTTTCCATTAAATGAATAAATTCCAATTTGCTCAATTTGGGCAACGTCTGTCTCGTTTGTTTACGCTGTTTATCGAATTATGATTCACCCGGAGTGCAGCCTTGTTGACAAACAGCAACACTGAAGCGCTCATGGCGACCGAATTTCTCGCCGAAAACAATGTCTGCGGACAAACGGTGCTGCAGATTGTGGCCGAGGGAAACACCATCATCTGCGAGCTGCTACGATTGAAGGACTACGTGCCGGAGCTATTCTAGTAAGTAGCAACCGGGGGGCACCGCAATTCGTCGCTATCATTAACCAATTAACGCTTTTGAACCCGCGTCCCCACCCGTCCCTGCGTGAACGGCAGCTTGCGGTCGAAGGAAGAGCAGCAAAAGTATGGCGAAATTATTAAGGACTTCAGCTACTTCCAAATCGCCGACGCGCAGGAAGCGAAAATTGAGGCGGACGAAAAGCTGCGGCTGCTCGACGAGGAGCTGCGGGAGAACTACATCGTTACGCTGAACCGGTTCTACATCGTGTTCGAAAGCATCCACAAGTACGTGAAGGATCTGAACACGTTCATCGAGGAGCTGAACACGGGCCTCTTCATCCAGCAGTCGATGGAGAAGGTGTTCCAGGACGAGGAAGGCAAGCAGCTGATGGTACGAGTTGTTGGCATCATCCAAACTTCGCTGTTGTCATTTACGAACCGTCTTTCCAGTGTGAAGCCCTATATCTGTACGGCATGATGCTGCTGGTGGCCGACCTGCACATCCCGGGTATTGTGCGTGAGCGTATTCTCGTATCGTACAACCGGTACAGCGCCCTGAAAACGCACAGTGACAGCAGTATCGATGAGGTTTGCAAACTGCTCCGTTCAACCGGTTTCAACGACGGTCCGGGTGCGGGAGGCAACGGGGGAGGCGCGGGTCGTAAGGTGGCCAGCTATCCGGAGGACTTTTTTGCCCGTGTTCCGATCAACCCACTGTACATCGAGATGGTTATTGGCCGGTTGCGGTCGGACGACGTGTACAATCAGATTGCCGTGTATCCTCTGCCGGAGCAACACTCAACGGCACTAGCAAACCAGGCAGGCATGTTGTATGTGTGTTTGTTTTTCTCACCAAAAACGCTCCACAATCAACCGGCCCGGATGCGTGAGATTGTGGACAAGTTCTTCTCGAACAATTGGATCGTTTCGTTGTACATGGGCATCACGGTCAATTTGATAGGTACGACCGGGCAGCCGGTTTTGTGAGTCATTTGAATGCTCAAATGCTTATACCTCTCTCACCAGGTGCCTGGGAACCTTATAAAGCGGCCAAAACCGCCCTCACCAACACGCTCGACACTGCGAACCTCAAGGAAACGTGCCACCGACAGAAGCAATCGATGGAAACGCTGCTCAACCGCACCCGGAGCATCCTGCGCGAGGGCACACTCACCGAACAGAACCTGCTCGATCATATGCCGAAGGTGATGGCGCTGGTGCGGGAGTGTAACATCACCGTCCGGTGGGTGATGCTGCACACGAGCCCCGTCACCTCACTCGACATGGCGACCGGCGCGTCCGCCAAGCGTTGCCGTCAGGTGCGGGAGATAATCGAGCAGGAGATCGACTTCCGGGGCGTCGTTTTCTTCGAGCTGCTGCTAAACACCAGCCAGCTGGAGCTGAAGGTGCGCGAAATGTTGAAACGCCTGCTGGAGGAAAAGGACGACCGGTGGACGGATTTCCGCCGGGAAGCGACCGACCGAATGCAGGACCTCGCGGATGCGTTTTCCGGCGCGCGGCCGTTCGTGAAGACGCGCAAGAACGACAGCTTGAGCCGCTGTTTCGCCAACATCCGCAAGGAGATCGATGGGCTGAGCCGGGAGGAGCAGCATCTGAGCCAGACGGGGCGCACGATTATTCAGCTGCTGCAGGCACTGGAGGAGGTGCAGGATTTCCACGGGCTAAGCAGGAACATGCAGGTGAAGCAGCACATCGTTGAAACGCGTCAGTATCTGCACGAGATGTTCCACACGATCAGCATCAAGGAGAACGATCTGATCAATCTACAGCTGATCGGAGATTTTAGCTACGCCTGGCGCCTGATCGACGGCTACACCGCCATGATGCAGGAAAATATACGCCACCAGCCGCGGCTGGTGATAAAGCTACGGTCCACCTTTCTCAAGCTAGCCTCCGCGCTCGAAATCCCACTGTTGCGATTGAACCAAGCCGACTCGGAACATCTGATCGATGTTTCGCGATACTACAGCAACGAACTCGCCAACTTCGTGCGCAAGGTGGTACAGATCATCCCGGAAACGATGTTCACCCTGCTGGCGCAAATCGTCGACCTGCAGACGAACGTGCTGCGCGAGCTGCCGGCCCGTCTCGAGAAAGAGCGCATGAAGGAGTACGCCCAGTTCGAGGAGCGCTTCCAGGTGGCCAAACTCACCTACACCCTGTCCACCTTCACCGAGGGCATCCTGGCGATGCAAACCACGCTGGTCGGAGTGGTGGAGCTCGACTCGCGCAAACTGCTCGAGGACGGCATCCGCCGGAAGCTGGTGCAGAACGTGGCGGAAGCGTTTCACCAGCAGCTGGTGTTCAGCGCCAAAGCGAAAGAGTCGGAGCTGTACGCGCGGCTCGACGCACTGCACAAGATCATCCACGGCTACCGGCGGTCGTTCGAGTACGTGCAGGATTACCTCAACATTCACTGCATGCGCATCTGGCACGAGGAGATGGCACGGATCGTGCGGTTCAACGTGGAGAAAGAGTGTCAGCCGTTTCTGAAGAGTAAACTGCACGACGGGGTGGATGGTGAGGAGGCTGGAGGTGGGGAGCTGGTGCCGATACCGGTCTACGTGCCGCTCGATATGACATCGATCAACTTTATGGGGCGGTTGGCGCGCGAGGTGCTACGTGTAACCGATCCAAGGTAAGTACGCAGGAGGAAATGCACCCAAAAATGAGCCTACAGGACCAGGGACCGCCTTTTCAATGCTCTTCATCCTTTGCCCTTAGAACGACGATCTACATCGACATCTGCTCGAGCTGGTACGACTACAAAACCCACAAGCTGCTGCTGACGAACAAATTCGCCAGCAAAATCAACGAAACGTTCGGCCCGGCCGGTCTGATCGGGCTCGACCGGCTGTATGGGGCGATGCTGAAGTCCGACCTGGAGCTACTGCTCGCCACGCTGCAGCGCAAACTGCAGCACGAAGCGAACTGGAGCGAAGTGTTCGGAGGCATCAAAGCCGACCTGGAACGGGCGGACGTTGTCGAAACCCCGTCGAAAAGCTACGCAGGCTTCCTGTCCAGCGTGGGTCGCTTTCTCACCACCAGTTCCATCGGCGATTGGTTGCAAAAGATTGGCCAGAAGCAGACGCTTCGCTGTCAGCTGGCGCTGGAACTGAACTGTAGCTGCAAAATCAGGGCAACCAAGCTGGAGGCATCGCTGAGGACATTGAACCAGTACGTATGGAGTAGATTGTTGCCCTAACATTCTTCTAACGACCGTTATCTTCCCCTGTGCAGTGCCATTTTGTTGGACTTCCAGCGCCACCAGCTCGACGAGGCGCATCCCATTCCGGATGCCGAACTCGTGGCGGAACTGAACACGTACCTCCTGTACGCCGGACTGTACGATCCGTACCGGAAGGTGTACATCCGGCAGGAACCGCCCCGTTTTCTGCCCCTTGTGCTGTTTCTCTATATCGCGACCACCCTGCCCAAGCTGCAGTACATGGAAAACGTGGACAGTTTGGTGGCGAAGAAGAAGAACGAATCGATCGATGGCCACCCTCTCACGATCGGGTTGCTGAGCGTGCTGCGCCAGTTTGATGCGTGCGAAACGGATCTGTTTCTGCAGTATCTCTGCCAGTATGTGCTGTCCTTCGTGCACGCCAATCTGGAGTAGGTTTTGTTTAATTTTGTTCCCAGAAGGTGTCACGGTGAACTGATCGGGATTTTCCTTTCAGGGCTAAGAATGCGGTCGGAACGGAAGCGTTGTTCGCATTGCGGTTTCTGGAAATCTTTACACGCGTTGCGGACATTCCGAGAAGCTATCTGGAGCAGTACCTATCCGAGGCTATCCTGGACCAGTACGTATTCCTAGCGGACGGCAAATGACGACTATTTTCCTTCAAGCTATTCCAATAACTATAGTTTTGTTATACTGTTACATTTGTTAGCAATAAAGAGAAAAGCCAGCACTGTTTTCTCGTTTGATTTTAATCGGTATAAAATGCAGCCCGTACGGCAATCACATGTGTCACACCCTGTTTTCATAAACAATTCAGTTAAGCAGTTAAGTACAGAACGATCACTCCGGACACTCGGTTTTGCGCAAGTACTTCTTGCCCGACGGCAGCGACACACTGTTTACACCGGCCGGGAACAGCGTCGCCAGCTGATCCTCCGGAACCGACGGCTGCACCATGCACGTCCCGCCCTGCATCCAATCGGCCGGCGTTGCCACCTTCCGCTTGTCCGTCAACTGCATCGAATCGATCGTTCGAAGAATCTCCGCAAAGTTGCGCCCGGTGGTCGCCGGGTACAGGATCGAGAGGCGCAGCTTTTTCGCCGCATCGATCACAAACACGGCACGGCACGTCAGCGGCAGCCCGGCCGATCCGATCTCGTCTTTATCGAGCATGTTCAACTTCACCGCCAGCTCGCGCTTCGAATCGTCGATGATGGGAAAGGGGAAACCGTAACCGGCGACCGGCAGCTCGCCGTACGCCTTGATGTCCTCGATCCAGCCGCGGTGCGATTCGACCGTGTCACATGACAGGGCGATCGGTTTCACGTTCCGCTTGGCAAACTCCGGCACCAGTTTCGCCACCGCCGCCAGTTCCGTCGTGCAGACGGGTGTGTAATCGGCCGGGTGGGAAAACAGGATCGCCCAGCCGTCGCCGATCCACTGGTGAAAGTCGATACTGCCGATCGTGGTGTCGGCGGTAAAGTTCGGGAACGGATCGCCAAGATTTAAGGACATGGTGCCGGCGTTTATGCGCGTGTTGACAAACGCGAGTGGCTGCGGAAGGATGTGCTGTTTCGCTCCTGCGAAGTAGAGAATACTAATTTAGAAGATAGGTCTGATAGTTTTCCATTCATGTTAAAAATCTTCGTTTATAATCTGTACTTACACGTTTTTTAACCAAAAATTGTCGATAAGAACATGAGATAACAACGTCTTTTGTTTTGTTTGAGTGACATTCCAATAGGAGGAGGGGGAACCCTACTTGGTCATAAGCGGGCAGGCGAGAAACCTCGCTATTGACGTCTCGATAGGTCTTCTCGCATCATCGTTCTCAGGTCGTTACACGGACGTGTAAAGCCCGCTATACGATAAGAAACGTTCCGTTTTTACCTATTTTTGCACATTACTGGGAAGATGTAAAACTATATTTTTAATTAGGATTTCATCAAAATAATCAAAGCAACGGAGCTTGTTTAAACTGGAACAGCCGCCGGTCTCATCGAAATAGCACGGATAAACAGACACACGGTTAAAACGTTCGTGAGTTTGAATACACTGTATGATTTCATGTTTGAACGCTGGAGGTGAAAACGATTTTTACACACTCCTTGTGCAAATTTAGTAGATCATAATGTATTCCATCCTATTTAAAGACGTATGGACGACTATCGGAGAAAGAAAAGAGTAAAGCCCAGGCTACCAGCGAGGTGAAAGGAGTAAAAATGATGAACAAGTTAATCATTCAAAATATTCACGATTGCATTTCCATCGGTAATGATTTCAAATGTTTCATTCTCATATACGAAAAAAAAGTAAGCTTTTTATAAGACGCATTCGTCAAAAATATATTTCTTTTTGTAAGATTGAAAAAAAAAATCTCTACACCTAAACGAACTTTGCATAAACGAACGCTTTCGCGATATTGCTGCCAAATACTTTTTCCCGTTCATAATGGTTCTTTTTCGTAATGGATTCATAACGATCTTCGATGCTGGTGAAATGATCAACAGGATAAATGAATATTTTTTTCGCATGTGTTTCGTTCAAACAATAATAAAAGGAATAGAATAGTTTTAAACATGCTTCCGCGGGAGCATAGAACACTGTTTTCCTTTGCTGCCTTTCGCAGCATCCACCAGGAGAGAAATCGTTCCTAGACTATTCTGCCTCAATTCTTCTCGCACTAAGCCTAAGTTACTTTGCACTTTCCGCCGCGATCGCATATAGTATCCGTGTTTAAAATAACATCATCTTAATTACTCTTCCTCCGCTCAGTTAACCTTCTCTGTAGTATTAAACAAATTAAAGAATATATATTAATCGCCATGACCCTCGAAGGAATAAACTGAAACGGAAAATCTAATAGGAAGCAACTAATGGGAAGTTAACTGAACGTTCCGCGCAAAAGGCCTAAGGCGCACAATGGGTTCTGCTAAACTTAATACAATACAAACAACGAGGTGGTCATTTAAGAAACCCTCGTCTGTGGAAGAACCAACAAGCTAAATCGGTAACAATGCAGGAGGAAGATCGAAAACTTAATGGAACTACGCGCACTGAACAGTTAAGCTCGATGTAAAAGAATGCCAAAATGGTGCCGACACCATACCAGAGGCAAACATTAGCAAAAGTAATTGTTGTACAACTGTATCGCTGTACGCATGACGCTCGATTTACAATTTTGTAAAGAAAGAAAGTAAAACACACACTCCCAAGCAACCGATGCTTAGAGTTCTCCCCCTTTGCCGACGAACAGTTTGAACTTGTGCTGACACTCGAGTGTTGGCCACTGTTGGGCGTGCTTCTTTTGTTCCAGCGCCAGGGTCGCCTCCATCTTGGTCACCAGCTCCCGACGCAGATGTTGCTTAATGGACTGCATTGCCTGTGAGTGATGGGAAGATGGAATGTGGAAGATTGAGAATAAGCCTGGGACGGATCGGTCCAATGCACTGGGACTGAAAAGACAGCGGTTTTTCTATGTCGATTTCAAGCCTTCCCTTAGTTAAGAAGTCAAATAGTGTTGTCGGTGAGCTAGACATGTCAGTGTAATGAAATCGAACGACACAGCCCGTAAAGTCCTTAAGGGCCTTCAATACCTAAGATAATATCTACGACAAAGATGGACAGATGGCGTTGAAACTTCCCCAGAACGGCCGGGATATAGGATTAGCATTCCATGGAACGCGACCGTTCGTCATTAGCATCTGTTTACATTTGGTAATGCTTTAGTAGCCTAACGACGATTGAAAGACTGCTTGTTACAAGCAGGCTATGACATTGCAAGACATTACAAATACTAGTCGTCAACGCTAAACTGGACCGAAAACCCCTGTAAAGGAATTTGATTCACCCCAAATGCATAGATCACTGTAACCAACCGGTCATAAATATAGATGTAGCATAAAGTATGCTAAATATAACGTCCATGCTTACGGCGCTAGCAACGTAAGCGCTAGAACTATTGCATTGCGTGCATGCCAGACAGTGGACAAAAATTGGATGATAATTTAACCTTTTGCTTTTTATTGAATGACGTTATCTGGCTCTAACGGGTCTTGAAATTTTGCCTTATTTAATATTAGACGATAAATGAACATTTATTATAAACTATTGAGAACCGGTTTGAGGGTAATTGGTTTCTTAAACTATGATGATCGACCCCCAAATCAAATTGATTTCATGATCGACCATCCTCTATCCGCCCCAATTTAAACTTGATTATTTCGGATCATCTACACCCACGAGTTCGATCAGCCGAGAAGTGGAAGAAGTAAACCTTCAAGGATGAACACCACCCGCAAATCATCCATAATAACGATCAATCCGACCGAACACAAAACACCTTGGTGATCCGGACAGCAACAGTTGCAATCTTTCACCACGCTAGAAACACGATCCGTTCTGCGGAAGAGGGCACTATTTAATGGCAACTCTCATCTGTCTGTTTGATGATGATGTTGTTGGGAGCCGCAAAACTGTTTGTTTATTTATGTCTGCCCGGCTGTCTAAACGGCTTCGGCTTTCCCTTGGAAACGTGCCCAGGCTGAGATAGACAGAGAGTGTACGGCGGGCCGCGGAGGGATTTCCTTTCGTCACCAGATTTTCCCATCCATTTTCCCCTAGGATGACGTACGCGTGTGCTGCCCCTACTACGAAATGGATACAACACGATCGCAACACGCCCTCTCTATCTCATGCTTGCCTCAATTTCTTCCGCAACCAGAGATTTATTTTCCAACAAGAATCGACAGCGGAACGCCGGCGACCGTCAAAAGTGAGTGTTGTAAAAATCCATCCTCCCATTTTTCATCCGATCAGACGAATTCGATCGCGGCGAAGAGGCGGCACCACAGAGCTGTGCTCAATTTTTCCACGTCCTTCCCGTGTTTATTTCTCCTTCTGGATGCTCTGCAGGTGGTTTTATATCTGAACGTTTCTCTCTCTCTCTTTCTCTCAGGTTTCTGGACATTCCCTGGCGGAGCGCGAGTTTGCAAAATGGCACGCTCCTGCGTGTGTGCTTTCCTTTGGCTTATTTATGGTTTTCCCTCTTTGCGGAGCACGTCACGTCGGTGTGGCTTGGTTTGGCCGGCTCGGCAGACCGAGATTTGGCAGACCGAATCAGTTTGTCGGCCGATCATCGGTCGGTTAATAGGGTCGGGTTGCTTCACGGCTCATCGAGCAGTTGTCGACCGAGGAGGTGGTTTGTGCCAAGTGTGCGGCAGATCTCGTTGGTGCTCGTTAGTTGCTTCAGGGATGGTTGCCGGCAGCAGCACGACATATGCCGTGATACCGATTCTAATCGTCGTATCAATCGCGCTTCTCGCCCGGGGCGTCCTTCCGTACCGCTATCACTATGAAGATTATGTAAGGAAACCGTCGTTCGCTCGTTCCTGGATAGAAAACGCCCTCACAAAACGCCCTCCCTTTGCAGGACACGATGATGGGAACGTGCCGGGAGAATGAGGTGTGCAACATCGTGCACCACCGCCACTGGATGCCGAGCACGGTCGACAAGGTGTGCCGGTGTCCGCTCAACACGCCCAGCTGCCCGGTGGTGCATACGCGCCACGGCAACGTGATGAACGTGAACAGCCGGACGCAGATGAAGTTTTGCGCACCGTTGCGCGAGCTGCGTCCGTGCCGCGACGGTGAGATTGCGCTGCGCCGCAAAACGCTGTACCAGTCGTACGGCGTGAAGAACGTGTCGATCGTGGTCGACTGTCTGTGTGATCACCGGCAGAGCTACTGGACGTTTCACAACCGCTCCGGGGAGGATTTTAACGACGCCCGGCACCTGTTCACGGTGGTACAGAACTACAAGTGCGTCGGTGAGTAGCGATGACGGGGTAAAGGTACAGCTCATATGCTAGGCAATGAGGCATGTGACATGTGGCAGATGGCATTTCAAACGCTGCAGCGAGCAAGCGTGACTGTGTCCAGTGGTGAAAAACTATTAAACCGACGAATATAGCGTTGGTGTAGTTCAGATTGCATACCTTTGAGTGTTAATTTGTTCTTAGCAGCCCGAAACTATGCAATCTGCACAACATGATAGCCGGATTTGTTTGTCTATTCCATATAGCCTTGCAGCGGGCAATCGACAAGTTTACTAATAGCAAAATAGACACTCTAATCCTTTGAGACGGTTAAGGGCTTGCAAAACCATTTTCCAGAGGGTTTTTGAAATACCATTAGGTATCACCCTACAGGTACAGTCGCGGATTGTCTGAGCTGCGGAGGTGATATGTTGTGTTTACATTAAACAATTATTACGTTGTCCTTTCTTATACATAACCTCCTGTACGGCGCAGCGATGAAACGATGCGCACCGCACGAGTTCTGCGGGTACGGGCGGCGCGATTACGGCTTCATCTACCATCGCTGCACCTGTCCCGTGTCGCACCAGTGCAAGTTCGATCTGGACGAGTACGACGACGAGGTGAGCGAACTGTTCTACCAGGGACCGGCGTACGTGGCCCGCTGCGTCCCCATCTACGACTACGATTGGTGGTGATACTCGGGGCACCAGGTAGGAAGCAAAAGCAAGAAACGGAACCACTTACCTGGACGGAGTGAGAGGCCACAGTTTTAGCCAGCGAGCGTGCCCGCTCCTCGAAACGCTCGGGTGGAACCGTTTCCGTCACGAGCCCGTACTCCAGCGCAGCAGTCGCCGTCATACGTTTACCCTGAAGCAACAGATCCGTTACCTATCCGTGTGGTCAGAGGGAGAATATAAATGAGAGATGGGGATGTTTAATAAATGAAAAATAAACACACAGACACACATTTACAAAATCGCCTTACCGTTTTCGGCTTCAGTGCCCGGGCAGTGCTGAACGCACCCAAACCCTCGGGCAGATATCCGAAATGGCCGTACGGGGCGACAAAGCTGCTGCCCATCTGGGCCAGTACCATATCGAACAGCGGCAGTATCGTCACGCCCATACCGAGCAGATCGCCGTGCACCGCCGCAATGATGGGCTTCGGGAAGGCGATGAGCGTCTTCAGGAACTTCCTGCGATAAGGAAAAACAGGCGTCGGAATTATAGAGGAAATTTGAATCGACCGGCACGTGTTACTCACATTAAGCATGTACTCATGTCTTCCGCGGCAAATTTTCGTTTCTCCTGCTGCGGGTGTACCAGATGCGCAACATCCAAACCTCGGCTGAAGTGTGCTCCACCGGATCGCAGCAGCACCGCTCGGACGGAGACATCCTTCTGCAGCAGGTTCAACGTGCTGCTCAGTTCATTCATAAGCTGTGCACAAAAAATGGGATTATTATGTAGACAAAAATGGAATCAAGTCACCCTTAAAAGAAGAGTCAGAAAGCTTCAGGATCATGTATATTACATACTTTTAGGCGAATTAACGCACGATTTCAGCCAAAATGTGTGCAATTTGCACAACACCATCGCATTATTAATGCTCTATTTGTTTGTGCAATAAACATTCCCCGCTAGGATGCCATACGTTAACCATTTTTTGTTGAGCAGCAGCTGAAATACCCTTATGCAGTGCGACAGCACAGCGTCAATACGAAAGTAGCAAAGTAGCAATAACTTACCTCGTAGGAAAATACGTTCGTCAACGGACCACACTTCGGGCCCTCTCCGAAGGTGACCCCTGTCGAGTGTAGCACAAGCTCCATGTACTGTCCCGATTTCACGCACGTCACCTGCTTCAGCAGATCGAGCTGCCTCTGCAGCACATCCTCCGCAAGACCACTCGGTGTCCGGACGTCCGCACTGGCAACAGAATCGACCGCATCGGTCCCACCAGAACCGGTCGCCGCCTTCCGCTTAATTGGTCCGCGCACCAATTTGGTGGATGCCTCTTGGCCGTGTGTGCTCGTTGCCAGCGGTGCCCCCTGCATACCCTTCAACACCTTGCTCAGCTTACCGCGCATGTTCGCCACCAGCGAGGGATTGAACTTGACCTCTTCCGTTGGGGACCCTCCTACTCCCGGCGCCGTCGGTGGCGATTTCGTTGCTTTCGGCGGTAGCGCCTGCTGCTGTTCGGTGGTGACGCTCTTGGCGGGCGGCTTCGCAAACAGGAAACCGTCGTCGGTTTGTTTGGCGGGTGATTTATCCTTCTGCGCTACCGGTTCGGCCGTCTGGTCGAAGCTGAGACGGCGCGGACTGGCACCGCTGGAGTAGGAACTGTTGGAGCGGCGTCGGATGATCATGGCGTCCTCGTTGCGCTGCGCGTTGTACACGTAGTCCCACTCTTTCGCGGCCGATGCTGTCGCTTTGCGTTTCCGACCGGCGGCGGTGGGTGATACTGCGGTGCCGTTGGTCGCTTTCTTCGTGGCAGCTGGCTTCCCTGCCGATGACGTGGTGGGTGGTGAGGGTGTTGGCTTGGAAACGATTTGTCCAGTGCCTCCTGATCCTCCTCCTCCTCCTGCTGCTGGTACCGCCCCTGACGCCTGCTGGTTTAGGGGAGTCGAGGCACGCTTCGCCCGCACCCGCAGGCTTTGCGCTTCGTTTGGTGATTTGTGCTGATTGATGACCACGTCGGTTATAATCTTCGTCTTCGCGAGCAGCTTCTCGTCCTCGTCGCTCGTGTCCACCTCCGTGTCCTTGAGCAGATCCTTCCGGTTCGTTTCGCACTCTACGTCGTACAGCATATTGATGGCGCCCTCGTCCCCGAGCAGTCGTTCGATTTCATTCTTTTTTCGCTTCTTCGCCTTCGAGTCGCCTGCCAGTGAGTCGAGTTCAACTTTAATCGCCGGTACGCGCTCGATCACCTTCACCGGTTCCGGGGTCTTGGCCCGCTGCCGTACCGGTGCTAACGTGCTGATGTGTGGCATATCGCCCAGCATGTGCACTGCGACGGAATCGGCACGCTTGCGACGCAGTGGCCCTGGTGCGGTAGGGTTTAGGGTGGCAGATTGGGCACGATTCGATTTAACCAGACTGGCGAACGGAATGCTGGCGTCCGATGGATCCCATATGATTTTGCGCTTGATAACACGCTTCTGTTCGACGGCCGGAGGTGGCATGGAAGGTGGTTGCGGTTCCTTTGGTGGCTCTAGTATTAGCTCCGCTGGCGAAGGTTTCTTTTCCGGTTGAAGCGATGCAACTAAACCCAGCTGCTGCTGCTGATGTGGTTGTGCCGGTTCATCGTCCCAGTCAGAAACGAGCGAATCGACCAGTTGCGTTGTCTTCTGCTGCGTTGGCGGCTTGGCGTCTTTTGATAACTTCTCTTTCAAATTCTTAGCTATTACTGCTTTCAGCGATGTCAAATCCGGTTCGGTTGCTTCCTTTTTGATCGGCAAGAGATTGCCAGCAGCTGATGCCTTTACGATTGGCCGTATCGTCGTCTGTCCTTTTATCGTAACTCCTGCCACTGGGGCACTGGGCACCGTAGCCTTTGATTCGGTGGGTGATTTTACCATCGGTTCGCCGGCTTTCTCGGTCGTTGGCTTCGGTATCAGCTTCGTGCGCGGTTTCCGAACCTTCGGTATCAGCGGCAAGCTTTCCATCTGCCGGCGGGCAATCTCCTTCTCGCGTTCCTTCTTCTTAAGCTGCATCTCGTCCGGATCGATGATAGAGAAAGATACGATTTCCAGCTCCTCGCCCATATCCTTCGACTCGTCCGATCCCACGCACACCTCGATCTCGGATGCATTTTCCCGTATCGCCACCACGTTGCCCTCCAGTATGGCGATCAGATCGTGGTCGTCCAGCTTCGTCTCCTTCGAATCGGGTGCCGCGATCGGCGTTTGCGGGATGTCGTTGCTCAGAATCAGGTCCTGCGGAATCTCGATCGCACCGCTCATGTCCAACGGTGGCACGTCAGGGGATTCTGCATTGAGCACCTTCAGATCGATGTGTTTGCTAAGCTTGCTGCGCATCTTCTGGATGAGACTTTCTTTCGACAGCATCTCACCACCGTCGGGTGCTTTGAAACTTTCCTTCGCTTTCTGCGTTTCCTGTGAAGCACAAAACATACACAGGTCATATATTACACATGCCACAAATCAATCAATCAACATCAAAATCGTTTTACATTGGCAGGAGGCTTAGGGGCCGCTGCTGGGAAACTTTTCTTCGCCAGCATCATCGGCTTTCTGGGTGGTTCTAGCGTGGTAAGCGTTTTCGTTTCGTCATCACTCATGATAGCGTCTTCGGCCGGGGTAGGCGACTTCAGTGACGGTCCCGTAAGGAAGCCATCATCGCCCAGGCTAGCGAACGCGGAACCTTCGGAGTAGAGGGGCTTACTGCTGGCATCTTTAAGCGGTTTCTTCGCAGCGTCCGGCGTCGGTTCACTCATAGTGGGTCCGTGTGAAGGCGTTTTCCGTTCCGCTGCCTAATGCGGGCATCCGCTGCAACCACTTCAAATTGGGTATGCAACTATCGCGCACACACAAACAGGCCCACACCACCGCCGCACGTCGGGCGAGCGTTGAAAAACGAAGGAACTGCAGAAGCCAAACAATGTCGCCGTTTATTGCGGCCCGCCACACGATCCGTAGAATATCGATTCTCACTTTTTGGCGGCACCGCACTAATGTTTTTTTCCAACGCGTGAGACGTCCCGAAAAAGCAGCAAACGCATCAAAATAATTCTTCGGCCGACGTCGGGTTTGACAGTTGCGTTATCAACAATGGACGTTCTGCTCGTGCGTTGCATACTTGCTTGAAAATCGTGCGGGTAAGTTTTCTTGACTTTTTCCCCCGGATTTAAAATGTATGTAACCGTTGGGTTTCTCATGACTACCGAGCTAGTTTCTTCCGTTTGTTCCCAAAGATAACAGATTAACTATTTGTTAATATGTTAATCTCGAGAATATGAAATTAAACGACGCAAAACATGCCCAAGTTTTCGGATTATCCAAAAAATCATAATGAAATGTATGCTTTTCTGTTGTATTTTTTATCTAAAATAAGTCTTTTGGAAAATATTGCTACTACCGTTGCTTCCACTCAATATACACCTATAAAGTTGTTCACTTTGAACTATAAACTTATCTAATATCACATACTCTCATGTGGATATTAGACCTCTTGGTTAGCCCTCACACTCCCACCGCTGCATATGTTAAATCACACGTTCGCATACGTTCGTTTAAGTTGCATGTGTGTTAAGTGTTGCACGTAAGCACCTACCGTACCTTAAAGTTAACATTCCAACATACATTCTGAGGCAACGCCTTGCGTTAGATCTATTTCATTTCCTTCCTTGCGCTTCGCTTGCTGTCTGCACCGTGCCTGCTGATCGCCCCGCATTTCTGGGCAGCCCCCGGTCACCGATCAAACGCTTGTCCCCTCTTACGTGAAGGTCGATTCAGGCTCCGGTTTTGCGTCTGTACGGGACGTTTCGAATTTGCGGTTAAAACGAGTTGCCACATGTCTATGTGCGCGACGACGATTTTTGTAACGGCATCTTTACAGGAGCGGATTTCCCCCTATTCCTGGAAGCCCACGCTAAACGCGGTAACGATTCCTTTCTTGTAACAGTTAAATAAGTTAAACTAAGGCAAATAACACACGCTGTATGCGGAAGCAAGGAAAACAATACACGAATACAAACAAATGAATGGACGAGCAAATGATGCGATTTTTAACAAAACAACAAAACTAGTAATGTTCAAATCACGGCAGAACGGCAGAAATAAAACAAACCGATTTAAGTGACGAGTTTCGCTGGGATTGGGATTGATAAATTAATGTACAAGTGCAGCCAACACAAGCCTCCCAGGCGTTAGGCGGCAGCGAGCGCTACTGGGGACTCTCCTAGGAGTATCTTATCTGTTTGTTTAAAGCAGCTAGTCTCGCTTCTCTCACCACAAAATACATACTACAGAATGAGCGATAGAAGAATATGGCATGTAAGGCTCTATTCTCCCTATGGGGGTGTTTTTGTGTATGTGTTTCTACGTACGTTTCCACACGAATACAGGAACTTGGGGTGGTGCCCGGCTTATCATTACCGGGGATCGATCAGATGTTGGTTCGTTGACGGTGGCGCCGCTTTCGCTGTTTCGCGCACTGCATGAAACTGTTTTCTGTAACTGAGCATGGGCGGGACACGCGTAAGGATCTCGCTTCCAGCATGGAGCGAGGATAGGCAAATTTTGTACTATTGTGCATTTCTACCAAAAAAAAAAACGCACTAGGTTCGATACTACTACTCAGATTCACGTCTCAGAAGGACGGTAATGTTCTAGCTGCCCGTTGAAGTGGCTGTGATAATGGCTGTGCTGTGAGTTTTTCATGCAGTGCTGTGAACACATGAGTGTGTGTTTGTGTCTCTCTGGAGGCATGCAACCTAATACGCATCGCCGCGAATCTGTTTGCTACTGCAACTGCTGCTGCGCAATGCACTGGAATTCCCTTCAGGGGAAAAACGCAGGCGCAGGGAAACGTTTATCCTGCGCCTGCTCTAAGCTGACCAGGCGCTGCGTTGTGTGTGCAGTAGGCAGACTCCAACCAAACGCGTCGCGGTCTAATCGGTCTTACTCCTACCATACGCCAACCATCTGCGGACAAACAACATTAAGCTATCACCGAACGCCACTCGCCGTCCTCATTTACGGTCGCCCGTCTGGCCCGCCGCACCGTCGCAACCACCGTTCGGGAGCTTCCGGTAGGATCCGCCGACGTCCTCGATGTCTTCCAGCAGGAACTGTTTGTCTTCCTTTTTCGACTTCTTCAGCAGTTTCGTGTCGAAGCAGGGCTGCGGAGATTGGAACGATTGTTAGTTGGTGTTTGTGGGGCACAGGAAGCGCGCTAGCACCGTCTACTAACCGTTTCGCACACGTTCATGTTGCAGCAGTTTTCTATCGTAATTTCGCACTGCGTCGCCGGTGGCCGGGAGGTCATCGGTGTGACGACCATCTTCTTGGTGATGCGCGGTCGCGGCGGTTTCATCATCCGGTGCACGGTGAGCACGATGATGAGCAGCAGCACAAACGACACGGTGAAGCAGAGCGAGGTGTAGACGACGGTACGGTTGAAGGATTCCTTGCAGTACGTCACCTTCGGTTCCATCAATGGTAACGTTTTGGAAATGCTGAGCGGAAAGAAGAGAGAATGGATGGAAAGGAATATGTTATAGTTTACTATTTATAACTTTGTTTTTGGATTGTATGTTCGACCTCAAAGATGAGATATTTGGTGTAGCCTTAGTCAAGGTCCTAACCTGTCCTGTCTCCATGCAAAGATTCAAGTTCAAACGCTAGCTAATCAATCTAACACGTGACAGAATTGAAAATGAATTATGACCTAGTCGACCGGGTCGAATTTCTCCTCGCTACTTCGTGAATTTCAATTCTTAAGCCATGTGAAGTCATGATGAGCGCATTCGATGCGAATTCAATTTACATTTCATTCCCGCTTCTCAACACACCCATTCAAATTGCTCCCGAGAAACTTCACGACATCCCCTCCTTTCCCGAGATCGGACTATTAATCAAACGACCTGAAGAGCACAGACCAGGATGCAAAAACAATCGCCCGGTCGGTTTCTGTTTAAAGCGCAATCCACAACACTGTTGCGCGGAAAGATTCTAATCGCCATCGACGACGGCGACGACGATGCCGACGACGACGACCGATTAGTGACAATGTGAAGGAAGGGGATAACATAAACAATGGTGTGCGGTCTGTGTGCCTGCGAACCAGTTCCGAACTGGCAACACACAGACGCATAGCTACACAAAGTGCGTATTTTGTTTTCGCATTTGAGATGGCGATTTCGCTTTTGCATGTTGCCGAGCGTCGACAAGTGCCGCGCGGTCGTTGCTGCGCGCACCTGTCTTTTCGGTGAATGTGGTTTTTGCTGGCGGTCTGTGTGTCCTTGGACACCTGTGGCATTTCCACTTGCTGCCTGTAACGAAAACACCATTTGACCGGGTCATGGTTGAACGGAACGTTATACGAGGTATACTTCATCGAATTCGTTCGAGTTCATTAATCTTTTGGCTAGGGAGAGTTGATGTGGGCTAGAGCTTTAGTTTATTGTTTTCGAAAGCCCTCTTATAGATCTTATTTAAAATATTCTTTACGAGGTCCCATTAGGGAAGTGCGTAACAATAAATTGCTGCTGAAAACTGAAATACATGCTGAAAATACTGTAACTCAAACCTCTACCTGTTCTTCTCTATTCTATGCTGGGCTAGACTATTAGTTATAAGTAAGTTTATTAACGTTTCGAAATGGAATGAGTTCGAACTACGTTCTGCTACCGTTTTATATACAGAAAAAACCACACCACTTCATAGTCTACTCTGATGTTGTTGTTACTATAGCAACGCTCCTGTTGCTTGTATCTCAACACTCCTCCTCAACAACATTTGTCTCATCTTGACGATAATCCCAACATCGAAGAGAACTTTCGTTGCTTAATTGTTCCCAATGGTTTAGTTAGAACGTCAGCAGCCATATCCTCTGTTGCACAATATTCAAGTTTGAGCATTCTACGATCACACAGATCCTTAACAAAATGTT
>KB672490.1:13911655-13928817 GCA_000349145.1 Anopheles dirus
AACAACTAGCTGAACGAGTCAATTATATGCTCGAACATGTCAATATCGTGCTGAACGCGTCAATAATACCCTCGAAAACCCTGTAAGTGCTTCTAATGTATACGCAAAACAAGACATCTTGTTTATGCCGTCGAAATTATTTTGTAAATAAATAAAAAAAACTGCGCTTCACCCCGCTGACGTTAGCTGTCAGTCAGTGAGCGACAAGAAGAAGAAGAACAACAACAAGAACCAAGTTGCACCGGCTACGAAAAGGAAAAGCAACAGCTCCCGCGCGCATCCGTCCTTCCGCCGTTGATTTTTTTTTTGTTATCGGAAACACCTGCTCGGAACGTAGCTGCCCACCATCATGGCCATCAATCCGCAATACGAAGAGATCGGCAAGGGCTTCGTGACGCAGTACTACGCACTGTTCGACGACTCGACCCAGCGGCCCAGCCTGGTGAACCTGTACAACGCGGAGCTCTCGTTCATGACGTTCGAAGGGCAACAGATCCAGGGCGCCGCCAAGATTCTGGAGAAGCTGCAGAGCCTCACGTTCCAAAACATCAAGCGGGTGCTGACGGCGGTCGACTCCCAGCCCATGTTCGACGGTGGCGTCCTGATCAACGTGCTCGGCCGGTTGCAGTGCGACGAGGATCCGCCGCACGCGTACAGTCAGACGTTCGTGCTGAAGCCGCTCGGTGGAACGTTCTTCTGCGCGCACGACATCTTCCGGCTCAACATCCACAACTCGGCCTGAGCGGACGACGGCGACCTTTCGGGAGGACCTTTTCGCGGGCATGGGTAAACCAACACCAAAACGCTGCTGTACACACTTTTCTGAATAAACATATGGAATAATGCTGAACGAAAAACGAACGATCGAAATTTGTTGTTGGCTTCGGAAGGGTGCTAGCGAACGGGAATGAAAAGGGCGGAGGGGAGAGGAATTGTTTTGACAGTTACGAACGGTTGCTCGAAACGGATGTTTTGAAAAAGGAGGGCTACGGCGATTTCCGTGCGGAAGGTGCTTCGAAATGGGATACACAATGGTGCAGCACATCGTAAAGGTGGCTGGAATTGGTTCGTTTTGAGTTGTCCTTTTGACTTCATCCCGTTTTTTACACCCCAGGAAACGAGGCGACGCATCGGCATGCAGGAGTTACCGTACGAGGAAGAGTACCGGGCTCAGCTCAAACATCTCGGGTGCAAGGAAAAGGTAAGCACGACGGCTGGCCCGTGCAACAGAAGCATCAATCAGATCAATTGTTCCGTTGCTTGTGTCACAAAAAACGAAGGAAATCGTCAGGGAAGCTTTCCTGCGCCACGAATGGAATGTGGGCAGTGCCCGGGTGTTGAATCTCTTGCAGGATGAACACATCCTCACGGCTAGCGAGTACATCCTCAGGTGAGAAGCGGTTCCAAGGGGCAAGTTCCCCGTTTCAATCCTACGCTGTTTACACATTTCAGTCTCGACTCGACCGAGCTCATCCAGCAGATCATGAACGATCTTTTAGAGACGGAATTCACGCTTCTTGCACACCTCGTCAAGTACGCTTTCCAAGGTAAAGGGAACCGCCACCTGTTTGAGCTTTCTCACAAATCTACTTTCCCCAACAGATAACGTTCACTCGCAATCGTTGACGACCATACTACGGGAAAGTTTCCGATCGCTGGTGGCCGACCTCAAGGAGAATCCGAACGTAATTCCGCGCAACTATTTGCACGCCGCAAAAGCGCACCTACGTCCCGCCGAGCTGGAAATGATAAAAAACGAACACTTGCAGTTGCTCCTGCTGGGGCAGGAACAGTCCGATCCGGAGATAGCAATCGGGTGCCAGCAAATTTGGCGCGAAGAAATGCGCGCCGCCGACGCCTCGATCCTCTGTGGGCTTATCGTTGAGCTAGTACACGAGAAAGCCCATTACATCGGCGTGCTACAGGACTGGATCGACAAATCGTGCGCATTCTCGCTAAAGTACGCCCTGTATCTGCTGCACGTAATGTGCACGGCGGTCCAAAACGCGGAAGAGCGGCTGCTGAAAGACTTCGTGAAGGGTCTCTTCCGCGCGGTGGTGGACACGGGGTTGATGAGCAAGTTGCAGCTGCTGTTGCTGTTTGCACGCGAAATTTGTGCCACCAACGGTGCCATTATGGGAACTTATTCCGCCTGGTACAAGCAGACGATTGGCGAAATGAGGTACGTCGTCAAGCGGGATGAGTTTATTCGCACGATGGAACTGTTGACGGCACTGCTGCCGCTGGAGACGGACCTGGAGGCGTTGAATGTGCACGCGTCCATTGCTATTTCTGCGCCGGCTAAGTGTAACGATTACGTGCTGAACTACAAGCAGCTGTGTCGGGCTCAGATTGCCCAGCTTAAGCCGGCCGACGAGACGATCGTTTTGGAGGATTAGTTTTATTTACACATATACCACACTTGATTCAATTCATTACCAACCTTGGAATTTTATTCCCCAAAAGCACGCACACATAAAAACAGCCTGTAATCTTCCCGCCAGGAAACGGGGTTTGGAATATGGAAAGCTTCTCTTCCCCGCTAGAGACTCGCTTGGGTCGCTTCGCGCTCCTTCTCCGCTGCGATTGATTTGTTTCGCTCGTCCCAGATGGTCACACCATCGCAGGCGCAGATTTTCTTATAGTTTTGGAATATTCCTGCCGACCGGGCGATGATGCCACAGCTCAGGCGTCGCTCCGGCTGGTCACCGTTCGCTTCAGCGATTACTACCGAACGTCCGATAAGATCGCTCACCACGAGTCGGTCGTTGACGAACCGTACTGTCGCACGGCCATTTTCATCCGAACGAATCTCGCTGGAATCGCACACATCGCCCACCGTACTGCAGCCACCGGAAATGTCTCCACACTCGTGGACATTCAGCTGGAAGTTTCCGTTTCGCGTGAGCCCATCGATCGTTCCATCCACGACCGCTCCCGGCTGGCCGGCCACGGTCGAGAGTGTGCAGAATCGGATCACGCCACGCACGTTCGTCGCCTCGTTACCGTGATCAACCATGGCCACCGCAGACTGACCTGTGAGGGAGATGGTGTTCGCATTAGAAACATTTACGTTGCAGGATCGACCCGTACAGCGTCAGTCTACCTCCAAAGCCCGTTAGTACGGCGCGCCGACCGGTTGCCTCGATGCGCTCATGTACCTCCAACCAAGGCACGGATGTTTCGATCAACACGCTACCTTTACCGGAATCGATGGTCAGAGTTCCGGCATCGGAGAGCACCTCCCGTATCGCATCGGCACATCCTTCCCCGCGTATTTGCACGGCAAACTCCATCTGGAAAGAGTGGCTAGCCGTAAGAAGACGCCGTAGAACTGGATTGTTTAGCTCTGAAACGTACCTGTATGTTCCCACGATCGGTCATTTTTTGCTGTTTGAATATAAGCTCCTTTAAAAAATCGATTATCATGGAGAATTTTATATAAAAAAACTAAAAAAAATCGACAGGTTCTTCACTTTGTTTGTTATTGTTATGAAATCGACATAACAGTAAAGTAAATAGGCTACGCTAAACCGGTACGAGAGAAGCTGAACCGGTACTGTTTTGACATTTGCCTCCTACGAACGGTTTTTGTATTGTACGAGCAGTGTCTACGTAGGTGATAAGTGGTTGTTTATAGATGCCGCAGTAAAGCTCGTCTGATATTGTTTTAAAATAACACTCGCTGATTATACGTAGGCGTGCGTTGATCAAAATAAAATAGTTGTATAGTATTTGTTTCGATAGCAGCAGTCTTCTTACTCCTATCGCTATTTGCTGTCAAACCGTTCCAAACGGACCAGCCCCAAGAAATTGAATACGTGCCGGCAAACGAACGAAAACAAAGTATGTAAGTGATTCAAACGGAAACAAAGTGAGTTAAGAGGCGAAAGTGGCCAGTGGCTCAAAGCCTCTCAAAAACATCAAACAACAACAACAAAACAAAGTGATCTCTCTGCCGGCGGAAAACATAGTAATTTTGCCTGCTGTTCCCTTGCGCTCTAAGAAATAAGGTAATAAGGTATTGTTAGTTTTGGTGTATTAACGACATGGCATTGTTGCTAGAAAAGTGAATAATGTTGTTAGAAAACGGTTCCAAGTAAAGGAATGTATGGGATCTTTTGCCGTAGCGTGTTGTGTTTGCCAGAAAAAAGTACGCACACGCATTATACTTTGCCGGGGTGGACGGGGGTGCTGCTTACTCGGTTGTGGTGGTGGTGGCGGTGGTTTGGTTTGTTGTGTAAGCGTGTTTCTCTGGCGTCTCTAGCATCCTACGAATCCTACGGCTTTTAAGCCGTTCCCAGACGTATTACTGCCAGTTTCCGCAAAATATGTGAAAATCGTGCATGGAAACTGCTGTATTGCGGAGCTGTCAATCAGTTAAATGGTACTATTTGACAAATTGGCGGCGCCACATTCTTTCGCAGTAAACGCGCACACACACCGTGAACATCATCGAAAGCGATTCGTTTTTTTTGTATGGAGTTGCTGACGTCACAGCGGGGTAAAATTGGCGGTACATCTGGAAACGGCTTTTACACAGCTCAAAACGCGCCTTCCTCCTACTGACTGGTCGCTGGGATCATGTGTCCGTTTCCCAACACGTGTGTTGTACATTCGTTGCATTTGATGCATTTTTGGGTTATTCAACGCAAATAGTAATGGCCATCTCGTTTACTTCATCTCTCCCCCTTTCACATGCAGGTTTTCGGCACCAAAACAACGACAGTATGACGAGCGCCACAGCTAAAAGATATGAACATACCATCTTCGTGACAAATGAATACGACAAAAAGATGGCTGATGCCATGAAAAAATGTCTAGGCCCGGAGGAGTCGTGCTTTGTGAAAATTGTGAACAAAACGTCCTACGAATGCTACAACGGTGTGGACGACAGTGAGGTGGTGGTGGGGGTTTTTTCAAAAAGAGCAGAACCCTGCTTCGCAGAATTGTGGGCGCAGTTCGAGAAATGCGAAGCGATTAAAGTGGCTGTGTTCGAAAAAAAGGTGCTGAACGTGCTAACACCGGAGCTGGAGGAATTTCGCAAAACAGCTGGCAATCTGTGCCTAGATTTTCGTTGGGATAGCAAAACAAAAGCAGACAAATATGCCAAGAAGCTCCTCGGCATAGTCCGCGAGGCCGAGTCGACTAAGCTGCGGGGTCAAAGTCGCGGAAAAACTAGTAGATATAAATATACCTTCTTCGTGACAAATGAATACGACAAAAACATGGCTGATGCCATGAAAAAATGTCTAGGTCTGGAGGAGTTCTGCAATGTGATAATTGTGAACAAAACGTCCTACGAATGCCACAACGGTGTGGACGACAGTGAGGTAGTGGTGGGGTTTTTTTCAAAACGTGCAGAACCCTGCTTCGCTGAATTGTGGGCGCAGTTCGAGAAATGCGAAGCGATTAAAGTGGCTGTGTTCGAAAAAAAGGTGCTGAACGTGCTAACACCGGAGCTGGAAGAATTTCGCAAAACAGCTGGCAATCTGTGCCTAGATTTTCGTTGGGATAGCAAAACAAAAGCAGACAAATATGCCGAGAAGCTCGGCGACAAAGTCCGCGAGGCCGAGTCTCTCAAACGATAACGGGAACGCACCAAGTAGAGCTGAAGAAAAGCTGCGCGTGTGTGTATCGCAATCCTATTAATTGTCGCTGACGTCAATTACACATCGTACGAAACACTGGCTGGGCTAAACGGACGCTCTCAAATTTATGTATTATTATTCAAATAATATTTATGTTGTATAGCATTATATGACTATAAATCTGTATTGTGTGTGGCAGATGTTAATTGCAATTGAAAGAAAGCTCTGTCATTGGTTACGGTTTGACAGTCGACGGAAATGCAGATGTTTCCTGAAGGAACCGGTGTTGGTTCAGTGAGTTGACCGGTGAGTTTGTGAAGATTTCCGCCTGTCTAAGGCGTGGCCGTAGTTCAAGCGATCATTCGATGGTACTCCTCAGAGGGACAAACTTTTCCGAACTTGCCTACGCATCGAATAACCTTCCATTAATCTGTATCCAAGTCTGCTGTCGTGTACGTTGAACCCCTAATGATGCTAAATTTAAGTTTATGAGTCATGTTCTTAACAATGCAACCACTGGGCGTCTGGGGTCGAATACGTTCGGTTCGTGAACGTGGCTTCTCGGCAAGAATAGCAATGAAAATGCACATTTTCCACAGAAGTTGAAGAGAAAAGTAGAAATAAGAAGCGACAATAGAACGAGATTGTGTGGTAAATTTAGCCCTGAGCCCGGAGTGCGACGAAAGTTTGGGTGCGAGCGGCCGGGATCGAACGTTCGCTTGATCCCGCACCCGTCCTCCGCTCTTCAACTCTGACACATTCAAATTCGCACATCACATCCGAATTCTGTTTACAGGAAAGATGGAGTTATAACAGGCCAGCCACCCGCTTATGCGAGGCATTTCTTTCCGACAACCATATGTCCCCACGTGCTGAACGTTTGCTCTCATAACGGAACGGAAGGTTGTTGTAAAATCTGCACTGCTTTTATAGTTCCATAAAATTCACAATAACTTAGTTCGCCTTTTGCTGCCCATCGGGACATGACTTGTGTAGAATACAGCTTCTAGAATATACTGTACAGAATTGGTCCCTGGCGGGTGCCGCTTACAGCCGGCTGTCGCTGATCGTTCCGGGGGTGGCCAACGCTTCCCTGCGTTCCTGTATCGCGTTGCACAGCCTTCGATACGGTCCGAGCGGTAGGCCGAGCGACTTCACATCGTTCTCCGTGAGCATCATCAGCGTCTCCATGTCGATCTCGTTCTTTTGAAACCTACGGGTAAGAAACACCTGGCTGTAACAGTGCCGCTCTCCACGCGGGTGCGACAATCCCCGCGGTACACTTACACAGGATAGTAATCTTCCAGCTTGAACGCGGATAGGAACCGCAGAATAGCCAGCGAATCGTTTTCCTCGTTATCGTCGGAGCTCTCCACATCCGAGTCGGAGTCGGAGATGACGAGCTGGGAGCGGGGCTTGATCGCCCCTTTCGCCGTCGGTTTGACCTTGAGCGATCCATCGGAGGACGCACTGGACGACTGTTCGTTGCCCAGCTGGGCCAGCACGTTCGAAACGGATCGGCTGCAGAAGGAGAGGGCATGACGACATAAGTTCCACCGTACGAGGGGGAACACACCCGACCCTCGATACTCACGGGAAGGCCAAATTGCCGAACGAGGGACGGCTGAAGAGACCCGAGGGTCGCTGTAGCAGCACATCCTCCGTGACCTCGTCGGTGACGGTGGTGGCCGCGGTCGCCGCCAGAAAGTCGGGCTGACTCAGCGACCGGGAGATGGTGCCAAACTTGCCGCTCGCGCCACTGCCACTGTCCTCGTCGGCGTCGTCCTGTTCCCGCCCGTCCGCCGGATCGACATCGAAGACGTCCCGGAGTTTGCCCCGCCGCTCGGACGCGTTCGAGTCGTCGTTCGAGCTGTACGTCCCGACGTACAGCACCTCCGAGTCGCGCCTCAGTCCCTGTATGGAGCGCACGCTGCGCTTCCCGTTCGCCTCCATCTCACCAATTTTGAAATCTGCCGTAAGGAATGACGCGAGTGTTGTAATAGGTATTTTCTCACCCTCCGGCTGGACGTACCTCCGTTTTCCATCTGCTGCCGAATTTTCATCGCATCCGCACGCTTCTTGACCGCGCCACCGCCCCGCAGCACGGTCCCACCGACGAGGGCACTGAACTTGGTCGTTGCTGGGGGCGGGTGCGTGTCGTTCACTATCCTCGGTTGCCCCTGCGCCAGGTTGCCCTGGCTGCCGGACCATAGTTTGTGCTTCAGTGCCTGCAGCATGTTGGAGGGGCGGTGCGGTCGTACGCGCAAGCTCGTGTCCTGTTCCCGTTCGAGCTTCTGCTGGCGGCTGGCGAACTCGCGCGCCCGTTTTTCGCTCTTCTTTTTGGCCTGCTCCCGGAAGTCGTGCGCTTTTTTCCTGTTGAGGGCGAGAAGGGTGGCCAGCGGTTAGTACGCGAGGGCGAGCGGTGGATGGTGGATGGTGTCAGTCGAACATACCGGTCGGTGGCTTCCAGGGTGGCGGCCGCCCCGTCGAGGTAGCGCAGGATGTTGTCCCGATTGTTGATCGCCGCCAGGTCCTGCGCACTGTGGTGATCGATGTCGAGCGCGTAGATGTTCACGCCGAACTGGACGAGAAAGTCGACGCACGCCATGTGGCCCTTGGCCGCGGCGAGATGCAGTGCCGTGTTGCCGAACTGGTCCGCCTTGTCCGGATCTCCGCTGTGACCGAAACGGAGCGAGAAAGGGCGTTATTTGCTGGACACAGGGCACTGATGCTGATAGCGACGACTTACCCACGGGCGACTAGAAGCTTGAGCGAATCAAAGTGTCCCTCAAACGCGGCCCACAGGACGGGTGTCATTCCGTCGACATCTTTGGCGTTGGCCTCCGACCGGGTCGCCTCCCTCAGAACGTCTAGCAGACCGTCCTTGGCGGCACTGCGGGAGAGAGAGAGAGAGAGGAGGAGATATTCGTTATGCGTCGGAATATCTAAGAGAGATGTACAAGAGTTCTTGCTCATATCCGCTACTGCTCAATACGATGAGTTACGGGATTAGGTCGTCCGGGATGTAAACATCAGTTAAATAGGAAATTCTAAGATAATGAATCTCGTTACCAAGAGTGCTCCAAACGAGGTTGGGTTGTCTAGAGAAGCTGGCTCGAGCAGGGTTTCCAGATTGTCCTTAAACGCAAGTTGCTACTCAGGGATTCTGCCAATATGGTGAATATTACAAGACAAAAATGTCCCATCATCTGTACAGATATATGAAAACAACCGTGGTGAGTGTACTCATGCGATCATTGTCATCAGCTGCTGTTATGACTAGCATTCCGATGCTTCACAACAATAGATATGACCGAACCAACACACTTGCCACCACTTGTCTTCCACCACAACCGGCGAGCCACTTCGGTACAGCGTCGCAACGTCGCTTCCGGCTGTAATAAGCCCCTATCGAGCACATTCCCAGCGCGTCTATCTATCGCAAGGGCGAATGGTGCTTATCAAGGGGCCTTCTCTCCGGGGCGATCGTTGTAATCTTCCCCATCATTGTTTCTGCGCATTGCAGGAGGCAAAAACGAAAACAAAAAAGCGCAAACAAACCCAATTACATTTCGTGTTGTTCCCGCGCGGGTCGTGGCTGAGGCCTGAATTTACCACGCATGGTAAATCTGCATCTCAAAAGGGGAATGGTAACGCTAAGCGGCACCCTTGCTCCAGCTCCAGCTTACCGGTGTATTCTATCCGACGACATTGTTTCCGCTATGGGGCATCCGTTTCCGCTCTCATTGAAAACGCGCGAGATCGCCGATCTTCCGGGTGTCTGGAGCACACGTCTTGAACCGCGCCCGCACTTACAACCAACGGGAACTGCTTTCCTTTTCGCCGGGCTGGAAAACGGCTTATAATTCACTCCGGTGCACCGTTTGGGCCGTTTCACTACACTCTACACGAGCTCGCACGAGCGTCAACGAGCAGAACGTTTTTCACCATGGGTCTGTCCGCGCCTGTGTGATCCTATCTGAAAGGTAATGGAAATGTAAGTGATCGAAATCCATAAGCTCACCGAAGCAAGTGCGTCCTACAGGGGAAGAAAAGACTCGGGTTTCGTACGGGTTGGCGTGAAGCGAATCGAAACAAACCATAAAATGTAACGAAACTTAGGTACAGCAATTCGCATCATTTTTTTCTTCCGTGTACGTGTGTGTGTGTGCACCACCAAACCGTAGCTAATGGAAAATGTGGTAAACGCGCGTGTGGCAACCGTTTCGAGAAGTTTCACTTTCTTTTGCGCGCTTTTGCGCACCGGCGATTGATAGAATCTTGCAACGGTGGATGCATTGGGTTTCACTGTTTCTTTCGTTTTCGAACGAAAACGGTGGGCAGCAAGCAGCACATGCTTTCCACCTCGATGAGTTGCGCAGCCGCGCACGATTCGAACGATGATTTCCAGCAACACAAGAAGCGTAAGATTGGGAGAATATTTTGCGCAGAAATGGGCACTAAAATAGAGCGAACAAAATGGCCGCGGGGCAGTGAGAAAGTTCGTTCCCTAAATCGCATTTACCGGGCTTGCAAGGAAATGACATCCCGGAACTAATGAGCTAATAACTATCCTCCCCCCGAACCAGATCGATGGGAACATGCTACGGCCATTAGTGATCGTTTTCGAATCAACCAATTCATACCGGTTTGTGCTAGAGACTCACGGGGCGCCACGGATCGAGGCAGGCTACGGAAAAATGGAGCAACGGTAGGGTCGCACAAAAGTTGAGCTGATATGTAGTAGGCGAGTCGTTGCTAAGGCGATGCTTTATGGAGATAGAACAGAGAAACTTCCCACTGGAATCGACTGCAAGTTTTGCGCAATAATTGTGGAGACGTTGATGTAGACATTCTGAGCCGAAGGTGTATAGCAGGACAGCTGAAAGCCTATTCAGTAAAAGTGAACGTGACAGTTTGGGTTTTCAATTGTAGCTTACAAAATACTCACAATCGTAACGTTGAGTATTATACACCAAGAGACTGGGTGTCAAATTGTCTAAGCCGGTGACACACCGGATAAAAAGGTTGTACGTAGATTTCATGCATTATCACTTTTTTGTTGCTTTAAACTAACTTCTGCATTCACGTGCTGGCGAGTGGTGATTGCCAGATGAACCGTGACAATCGCCCAAGGTCTAGGTGCCTCTATCAACAAACAAACCGCTCTCGTTTTCAGGATCGTCTGAATCCTGTAAATACAGATAAGACGTGAGAATGTTACATAATCTGGCTGAGTAGGAATCTCGGCGGGTCAAGTGATTATGCTAATAAATATGTGCCACTTGCACACGTTTCGTCAGCTCATCACAATTACTCATACATGTCAATGGGGCACACATTATCGCTCATCAGCGGATTCAAACCGGCGTTGGGTCAATCGGCGTCAATCAACCACCAGAGGCTGCTGATCGTACAACCTTAAGGTCGTGATCGTACAGAGCTCGTCATTATAGCGGCTCTTCCCTTCTTCTCCCCCATATACGGGGTCAAAAATCCTTCAGAGCGTGAAACGCGGCTAACAGTGATTGATTTGGACAGGGTCCATTGATGGACGGGGAATGACGGAGAAATGTGTTAAATGTGATATATTGGACTGTCAATCGACCACTAAACGTACCATAAGCTAATACGAGGGCTTAAGATATCTCCATATCACCCGTCTTACTGCCCCGCACGCAGGACTTACTATTCAGGCATAATTAAGTCAAGTAATGCCAGAATTGGTAGACTCAGGCCTTGTTAAGGTTCCGGTTCTTACTAATAAGAAGAATATGAACTATTATTTAAAGCTTTTAAAACTAAAAATTTGTAAAAAAAAGAAAATTTGAAAAGCAGATGAATCCATTTTCCGGAACTGCCGGCTTTCATCTTCCGATTAACGGAGGATCTCACTTTTACTTTCATTTTGTTTTTGCAACTCCTCTTCTACGGTAATTCTATTTAAATACACCCCATCCCACTTCGGGCGTAGAAACGAGGCCGTCTTATCACGAAGAAGGAGGAAAAAGCGAATCAATTTTCCTTTCCATCACTTCTTGAGCTGTTCGCTGTGATCTGTGTTGCTTGTTTTCTTTTTTTCGGGGAGGGGTCGCGTGTAAATTAATGCACAACAATAGAGAATTAAAGAGTAAGCGCGTAAAAGGGTGGAGACGTATAAAAAAACACCCCGCAGCATCCGTTTTTGTTATGCTCGTATACTAGAGATAGTGACGCGAGCTTCCGCTAAATCAACCATGTGCATGATTTGCGGTTGTGATAAGAAGACGCATACGTACGCAACTCTTGTGCCTCGGAAATCGTGTGTAGGGAGAACTGGGACAACACCTCGTGGGCAGTAAACTCAAGGTTGAGCTAGAGTGGGATGGAAGCGGATGTTTTTGGGATGCAAATTTAACCACCACAATGTTGTCCCCTGAACAAGACGAGTTGCCATGGGCGTTTGAGTCGCTTTGTTTGTGCCCGATGAGGAGCACTCTGAATGGAATAAATTTGTTTTAGTACATCCATACTGTGGCACATCTACCAACACAAGCGTCGTGCATTACAACGTCATACGGCGAATGCTCCGTTTGCACTAAACATACAATCGACGGACTTTAAACATCTGGTCCGTGTTGGAAACTGCATCGTTGGCACGCTTGTTGCATTTTTTTTTTTGGAACGCACTTGTGTTATAGACTGGTTACCCGATCGCCAAACACGGCACGACAAGCAAACCGGGCTTATCAAACAACGAACACCATGGGTCACAGCTATTATTGAATTGTTTTGAAAAAATGAGTCGAATTTTATCAACAAAAAACTCTCTTCCTCCCAACGAACACAGCTTATTATCAGTCAGCCATTTTTGAGGCTGTTGTTGTTGTGCCTTTCGCTAGATACGATTGTAGTTTCGCTTGCCGGTTCACTTGTCACCCGTTCGTTTGAAAGCAGAAAGCAGCTGTGTCAAAGAAGGGGTGTAGACCGTTCGCAAATTAAGTTCACATTTTAAAATGCACTTCTTAATCCGATCGTAATCAACGCTGCTGCTGCTGCTGCTGATGATGATGATGTTGAAACTATCACTTTTCGCTGCCGTTGGATATTTCAATTATAACGATCCACCGCAGCAGCGGACACCATAATTTGGAGCATTTTGGGGATTGCTGGGGTCTGCCCACAGTCGAACGCAACTGGTGCTCTGTTGTGGGCTTTCCCGGCACAAGAAGCCCCCTCCCCCTCCGAGGTGGGCGACTTACGACGACCTTCAAGCGGCCTCCTGTCGGCCATTAATCATGTCGGTCGGTTGTGAAAATGTAAAACTATTGGGCTCGAAGATCGGGCCGATTCTCAGCCACGCTTTAGTAGACACTGTTTGGAGACCGATTTCAAACTTACCTGCGAAAGTTGGTGGGAAGAACAGTTTATCCATCTGCTTTTAAATGCACAAGAATGTACGACAAAGTTTGCCCAACAAACATGTGATTAAGCTGATACGATTGACCGCTGAGCGGCACCGTGTGCCAATCGCAAGCTCAACTGTAAGCATTGAATCATGAACCTAATACCTGTACTCTGCGCAATCGACGACGGTTACAGTTGTCTTGCAATCGCCGTGCTCCTTATCGCAACCAACATTCGTCATTCGTAGGCCGATAGAGAGATATATCAGAGCGCAATACCGGACATATTAATCAAACACCGTCCGGAGATAACGCAGCACACACATGCGCAGCACACACAGGTGACAAAAGGTAATGCTTCAGTGTGGAAGTCCCGGCGAAACGATTGTTGGAGCATTGGATGGGCCCTTGGCGGGAGATAAGATATCACACAGGCCGCTTCCAATTTGCGAAGCGACAGGCACACGTGATCGCAACCGCACACAAATCAAATAAAACAAAAACATCGATTGTGAATGCGTTATCGACGGTGCGGTACGTGTATCGATCACGGAACTCGGGGGAGAATAGAATGTGGGTAACAAAGATCGTCCGGCTGAGATAGAGCCTGGCAAGGAGAGAGAGAGAGTCTAGTAAACGTCGTCAGACCTACAATCTAGCCGTCAAACATGCGGTTGCGCGTGAACTATCTAGAGTGATCTTAAGTGAACAAAGTGGGCCATGATGAGGGAGCTGTTGTCTCCAACAGCGCTCTGTTTTCGATAGGTTTTAGAAACGAAGGATTTTGAAACTTCTGAAAAAGTGTATGCTCCAGATGTATGCTGCGGAATTAACTGACTATCGGCGGAGAACTGAGCTCAGTCATATCATACAGGTATGCCGTCGATACAGTGGGTTGACTTGAAAACCTTGTTTGTTTACAGGATCTAAGTCACTGGACTCTCCTGGAACATGGATCATTTCAGCAATCTTGACCTTAGTCTTGCACAGACTGTCCGGACTGCATTGCATATGATCGTTTCACCGCGATTGTGTGATTTGGGCCCTGGTTTAGATCCGGGACATAGGCACAGCAACAGTTACGTCTGATTGCCATCATTAACGCCAGTGTTTGCAAGGATCTTTTGGCACTAAACCCGACAAGCGTGCTGAGGCGTGCTTGTGGTATCGAAGAAGATGTCATCCTGGGAAACGGGAAGTAACACTGTACCCTGCGCAACTACTAAACACTGATAAGATAGTGACGCATTCGAGGTTTGTAGAACCTCTACGCATGGCAACTGCATTTTGAACCACGGAACTAGGCTGTTATGTCCACTCGAAGAACGAATGCGCGATAAAACGACGCTCGGCTTTTTTCTTCCTTTACTTCATGGCTTGCTATATGGAGCATGCGTAGAGCTCGTGTGTAGGAAAGGGGCATATCACAAACACAATTTTCTAGCCCTTGGTTCAGCAAACTTTGGGGATCTGTTTTCAAACACACAATAAGAGGCACGGGTACACACACATCCACAAACAGATGCCGGATCTGTCGCTTGTGCATAAACTCTGTGCAATTTGCGCAGACAAACAACAATTCTGGCTCACATAGTCACAAACACACACACACACACATACACACCGCGTTATAAACGCGTCTTAAGCACTTGCCCTTCGGGCGATCTTTCGTTTTTCGCGATCGCAGCAGCTCTTCACACTTCACACCAAACCGTTTTGTTTGCCTTTAACGCAGAAGACAAAGCAGAAGGCCGCACACAACCCAGGTCCGGGACCGATGGCGATCGGTTTGGCGTGGTGAAAAACACGACGTGAAAAACAATCGCACGCAATGAGCCTCACAGGTCCAGGTGTATGTCGCGTTCACTGGCTCTATTCGTTCGCCTCGTTCAGCGTCAGCTAATGACGAGGGTTAATTACTGCCACCGCGCCGAAAAATACCGTAGCCGAGGGTCAGCCCAGAACCCAGCGAGGTCACTTACACGTACGCAAGCTGCGGGAAGCAAACAGAAACCGTCCGTACGTTTGGCGGCTCGCGTTGAAACCGTCGATTCGCGCGTGGAGTTGTACGGATGGAGCACCTGGCTCGCTGGTGGGCTGCTGAAGGTGCCGAAGATACAGTGGCTTACGTTGCTTTAGTTGCGTCCGAAGTTTCTCAATAAAAAAAACGAAATATGTAATACAAAATTTGCAATCGAATGCAAATAAAAAATTGTCTATATAGCCTATTTCAAGCATTTACTGATAATTGATGACAATTTTCCACAAAAAAGCATATATTTTTGCATACTATATTGTGTTACTGTAAACATAAAAAAAGTTTATTTTCAGTCCATTTGCTAGATGATAGTAGCTGAAAAATTGTATATGTATATATTTACAAAACAATTTATTAGCATTGTTTGGAAGATGGGTTATGCGAAGGCTAGGCACTGTTAAAAAAGAGGTATCACACGCATATATCTTCGAGACAGGTAGGTGAGATGGTGTTCGTGCTGTGGGCTCCGCGATGGCAGCAGCCCTTGCTTATGCGGCGTGCCGTGTGGTGGTGGTGGTGAACGGTTAAGGTTCGATGAGTTCGCGATAGAAGCATAAAGATGACGCGACACGAAAGCATACTTCATTCGTGTGAGAACGAGTATTGCGCATGGAATTGGAAACAATAATCAGGCACGAAAATATTTCACAGTATGCACATCAATATTGAACACAAAAATATGTTTACATTTGATGCAGGTTGATTGCACGAGAATACATTGTCTAAGAAAATATAAAAAAAAACCTTTTCGAACCGCTGCACCCTTTGCAAGATCCATCGAGTGCTAATGGTTAATTTGAAAAATTGAAAATATTGTGTGTAGCTTTCACAAACATACAACCAAACAAGTGTGGTCCAACTTATGAGATAATTTAGTTTGTAAATAATCTTGATTTGTTTGGCCTTTGCAGCACGCTCGTAGACACCCTTCGTACGATTGGAGATGATTTCGCTACTGAAATGTAGATGGCGCCACGAACGAAACGGGCACGTGCTAGCAATTTGAAAAGCACAACGGCATGACAGTTATTTCTTGGCTATACAGTCCGTAACATAACTAAAGACGCAGTTGTTCATTCTTGCAATCGGGCGGATATTTTCGAGCGACGAAAGGGATAGTTTAAGAAAGTTTATACTTTTAATATTTATGTTTACCATGATATCATCATAATATTTATTATTTTGTTATTTCGATATTCGCCGTTTTTCGATTTTTTTTTTGCAATTGCCATACTATCATGCTGATTCTTATAAACAATGAAGTTCTTTCACACTTTCTTTCTTTTGTGAATGAATCTTTTTATGGTTACAATGGTATAGCCTCACGTGCCTCACTTAAAATGACGTCAAGTATAGGGCAGAAAAAAGATTTCTCTTATAAACCGATCTCTCAGAGCTACATTTTAAGTCGCGGCGCACGGTAAGATCGTCAGCAAGCCATTAATCATTCGAGGGGATGGCAGGGTGGTTCATTGTGTCAAAACACGTTGCGCGACAGCGTGTCTATAGAAAGTAAAATAATGATGTTAAGCTTCTTTCTCAAATGAAAAACTAAATGCTTCTAGAACGCTACCTTGCAGAACAAATCAACGATCAAAACAGCTTAAAAAAGTACTAAATTGCTATTTTTTTATATCAAAGAGAATTAATGTGTACATTAAACAACAACCCAAACAAGCGAAGGACACATGCCACCAGACAAACAGATCGAGATTGCCTAATCAAACAGTTCACACACGCCCGATAACATTCGCAACCGGTACGATCCGTTCCCGCAAGCGCGGTTTTTCGTTTATTTTTAGTCAATCATATCGATCAAAGTGCAAACAGACCGTCACCCTCGCGGCAGATTCTCAAACACACCGGCACAAGCCGCACCTCGTTGTTATCGCGCACGCCTCTACAGCGCCATCACCTCATTGCGTATATCTAAACGATCACCTTCTTGGCGCGTGGTCAAATTTTTCGCCGCTGCAACCCACTGACCCAGCTCTATCCATCAAACCGACTCTTATCAACACCAACGAGCATTGTCCTATGTCGCTGGAGTTTTGTACTGATGGGTTCCAACACATACAGGGTTTACCACAGCCGGTGACACATAGTGCACACTTTTTGAAGCAACCGGCATACTCACTCCGAAGCGGC
>KB672490.1:13930858-13947222 GCA_000349145.1 Anopheles dirus
ACGCCGCTTCGGAGTGAGTATGCCGGTTGTTTCAAAAAGTGTGCACTATGTGTCACCGGCTGTGGTAAACCCTGTAAACAAAACAGTAATCAAAGCAATCGGGTTTGGATTTTGTACTACCCCTTTCTAGTTTCTTCCTAACGTTTCATCTTCTTTGGCAGATTGGTCGAAATTGGCAAAGGCCGTTTGTTGTTAACCAGCTTCAGCCCTCTTACTGATGCTTCTTCATACCCGCTACCGGACGCGTTCGCGCTTTGACAATCCCTAACCGCCGCAGGAGCGCCTTCACGACCGCACCGAACCCAATTAGCACTGATAAAGCGATCGCGGCCATTACCGCATACACGTCCAGCAGATTGTACTCGACGAAGGACAACCGCACGGAGGGCGACTGGAGCTGCGGGGCGCCACCGTGCCGCAGTACGTACTCCACCCAGAAGACGGCGGTTTTGGCCGGCCCGAGCGGTTGATCGCGGTACCGCTTGGAGATGGTCTGGGCGCGCTCGCCGTACGCCGCATCGTCGAGCACCTTCCGGATGGCGGCCGCGATAGTTGCCTCGCTGAGCGTGTCGTAGTCGAGCTTCACGCCGTACCCGGCCCGTTCCGCGCGGGCCAGGTTCAGCTCCTGGTCGCCGTAGATCGGGATGCCCACCATCGGCACGCCGTGGTACAGGCCCTCCGTCGTGCCGAGCAGCCCGCCGTGCGTGATGAACAGCTTCACCTTCGGGTGGGCCAGTATGTCGCTCTGCGGCATCCACGACTTGATCAGCACGTTCTGCGGCCGCTCCGGCAGGCTTTCGTTCTCGTACTTCCAGATCACGTTCTCCTTCAGCCCACGGAACACGTTCACGAACGCGGCCCGCTTCTCCTCCGGGAAGTTGCGCCCCTTCAGCATCGAGCCCATCGAGAAGTAGATGACACCGTGCCGCGACTCGTCGACGTACTTCCGGATGTCGGCCGGGAGCTCCTGCGGCGGCTGGATCTGGATGCCACCGATCTCGACCATGTTCGGTGCGTACGGATGGGGGTAGCTGAGCGTGAAATGCTGATTGACGAACGCGAGCCGCACACTGTCGAGCGTCTCCTGGAAGGTGAGTTTCGCACGCGGGAAGAACCGCCGGTACATCGCCTCCTGCTGGGGCAGGAAGACGAAGCGATAGTACAGCTTGTCGACGTGCCCGACCAGTGCGTTCGCAAACCGCTGCCAGAAGCTCATCTCGTTCGTGTAGCTCAGGAAGGTGTGCGGGATGTACGAGTACGGGTAGGGCGTCCCCACGAGCTCGTTCGTCCACATGGACGCACCGAACGGTGAGAACACTAACAGCTGGCCCCCGAAATGCTCGGCCAGCCCGTACAGCACCTCGCTGGCGAACGACTCGACGATGACCGCGTCGAACCGTTCTCCCGACTCCATCAACGCCACCATCTTGGGATGCTGCAGCAGAGCTTCCGACGACAGGGGCCCGATCTCGTTGTACACCAGGTACAGCACGAACAGGTTCGGGGCGCTCTTGTACTGGAACAGATCCGGGCCGGACACGTCGTGGGCGGCGGCCAGCTCCGGCAGCAGAATGTCCCGGTGGCGATCAGCCGGGGCACCCTTCATGGCGTACGGACTGACGATGGTGACGTCGTGGCCCGCGTCCAGCAGTGCCTTCATCAACCCAGCACCGATGATGTAGTGCGAGCGGCCGACCGACGGCAGTATGCCAAGAATGCGGGCCGCTTCCGCTTGGGGTGAGCATCCCAAGGCCAGCAGAAGACCCAGCAAAACGCCGAGACACTTAGCCGCCATGGTGTGTGTGTCAAGGTTAAAGCTGCACTAGAACGTCTTATCTCCCTACTGGCACAACCCTTTTTCGGAGCACTTTTGACCGGTGCACCGAACCGCTCGCCGTCGTTGATTAGTACACACTGCGGGCGGGGCGCCTACTACGAGTCGGTTCAGGCGCGAGTTAGCGCGTTCTTATCACGAGCGTGAATGCGACAAGGAAAGGTTGCTACCTGATCAAGCGTTTCGACGAATCTCGAAGCTCTCTGTCGCTCACTCTCTCGTCATCGCGCCATTGATTAGAACAAACGCCAGTCGCACAGCTTCTCGTGAAGTGGTGCTAGTGAAGCTTTCACCTTGTAGAGGGGCCTTTGATGGGTGTCGTCGCCTCTGTGTCGATCTATATTTGTTTGTTTGTGCACGGCAAGCGTTAACCGTGCTGACGTGCCGTTGCACCCTCGACCAAGTGCGATCCGCTGTGTGGAGCTTTCTGCGAGCGTCTGCGGTGGCCTTCCCAGTGTCGTGGTCGTGGTTCAGACGCCTATTTTAAGCGCACAAGACGGAACCGTCTGACGCGCGGGTGACGTTTAAGCGTTTCTGTCAAGCGTTTCGGCCGGCAGATCACGTTTTGCTGCGGTATTTTCAATCAACATTGAACTTAGCGATGGCACACATTGGTGCCGCGCTGATGTGCTGCCGCTTATCTCGCCGGGCCGAAGTGTTAGGAAAACGTTTACGCGTCCGAGGCAAACAGTCGACGCCCGGACAATTGATTTAGCTGGCCGGGGCGTGTGAGATGGTGCGAGGAAATGGGGAAGTTTGTTTTAATGCATTATTTGCGTTGTTTAAGACCGTTTACTGATGAGCGTTCTGAAGTTTAAAATATTTTCTATTATTGTTCAAGTGTGCTCGTTTGCAAAGCAGTATTTCGAGAAGATAAATTTATTTTTAATCAGTTACAAATAAATATATTTTTTGAATGAGAGTTCGTGTTGAGATACCCTGCCACTTCTGCCGATGAATTGAAAGTTCACTAGGCCGGCTCGTGTTCAGCAGCGCAAATAAACACCCAAAACAGGTATTAGATGAACAGGAAAAAAAGAAAAAACAACAGCGATCATCGTGATCTTGGGGTGGGAGATAGATTGTTTGGAGTTTTTCGGGACAAACATTTCGGTACACAGAAACAACCGGCTTTGCCTCGCGAACACCAACACAGGGAAGCACGCCGGCTTAGGAAAGTGTTTGTTCGAGGCCTTCGAAGTACGAAACACACTATGGGGAGGTCAAATCAGCCGCGGTCAAACAATTGTTTTAGTCAATTAGGCTGTACGTGCTGTTGATTCTTATTTTATGTTGTTACTTTACTTTCTAGAAGTGGCAAGTTTGAATCAGAAAGTAAGCAACATTTCCTTCCCAATCACGTATAAAACGTTTCCATGGTACTATAATTCATATATAAATCCAATACTTGAAAAATGTAAATAATTACTAAAATTTGAGGGTTTAAAAGAATGTTTTGGCATTGAAGGTCAAATCTAAAGAGCCATAATATTAAACAAAAAATCATTAAATAATCTGCTCAATAATGAGCACATAAAAATTTAAGTACGAGACGAACAAAAATTGTACTTATGTCTGCGTCCGACCGACAGTGCAGTACGAGATAACCGTATGGAGCGAAACATCCACAAAGCTACCGGCTCTTCCTATTTCATTTCGTTCGAGTATCATCGCGCAGCGAGACGTTTCCAAACGTTTGTCGGCCGCGTGGCGCACGAGGCATACTTCATCCACGCGACCTTGTGAGAACACCTCGACGATGGAGCTGAAGCGGACGGCGACCGTGGCACTGGTATGTGCCACGATGTGCCTGCTGGCCTACGCACCGGCACCGACGGAAGGGGCCAAGATTTTGGCCGTCTTTCCGACGTCCGCCCGGTCGCACTACATCGTCGGATCGGCACTGATGAAGGAGCTGGCCCGACGGGGTCATGAGGTAAGAGCGAGCTTTATCAGCTGATTGCGGCCGGCGCATTGATAGCGTTGTTTGCTCTTCTGCGCAGGTGACTGTGATCAACCCGTTCCCGCAGAAGAAACCGTTGAAAAATTATCGCGACATCGACACCACCGGGTCGGCAGAGATTGTGCAGGGTGGGTTACCGCAACGAAGGGAATGTTTCGTTATGGAGCGAACATAATGTTCTGTGCGTTCACATGTTGTTGCAGATTTGGTACCGAACATGTTCGACATGGCCGACCAGGGTGTGTGGGAGAGTATAACGCTGACGAACAAATTCGGACAGATTCTCGCGAATCACACACTGCAACACCCGAACGTGAAGAAGCTGATCGCTTCGAACGAGAAGTTCGATCTAGTCATCATGGAGAGTTTCTTGAACGATGCGCATCTGGGTAAGAGGCGTCAGCGCCCACTGTGACTCTTTACAAAAGTTTGCTCACGTAATGTTGATGCGCAACAGGTTTTGCACACCGATTCAACGCACCGTGCGTGGCACTGTCCACCTTCGGTGCCTCTCGTTGGACCAACGATATGGTGGGAACGCCATCGCCGAACTCGTACGTGCCGCATCCCTTCCTGAGCTTCACCGACCGGATGTCGTTCGTGCAGCGCATCGGCAACATGCTGATGACGGTAATGGATGCTGTGCTCGGGCACGTGCTGGACTTCCCGGTGCAGAGTGCCCTGTACGAGGCAGCGTTCCCGGACCCAAAGCCACCGCTGGAGGAGCTCCGCCGTAGCGCCGTCTCCCTGGTGCTGCTGAACAATCACTTCAGCCTGAGCTACCCGCGCCCGTACGTGCCGAACATGGTCGAGGTCGGCGGTATGCACGTCAACCGCAAGCCGAAACCGCTGCCGGAGGACATCCAGAAGATGCTGGACGAGGCGCCGCACGGTGTGATCTACTTCTCGATGGGCTCGAACATCCAGAGCAAGCAGCTGCCGGTGGCGAAGCGCGAGGCGATACTGCGCGTGTTCGCCGGCCTGAAGCAGACCGTGCTGTGGAAGTGGGAGGACGAAACGCTCCCGAACCGGCCGGCCAACGTGATCGTGAAGGCGTGGTGGCCCCAGGACGACATCCTGGCGCACCCGAACGTGCGGCTGTTCATCACGCACGGCGGCCTGCTCAGTACGACCGAGTCGATGTACCACGGTGTGCCGGTGATCGGCATTCCCGTGTTCGGCGACCAGTACCTCAATATGGCCAAAGCGGAGCGGACCGGGTACGGGCTGCTGCTGCCGTATCAGGAAATCTCCGAGGAGCGTCTGGCGCAGGCGATCAACAGGATGCTGGGCGACGCAAAGTTCAAAACCGTCGCGCAAAGCATCTCCGCCCGGTACCGCGATCAGCCGCAGGAACCGCTCGAGCTGGCCGTGTTTTGGGTGGAGTACGTCATCCGGCACCGTGGGGCGGCCCATCTGAAGTCGGCCGGACAGGAGCTGGGCTTCCTGCAGTACCATGGAATTGACGTGTTGGCCACCGTCATCGGCGGCCCGATCGTGTTCTTCTACCTGCTGTTTAAGCTGCTGTGCGGCGGACGATCGAAAAGCTCGAAAAAGGACGTCAACTCGAAGAAGAAGCGTAACTGAGCAGCTGGAAAGTATTCTATTTTTAACGTAGAACAATAAAAGACAAGATGTACAAAATTGTGACCATTTTTTGTTTCTTCACTTCGATACGACCAGTCAATGAGATGTATTTTCTATGAGCGTAGAACACACCCTTCGGCGTGGGACAAAAAAACGCGACAAGTAGTTTGACCTTCACCGTGATTCAACACTTTTCGGTAGCCGAAACCGGCGTTCGGCGTGCGTTGTGTGCGACCTGCGTATCGTATGTTCGATTTTAGTGTTTTTTCACACTCTAACATCATGCATGCAACGTTTGGTTGTGTGTATCAGTTTACTTTGGACATCGGATCGGTGTGAGATATCGCTCCCGTGACTCTGCACTTTTCCATCGTATCAGTATGTTTGTCAAACTGCAATTTCATTATCGTTCCAGAAACAAAATGAGTCGTGTTTTTTCATTAGAGAGATCTGTTGGTAAGGGCGCTTTTAAAGAACGGTGGATTTGTCTAATCCTAATGAAAGAAGTGGTCAGACCTTCAGGTGCTGTATTTTACGTCGAAACGATTGGGGAATGAAAAGTTTGTTTTATAACCATTCGACATGTGGTTTGGAACATTTTTATTTAGATTTTATTGGATTTGTTTTTCGTTCATCAGGCAATTATTGTCTAGAATAGGGAAACTGAGTTAGAAACAACTCAAATTCATACGACTCAAACTGGACGGCTGTTGTACACTGATGTTTTAAGTTTTCATGCAGTTAAACTTGAAATATTTCACAGTTCAAATTTGAAACGTTTCGCCAACTGAAAATTTGCCATGCTTTTCAACCCCCTCACGGTGTGTAACTGAAACACCTCTTTACTATAGTAATTCTTATAGGATAGCAAACCTATGGGTAAAAATAATATAAATAGCTGATTTACAGTTTTCACATCTGCATAGTGAGAGCCTTCTACTTCCATCCATTTTATTGTTTTTGTCAATGGTATATTTACACGAAGAACCCATAAATAATATAATTAAGATAATGTCATCCTTTGCATCCTTTACATCTTCATTGACTTACTGTAAAGTTTCCTCAATGCGCTATATGCGATCTACACGAATTTGGAAATACGCAGAATTTTTACATTTATAGCTCAGTACAAAATTAAGCTTTTAAAAACCTTTTGCTCTCACGTAATATGTATGGGACTCCCGGAGTAGACCAGTCAAAGAGATGACTTTGTAAATTTGGTCATTGACACAGCGGTTGAAAAGTTATTACCATCCAAATACGCCAGCTATTCGAGTAGACCCGAGGTTTTCGTGGAATTCAAATTCAATTTCAGTAAATTTCAATAGACTTGGTAAATTCTTGGTGTTAGTAACAGCAGCACCGGCATGCATGTACTTTAGTACTGAGCAACGACACTGACTTATGTACGGCGAGAAGCTGCGAAAGCCATATTCTACAAGTAATTAATAATCATCACATGGGGCAAAGTGAACGTTTGACAACTCACTTCCCAAGCATGTGATGTTGAATTTGTAATTTCCATTCCAATTGATCGAAGGCGAATGGTGCGAAAAGGGGTAGCGCAGTGGAAGATGAAAGCGCGCGTGCAGTGTTTGAGTGTCAAGACAGAAATTTACATACGATATCGCCCCCGTTCGCTTTGATCAGCCAGCGCACTCGGAACACTTTCCGTAAGCATCGCCCATTCGCATCCGCCCCTTAACACATGCCAAAGCTTTGGCCCGGGTGCGGCTTAACGAATGTGAACTTGTTTTCCGAAGCTCGTCCCGGTCGCCCCAATGTCGGAGGCTCCGGGTCGTCCGGTATGTAATTTGCAAATTAGTAAGAAAATTTAGGTTTCATTAAGATAAATCGATTCCTTGCTCACGTGCGGAGCGGCAAACGTGAGGCGGACATGGCGTTTGCTGGCTATTTTTTCCTGCCCTGCGCTGCTGGCAGAGGAAGAGTCTGCGTACGGTTTTTGCTGCTCATTCTTGCCCTCGTTCGGTACAAATTGGGTCTTTGATTGATCATCTCTTTTTTTCCCGGCGGAGCTTTTGTGCAGCTCGTTACCATGCAGGCGCGTGTGCGTAGCCTATCTGGGCTGTAATGCCACTCCGCATACCGAGAATGTCCGGAATTCCGAGCTCACTTTTTTCTCTCTTTCTCTCTCTCTCTCCCTCTCTCTATCTCTCTCTCTCTCTCTCTCTGTCAAGCACGTTACGTTCCGTAGCCCATAGCCGGGGCTCCGGTCCGACACCTTGTGTGCTCACAGCACGAGCTGCTCGTCCCAGCCGGTACGCAGGATTCGGGCAAGATCGGGGCCCGTCTCGTCGGCACCGGTAGCTTTTTACTTGATTATTTATTTACGCTTCTTCACACATGCTTAACGGGTTCATCAAAAATTCAGGTGAGATCGGTATGAATTCTTTCCAGCGCCATCTGCTGCTGTCTGCTGTCCACCGCAGCTCCGGAGTCCGTCGGAGTATGTCGGAAGGAATTCCGGCCAACGTGCAGGTGGCTGCGCTGGTGGGATTCTTTCTCGTGCGAGTTGAGGTTAGGATCGGGATGTGTTAGACGCCGGAGCGCAAAAGGCTGTGGATGCCTAGTTTATCCGAACTAAGATCTGACGCAACGTCATGTGGGGCCTAAAATGGTGTTACGAAATAAGCACGATATTCATGCCATACCCAGAACTGGTATTCCGATGTTCATTTGACTGTATTATGATGTTACAGCTAAAAACGCCGCCAACTGTTAGTGGCGCAACATTCAGCTTCCGCCATTTGACACCAGGTGGCATCAGCAGTAACCGTCAAATAACAGGAAATATCACGAACGTGATACTGAAAAAAAAAATGTTTTGAGCATCAAGGCTGTGTAATATTTTTCGTTCATTGTTTGGATGAACTGTGCCAAGTATTGTGTGCAACGAAGTTCCCACCTGTGAGCAGCCACGTACGGTTCTGGCGAGGAAGAACATGCTCTCGTGCGAGTCCCACATTCGACGTGTATCCTACCGGGAATATCATTTTTCTTCACCCATCGTGCATTCTACCGGGCGAATTCCTATCGGACCCGTCGGAGCAACCGGAAATGGATAGTTCAAGGACTGCTTACCATTACCCTGCAACCATTCGGTGTAACAAGTCGAAGTACAGGTGGCCTTGGCGCTGGCAGATTCTTGCAGCGAAACGGAATTCAGCTCCATTCAACCAGACACACACGCACTCACTTGATATTTGTTGCGCTTGGGAGAACGAAGGTATAATGTAGCATTCCCGGACGTGATGCGCTTTCTCGGACGGAAAAATTAACCCAGCAACGACGGTACCTTAGAAGCTCGTCAAGGGAAGCTCGTAGTATCGCCGTATCGGAGATTGGTTGCAATTTGCCGTTCGCTCCGTTCTGCCGTACCAGGTAACCGCAAAGTGGTGAGAACGGCCCGGCAAAAACGGGCAGCAGGCAAACAAAGTAATATCCCGTCGGAATGCCAAATGAGTGTGTTCTAGGGGGAGTTCCTCCATCGTTGGGTTGCTTCAATCTGGGAATGTGCAAAAAATCCCCCAATTGACCACACCTTTTCGGATTCGAAGCGGGCACTGGTATGGGAGAGAAAAAAATCACACACATACAGGTAACCAAAACAATGCACAACGAGTCTCCCTCTCCAAAACGACCCTGTTCCTCAGGTCTACGGGTTCTGGGGCGACCGTTTCGACCGCACGGCGCAAAAGTTTTTACATCTACCGCAGCAATTAGCCTCACGGTGAGGCTTCGCGGACGGAGAGCTCCGGCCTCCTGTCCGGTGTCGAAAGTTTACAGCCGGTGAATTAATTTGGATAATGAGTGACACATCCTCGAGGCGAGCGGTTGGATGTTTTTGAACCGCAAACTATTAGCCCGGAAGGGTTCGTTCGTTTCGATGACGAACGAATTTAGAACGCTTCGAGGCTCGTTGCGTAGGAAACCTGCAACGATTGATTGAAAGGCGCTAAAGGCGTTTTAAGGCAGCTGGAGTTTATTAGAAGCCACTGCTTTGTGGAATAATTTGCTACATAGTTCTATTTTGTAGTGGGAAATATTACTAATTAGCCTTGAGAACGCGCTGATGTAATTCTAACTGCATACTTTTAGGCGCAAGTTAATCTCTATAACAAAAACTTATCACCTACGTATTAATAATCTATTTTTTATGTTTTAAAGATAGTAATATAAATGCAGAAATATTGTCTATCTTGCAAATTCTATTTATTGAATTTTTGTAAAAATTAACATTCAACACATTATCCGTACAATTCTGTACATGATGTAATTGATACTGGAGGCGTGCAATGGAGACGCCTAATACTTGATACGCATACACTTGACAAATATTTTAAAAAAATGTCTAAATGAACCTTTTTTAATCAAGTCTTTGTGAGTCTTTCTTATGGAATCGAGTTAAAAAAAAAACTTTTTTAGCAGAACACTCATTTGCTCGAATCTTGTTTCAAATTTAATGATGACTATCAAATGAACATTATCTTGAAGATACTCTCGTTTTTCTCAAACATGTCTTAGGGATTCCTGTTAGAGAAACCTTCAACATCATCATGAACAAGGAAGGCATTAAATAAGTTAGAACGATGTGTTTTGAAGCTGTCACAAGTTGAGATAGTGGCGATGCCATTGTTTTCTTTCCTTTACGAGTGGAAAATAAAGATCCGATTCTTATTCAGACGTTTCAAGAGCATCTTCTAATAGACTCTTTCAACTTCTGCGCTCAAGCGAACCTGCACACGTCTCATGTCACCATGTAATTTGTGCTTTAGTTGGGTTTAAATTTGATACCACGCCTACTGCGGAGAAGCTCGTGTGGTTTTTACCAACTCTATCGAATCGTTCGCTCTTGGGCATGCTTATTCGGCTAACCAATACATAGTAAGCTACGCTGTAAGCTATTCGATGCAATACGTAGTAAGTGAAAATTCAAACGACATCTCTGTCGAACAACTGTTATTAAAAGAGACATTAAAAAAATCGTTCAACACAATAAAGGCCAATCAATTGATTCACTTTCCTAATCTGCTACAAACCACTCTGGCAACATCTTTGCGCCACTTTTGCGTTCGCATTTAAATAAAGCCTTTAAATGCTCGCTGTCACCGAGGGGCCCATGCTCGGTCAGACGTTAGAAACGCCACGAAACCAACGACTGGGAGACGAATGATTCGCGAGGCATGGCAACGCGTAAATCCGCACGACAAAGAGGCTTACGGGGAAAACAACAGAAACGGACCACAACTTTCGCCCACTCCAACACACCCACACACACCCACACACAGACACTTCTAAATGTGGTGCAATTATTTCGCTTGCCAACCTAATCTCTTCCGGACCCGGGCCCTCCGTCGGTGGGCCGTATCCTGTTGGTGCCTGCGGACCGTGGGAGGTAAAGATGACCAGCGAGCGCTTTCTTCTTGGTTACACGCGACCGGCCCGGGGTTCCCTCCCGGGCTCCTTTATCAAAAAGCAATCGAGAACAATTTCGTCCCCGAGCGAACCGGGCCCGGTCGGTCGGACGGACGGGTGTAATTAAATTAAACGTTAAACTTTCGGCGTCTCTATTAGTGGTTTTGCCCAATTAGGGATAATATTGATTTTTGTTGATCGTTGTTATGCGGAAGTGTCTGTATGTGGGTGAGCGTGAATGTGTGTGCTGGGAGTGTGGAAGCCCCGGGTTTTTCCCGGGAATCAATCGAGAGCGGTTGGGGCTGCCCTTGTGTCGTGGGGGTTCCGGTCCGGGTCCGGGCTGTGGCGTTGTGTCTCGTGCACGAGTTTGATAGTTATTGTTTGTTTAGTGTGCTCACCATCGAACGAACTGCTAATGATGAGTTTCGCCTTCGCCGGCGTGCGTTAAGTCCGCGGGGAAACGGCTGTCCCTGCCGGCCCCTCGTCTGGGAGCCCTCCCGGTTCGGTTATTTGCTAAGTTTTCATGCTATTTAAGCGCCCACTTCGAACGCGGACAGGCAACGCGTGGATTATTGTTTATCTACCCGTGAGGACATCATTATTCTGGCCGGGAACTCGGTGCTCGGGGTTTTTGAAGCGCTTTCTGGGATGAAATTAGTTCGTTTCCCGATTCTCGCCCTGCTTGGGGGGAGAGTTTTCCCACCGGGGTTTCACTGGTTTCGTTGTTTCCTTCACTTCAATTCGTGGGTGGGAAAGATGATCAGGTTTCCATGTGTCCTATGGAGAATAAGGACGGCTTAAGGGTGCTTGAGATTTGTTTGGATTTGTAGAATGTTTGTTTCTCTAACTTTCACTCCAAGAACCTATAAGCTGAGGGCAATTTTTCATCCGTTCTTTTCAACGAGGCAATCAAATCGTTCGATGTAACCCATTACCTGGAAAGTAGAATGTTTTCCAACGATTCCTGATGCAATCATCTCCTTTAAACTGCTCCCAGCGCGTGGAAGGCATCGTAAGCGGTCGTTTAAACGACGGTTTCTTCGAAACATCGGAATGTTGTTGATCGATGGAAGCGCTTGATTCACGTAATGCTTCGTAAGCCTTTTCGCTGCTCGGTACGGTACGAGAAGAATCCGTATTCAGACCCTGGCTCTTGGCAGCACTAGCTAAATCCTTTCTATAAAAGCAAAGCTCAATTAATTCGAGGGAAAGAAAACGACGCTCAGAGCACACGGTGGCATTTCCACGTGCGCGGTGCGTGGTGGAAAACGAAAGTTTCGCTCCGGAAAACCCCTCTGGCGAATGCACGATCCGGGTGCGGGTGGCCCGGGCCCGAAGGAGGATTTTTATTTCGACCGCCGAGAAACCGACCGCATGTTTGGCTTCGGTGGTGAAATGTACGAAAAACCGCCGTCGGAAGCATAAATATAGCGGCGTAAAGCTTCTTAACCGTTTCGTTTCTTGGCGCCGTGGGTTTTCTTTGATTTACCATTTGATCAACGGCATGGCCGGCATATAAACCGAATGTTTATGGTGCAAGCGTGTCGAACACGGGACGGGAAACTAAATGGGGGAAACTTAAATGATAGAAACAATCCGATTTGTCTTTTTATCCTTCTATTTTGCTCCGTTTCTGTGAGATAAATTGAAGGTATTTTTTATATCAATATCAAATGTGGAATGATTTCTGTATATTTCATCTTCGTCTTATTGGGCGAAAATCATCTTATTGGGTCAACATGTTCAACCATTGTCTTGTTTTCGTTTCTAAATGCATTCGGCCAATAAGTCGTTTTCAAATTTCTTCAAATGCCATTTTCCAATGCTGCCTTACTTAGCTACTAACTTTAGTTATACCCAATCGTTTGTGTTCGATTTTTGAACCACATATGATAAACATTTGAAGAAAGCGAGAAAAAATAACAAATTTTAAATGATTTTTAACAGATTTGTTTAAAAACAGATGATTGCTGCTTTATTTTCACGTAAGGAAATGCAGTGATTAACCGAATGAAAACAATCAATTTAATATATCTATAGTTTGACTCCAGATGTCTGAAAAAAAAAACACATCAGTTCGACACCCTTGCACAAGCATCTGTTTCGCAACGATCCCGTTGCGCTCTAAGTACTCCAGCGCTATTGTTTATCGTGCAACTAATAAGCACAAATCAACCTCCAGCGAATCCCGGTGCCGCAGAGCGCGGCTTTATCTTATCGCAACCTTCGGTGCTTTGGTTTGTGTTTGGTTGTTTTCGCGCTTTTCCCTCGCTTTATGTGTTCCGATTTCACCGGCGCGCTCGCACTCGCAAGCGGTGTTAGTGGGCAGCAAACCAAAACTGATGTCAACACGAGCGCGCTGGCTGGCCTGGCCCGGGGTACATAAATATCGCTAACCTCCGTAACGATACCGTAGATAAATTGGGTCCCAGGGTCGTCGTCCTTGGGGCGAGCGAGCGGTTACAATGCTCGCGCGCTTCCATTTTACTTCGCGTCAGTGTGAAAAAGGGATGCCGGCCCGAGCCGGAGCATAAATAACAGTGAACAATGGGGCCTTTTTTCGGGCGTTAGCGAGCGTTACTGAGTGCCGTTTGATTTAGCAGCACTTGCCACCGGCGAGCCAGCTGTCCGTTTCGCGTACGGCGTTTGAGGTAGGTTAAGGTTTGATCCCGTCGCGGTCGGCCTTCGGTGCCGGGTGGGTGCCCTCTGTGTGAGCGCATACTTTATTGAATGCATTAACTGATTCGCCGACATTTCTCGCCCCACCCGACCGCAAAACCCGTAATCCCGGGGGGTGACCCCCACACATATACACGCTCACACCTACGCCAGTGCAGCACAAACTGCGTGCGCTGATTGCAGCAGCCAGTGACACCACGGGGTGACTGTTTTCTTCCTGGCCAGCCGTGCCCGACGGCTCACGTGTACGCGGTTTGCGGATGGTCTTTGTGGAAATTAATTACCTGCGCGGGAAGAGATTAAATTACCTTTCGCCCTTTGCAATAAAACACTCTATTGAATTTACCGCAATTTTGCAATGCGCCGGTTGACGGGGGAGTGGGCGCGGTGAGTTCAAGGGCAGAGCTGCATTTTGCCACACCCGTGGGGGTTTCGGGGAGAGTTTTGTGTGCTGGCGTGTGCGCGTGTGTTGGGAATGATAACCGAATTAATTTGCGGGAAAATCCAGGCGGATGAATTTTGGCGGCATCAAATTAGAGGCGCTTCAACGGTTGTATGTTTCAAACTGTCGTTTAATTTTTCGTTAAATGATAGGCTTGCAATCAATCATTACATAAATTAAGGCGAAAGTAAACCGCTTTCTGTGTTAGCTAGTGAAGATTTTTCGTTTTGTTTCAATTGTTCCGGAACAAAAATCGACTAAACTTGATAAACAATAATTATATGATAAAAAAGAACCTGCTGTGGAAATATGTATATACGACAAGTGTAAAAAAATGAGATGAAAATAGTTATTCCTACCAAAGTTTCATGTTTATAGCATTTATAGCATGTTAATAGCATATTTATGAAATATTCAAATATGTACAATGCTGTCACAATTTAGTCCGATGTGTGGTAGTTTAGTAGATGCAAAAAAATCATAGGTGTGATTTCTAACTCGTTAAATGCTTTATACATTTGCATTTCTTCTTAAAGTAACCTTTTTTAGATTATTTTAGGCTGACGAAGTACACATATGTTTTTAATATGTTGTAGAAACCTGTTTTAACCATTTTTCCAACAAATATTGACAGCTTTTCCGATTATTAAAACATCTTACAGTACAGGGTTGCCAATTTTAATTCGATTGTCACGTTCTCCAAACATCTAGTAGTGTCCGCCGTAAGGAAATCTAGTAGTATCTCCTATGTGTCATTTTGAAACTGACAGCCACCTCCACAAGCGGCCTCTGCTGGGAAAAAAACACAAATGAAACAAACAAAACAGCAATCGAAACATCACGTGCCCCTTACAGCACCATAATGACGGTGAAAATTCTTTCGAAATCAATTTGTTTCCACCCCGACGGAAGGGAAAACATCTTTATAGAGTGCGACCAAGTTTGTATTACCCGAGCAATAAAACCGAATGATCCACAAAGGCCATCCCAGCCGCACAATACGCAAACAGACAATTACCAACTCATTTTGCGCCCAGCGAGCGTCTTCCGAGCATTAAAAAAGCGATTTCGGTTGAACATCCCGTCCCAGAATCGATTTCCGGCTGTAGGTGCGGGGCGTTCGCGGAGAAGCCACCGCCCCGAAGCAAACATGGCGCTGGGTGGATGGCGGCTGTAGACGGTGTCGTTTATTGTCAATTTCGGGGTCGACGACGACGGTCGAGGGCGATGGCGCAAATCGTACACCTTTGCAGAAACAAATGAAGACATTTGTGAAATTCATAATACATTTTTATGTACTAACAACTCGTAAAAAGCGTTACCGTCCCGTGGCAGTAGGCCGGGAGCGAGCGCGATTCCATGGCATGCTAAGACGGCTCGTGGGCTGCGAACAGATTTTTGCCCCTTCTCCACGCGATAAAGATAAGGTTTGCGTACGCAGTGTGTGTTTGTGGTTGTGTTTTTTTTTACGCTCGTTCTGCTTGGCAATTTGCGCCTGAAAGACCTTACGCGTCGGTTAAAGAATGACAGGCAGGTGGTCTGGTGGGTTTTTGGGTGGAAAGCAACGCTTAATGGCAACCCCGTACGCGAGGGGGCACTCCTTCGGGGGCCGATTCCGAATTCCACCATTATCCCGGCGAAATCTAGCAGAAAGCCGACCAATCGACAAATGGGAGCGAGCGCGCGTGCCGAGCGCTTTAAAACGCACGCTCTCGGTGCGTTCTTTAATGAATAAAGAACGAGCTCCGAGGTTGCCACCATTTTTTTCCACCCCTTCCCACCGGGAGAAAATTTGCCTCGTGGGGAGGGGGGGGGGGAGTGGCGTGCGACGTTGTCGGTTATCTCCCCCTTTTCGTCCTGGGACGGGGTTGCCGAAAAAAAGCGTATTTCTGCGCGTCCCGGCGTTTGCATCCGGCGTTGTGCGGGCGCGTCACTTCCGCCGAGACTTCCGCCTGTCGGACGCCTTCGGGCGATCTTCCGCCGGGAGTTGTACAAACAAAAGCGCGCCGAAAAGAAAAGCAAAGAACAGACACAGCTCGGAGCCGAAGCCCGGCCTGGCTTGAACAAAGCAAAAAAAAAAAAAACACAGCTCTTCCAAACTGTCTCGGAAGCGAGCATTTAATTTTCATGACGCCATGTGGTTGTGGCGCCCTGGCAAACGAAATGGAAAGGTGCGCAAATAAAGCGCATTGAAAGTGCGGCCGCAGTGGCTTCCGCGAGGAAAAAAAGGGAAGCATTCGTGCCAAAACAAAATATCGAGCCGGGCGGGAAAAAAAGCTCTCCGGGCCCATTGGCGAAGGCGCGTGGGTGGGAGGTTCATTCTTATCAAATTAAACGACAGTTCGGTTCTAGAGCTCGATCGAGTCAGACGTGTGTTACGAGCACCTCCGTAATCGAACATCCAAATCACTGTAACAATACAA
>KB672490.1:13952018-13991548 GCA_000349145.1 Anopheles dirus
AAAACAGCTAATATTATTCTAAGTATAGATTAAGTAGGTTGTAAGTTAAGCATGTAATTAGATAATAAAATAAAAATTGTTTTGTTATATTAAAAAAAAAAAAAAAAAACGTTCTTAGCTTTCACCGTGGGCGTGCTGGTCTTGTCGCTGCTAACCTGTCTGCTAAATGATGTCTTCGGAGCACAACGGCTCGCAAACGAACGTTGGAACGGTCGTGTTGGCATGTGTGTGTGTCTTGTTCTGCCGGTTCTAGCGAGGCGTTTGAATTGAAATCGGTGTTTTAATATTATTGTTACGTCGGTTTTGCTTCTTCTCACGCAGGGTTTTGTGGGGTGAAGAGCTGAGGCATTCGTTCACTGTCGGTGGTTTTTGTTTCTCACGCAATGGTCGAGAACGACGGCAGAAAAGAAGAACGATCGTTTATATTGTGATGAATATTTTATAGCATCCACCGAGCTCGTTCATGCTATAAAAGACCTAAAGTCGATCAACATTTGGAATGTTCAAGCTTTTGAATAATAAAGCAAGGGAGGTAGGTACGATCAGAATTCAATGTAGCTATATACGTACTTCTGGGGAAATATTCGTTGATTTAACGTTTGGATCAATAGTAAAATGATTCTCAATGCGGATGGTATACATTCAGGCGCATGATTGGTCATTAGTTGAAAAGTACGCAAGATAAAGCATCTTTCTAACGAATTCTTATCGTAAAAAAAGGAAAGTGTTTAAATTGTTTGGGTTTCAAGGTTGATTGGGTGAGTTTGGACGAAATTTTCGAAATTATATACATCAGTTCAGCATGCTTAAGCCTGTTCTGTACCTTCTTTTGACAACTTTGATATTTGTTAATGTGGACTTAAGCACGAATTACTCAAATTGTTGGTAAAGTTGTTTGTGAATCTAGTACTTTATATTTAATTTTGCAGATTTGTACCTAAATGTATGCAATCTAGACTGGTCAAATAAATCAAACAATCCGGACTGGTCAAATAAATCGTTAACAATGCGCTAATGTCCGGTTTTATGTCCGCTAGTTACGCCAATTTGCGCCAAACAGTATGCAATCAGCTCTACACCAGCACGTTATCATCACAGCTGAATAGGACTGTTGCCATACCTCTTGGCGTATCGTTCCAATTTGCAGAACAATTATTTTCAAATCCTATTCTCACGTTTTATTTGTCAAGTGTGAGTGTTTTTGTCAAAACCGCTCGTACTACGCGTGTCATGTCAAATATAACAAAAAACATCTAAAAGAGTTTATTTAAAAGCGATTTTGAATTCTAGGCTCCAAACTCTTAGTATCGGTAGTTGTTGATGTAGTGAATAGACTTTATTTTACCCTTATGGCCATCCATATTGTGTACAAATTTGTGCCCCTTCCGCGTTCCCCATCAGTGCGTTCTACTTTCACTCCTAATTGTACCGCAAATCGTGGGTCGATCGAGTGATAAAAGAGGGTAGCGAAGCCTTGGCGTAAGGAAATTCGGTCAAAGTAGTAAACATCAAACGTAAAAGCCCAGCGGATCCCTCTCAGTAGCGTTCAAAGCGTTCACGGAACAGGTTTTTTTTTGCTTGGCACAGGTTTCATATAAAATCTTATACTTTACGGCCAGTAACCCACCTCTAAAAGGGCGTAGTAGGACTAATTTGCACAAAAATACATACACACACCAAAAAACAAATCACTTTCCATTCCCAAAGGCTCGGGACGCGGTCAAACGCGATTCGAGATACCGTAAAAGCAGCAAAAAAGAATGAGAAAGTCGTGCTAATGTTTGAGAACGAGACAGAAAAAAAGCTCAAACGACCAAGAAGAACGAGAACGTTCCGACTGTGTTTTTCCGGATCGGTGACCATGAACGCGACGCGTTGCTCATGAGTGAAAATGTGGGCTTTCCACATTTTCCTGTTGGCACCGCGTGGTTATGGTGTGAAGCTCGTGGAAGGCTTCTTTTGACCGTTCGACCAAAAAAAGTTGAGCTTTGTTGATTGGAATAGAGAAAAAAGAGGTTGCAGAATCTAGTAAGCACTGACGACATGCTGAGAGAATACAAAGAACAATGACACCTCGATCGACCCAACACTTTTAGTTTAAAATATAACAAAAATGATCTAGTGACATGTTTTGGATAACATTTTGGAAACTGCTCATTGAAAGATGTTCACACATTCTGATGAACCAAAGTTTGTCTTTCTATACGCTCTAATTTAACGCTCCGTTTACAATGCCACCGCGAACCAAACGCGACTACGAGCTACGGTGAGGGAGAAGAAAACAGGACCGAATGTTCAACGTAGATTTTGCAGAACAGGAACAAGGGAGGAAAAAACGCCTTTGTTCCGATTCCGGCAACGACAACGCTTCCGTTTGGTGTGGTTTTTGGGAGCATTTTCCTCACGGTAATTACAGCCAGCACGCCCACTCCCTCGCAGCAGCATACCATTACCAGGCTGAAACATTCTGTTCAGTAAAGATGATTAAAATGCTCTTTGTTTCTACGGCGCGGATGAAAGGGAAGTCGTTTTTTAGTTTTTTTTTAATGTCCGGTTTTTCGATTGGCCTGCAGGGAGCGTTCCCCATTTAATTTGATTCCAGTTCGGCACGTTTAACCCCGAAAGCACCATTTAAACAGCGAACTGCAATTTAATCCCGGTAGATGGTGCCAGCTGTCATTGCGAACGTGACGCGTGTTACAGTGGTGCTTAAGTAGCTGTCATAATCGAGACGTCCAACGTGGGGTATCATATCGAAGAGTCAACGCCAAACGACACCGTTACTAATTGTTCTCGTGGCATTAAAGCTGACGGAAAGGTCGATCGGTTCGTGATGATACGCTTACAATGTACCACGTACACGTGCGTAAAGTACGTTGCACACAAAGACGATTATACTCTGTGGTGTCGCACGAACAACGAACGAATTAATTCATTCGCCCGAGACGCTCTTGGCGCAAAATTTTGATGGCAGCCCTGCCTGACACGCTAGAGCGTCAAATAAGCCCACAGTACCATCGTCAAATTGGTCGGGTGCATAAGTTATAATGTACCCTGGCCACATTCCGGCTCCCGGTCCCGCGACAGCTGCACCGGCCGGAACAGCAGCCGGGTATCAAAACCCGATCCCAGCAGCTAGTAATCCGGTTGATGGAAATGCAATTTTTATCAGGCTACCGATAATATGTAGCGTGCCCTCTTTCGGAGCCTACCTCCGGTCGCTGACACAGTTTCCGATTGTGTCAGCACTGGATCCGCGGCTTTCGGGCCCAATTTGATGATTGGTTGACTGCTCGGTCGGTCGGCCGGATCGATTATGGGGGATTTACGTTGAGCTGCGCTGATGGGGATCACAACGGTTCGTGGAAAGTGAAGCGAGAGCAGAAGAAACGACAACGTGCCAGAGGGAAATGTTTCAACAGTGTCACTGAATCATTCATTGTGTTGCGCGTGTTGTCGTTCTTTTTTAGTCGTTTCCGCGTGGGATTAGCTGAGATGCAATCTCGATCCGAAGGTTGGATTGATTTTGTTTCATCCATAGATTTACGCATGAGATAGTTTATTCGATGCGAGATTTTTCTTTACAATTGTGCAATCTGCGCAATGGGTTTAGAGTAGTTTTTATTGTCAACTTCAAATATTTAAGTAGATTCAATATAATACTAAGTATCAAGCGGCATAAAAAGACCTTCTTAAAATGTTTTATCAACAAGCTGTGAATAAACGTATAATCTGAAAATAAACCTCTTTCTGGTCGAATAGGTCCCAGCTATGTTTGGAACAATTTTGACAGCTTCATTGACAGCTGTCAAAATGGATACTCCCGAATATACTAGACAGATTAAAAAATGACAGCTAAAACTTTCGTAGGCCATGCGTGTGATTTAAGGTATTATCAAACGCTTAACGTTGTGTTGTATGTTTATACAATAGAAACCTTATCCAAACTGATGGGTGAGAAGTAAATTTAAAACATACTTTTTCCGATTGTACTCTTTCTCCTTCCCGTTTCCGTACCATATGTCAGTACAGTCTTCCGTGCGAACACTGTGCGTCCGTTTCCTGGTCGGTAATGGGACGGAAAAAGCTCAGAACAAACAGAGCTAAATAAAAACACACACACACACACAAACAAACAGAACCCGGTGACATCTGTCAGGGTTGGAAACGGTTCCACCACTCGACGGGTGAACTTTTCACCTTCGCTGTTGCAGCGATAGCTATTGTCTTTGCGTTCGCGTGACGGATGCACGGTAGGGTGGACAGACTGACAACAGCGTGGAGGCACCTGTCTCGTCTCAATATGGTGAAAGGTGTGGCAAAATGTCCCTCTTATTAAGAAGAAGAAAACATAAAAAACGAAAACGAGTATCACGGGTGAGTGCAGCTGTTTTTTAGCGCCGCTTCTTTCCACTTCCTTATATTATTTAACATTATTAACCGTTGGAACCGGTGAAGTTTTGCACCTCGCCTGTCCTGGCAGACAGCGGAAAGGAACAGCTTCGCAAGGGAGAAGACCCCTTTCTGTTTCGCCCTCGCGTCCCTATGCACACGAAGATTGCGAAGGTGGTGAAGAAGCTGGGGTTTTTTCCAACACGGAAGGTGAAGGTGTTCTCACGGAAGAGAGAATTGAACATCGTGCGAGATAGACAAATATACTAAAGAATTTGCTTCCAGTCAACATTGAAACAATGTTTGGAGTTTGTTTTCACACTTTTGTTTTTGGCTGCAAGGTTTCTCTTTCTTTCGCGTGCTATCGCTCTCTCTCTCTCACACACACTTTTGTGTCTGTCAGAAAAGTGGGAAACCTTTCCCGGGGAGAAACCGAAGCGCAACAATACAGCAACTGTGTACAGCCGGGAAAGTGAGAATAAATCACGTTGCACTCGAGACCACCGGGGGCCACCGGAGACAACAACGCCCCGAACGCCCACCCCACACAGAAGTTGGTGCCAGATTACTTTAAATGACTTTGTTTTAGTCACAACTTCTTCTTGCCTTCGAGATCTTCGCTGGATGCATCCGCCGGGTGGATGTAAAGTTTCTGCCGGAGCCGCTTGCACGGAAGCACGAATCGGAACGGGTTCGAGCGCGGTGACGGCGTCCCGCTTTTCCGGCAGATTCCGGCTGCACTATGTACTGCTGTAATGGAAACGCTCCCATCAGCGCGCGCGCGCGCTTCGACGATTGCATTCCGACGGAGCTGGGTGAGGTGAGGCTCGGGGAGGATTTGTGCTTCGGTTATGGTGGAAATTGTTGAGATACCGAAATAGCTTCCACCAGCATCACCACGACCCAATATCCAGTGCAGCGTCCGTTTGCGCTTTTCGGTCGATCGTAATCGAATCGCTGTGCGCAGTTTCTTGTTGCGCCGTCAAAGTATGCCGTGGCTCCATCATTCGCCCTCCATCTTGCCCGGCCCGTCTCCGGCTGACAGGTGCCCGTTGTTTACATTTACGCCCTCGAGTTTCGGGCGCCCGAGAAGCGTACGAAATCCCCGGTACGTGTTGATAGTGCAACTGCTGGAGAGCGCGATTCGAAGAACTTTCCCGGTGCGACGGACTGGATGGGAATTCTGCAATCCACTGCTTGGGTAGGGCCGGGATGCGACGCTGGCAGGTTAAATCTGCCACAAGTTTCGTCGATTGAAAAGCATCGCCATCGTTTACACCCGAGCAGTGATGGTGGGTTTCAAGGTGGCTCATGACCTTTTGCCCGGTAAGACTTGGACGGTTCGTGAAACCATGCTGGTGGTGCTGGCTGGTGATGATGATGATGATGATGGAGATGATGATGAGCAGCGGCACGATGAAAGCCATGACGGGGACTAGATATAGGACTAGATCCTATGCAAGCTTCCACTGTCGATTAAATGCATTGAAACGTACTCACGCTTTCCGGGGCGATCCGTGCGATGGTCGTCGCGCCGTCGAAGGTCGCGCACGGCTCGATGCTAATTACGGTTTGATGGTCTGGCAGCTTCATTAGCATCTTCCCGGCCCGAACCGTTCGCGGTCGGCACGGTGGAGCTAACGGGGGTAAAATATGATCGTTGTAATTATCCGCGCACTGTCATAAAACTATCGCACGCGGTAAAAGGTATGAGCGAGCGCCCCCTAGCGGTATGGTGCATAAAAATGGTAATGAGTGCGGGTGAGTTCATATTCGTGCACGGGCAGTGGAAGTAGGTTGCGGGTGGCTTTAGGACGAATGGTGCTCGGTGGGTGATTAAGAGATAATGAGCAGGAAACTAGTCATAAGCTTTCGGTATAGAATTCTTTCGCTATGGAAAACGACTTACAACCATTAACACAAGCTATTACTTTTCTCGCGTTTGCCGCGTAACGACACACGATTATGACATTTCCTGTCCTGCCTTGGGTTGGTGGTCAAGTTGGAGCTCGGAAAATTGTGTTAGCTTACAGAAGATGGCGATTATCGTGTCACGAATTCAATGCATACTGGTTAAGGCAGTATTTTTCATCAACTCGATAACGTTTGCGTAGCCTGAAACGTTTGCGCCTGAAAGTATGCCATGTGTGCGAAGTTGTATTTATATAGTTTGCTTTTTTGTTATTTACCATTCGTAAAAGTTCTTAGCCGACAGATTCTACTAAGAATGAAAAAATAAAACTCTGATAGCAGCAGACTGTATAATACAGGGCAGGTCAAATAAAACTTTATCCAAAAGCTTTTAAATGTTCATTTGTTTTATTGACGCTTTGCGCTTCTTTGGCCCACACACGATTTATTGGCGCTTTCTTTATACTTTATTTGCTAGTTTTTCAGGAGTAGGAAAGTCGAAAGAAGGTGTTTTTGCTGTTGTGTGTAATAATGCCTCTGAATGTCTATTTCAGAGTTGTCACTTGTTGAATACTAAAAGGAAATATTAATTGAACTGTCAAACTGGCGTGACATGCATGTTGCATAACTTTAGGCGTGATCATACTGCTAAAAGTATTCAATCGACACAAACGTTTTGCGTTGTTTTGAAGAATGGATTACTTCCACGTAAGAAACTACTTTCAATTTTTCGACTGGCATTCAAACTGGCAAAACAAATACAATACGGAAAAAACTTCCATTGCGATTGACGAATATTGCGTTTGCTTTTCTCCTCAAAACATCAACTTCTCGTACTGCTTTGCGGTGGCAGACGTAAGCTATCACTGCAGGCGAACCAGGTACCAAGAAGCTCGTGGTAGAATCATAAAACAAATCATTGAAAAATTCTGTTTCCATAATGAAAATGCAACGCGCCCCGAGCCGAGCCGACAAAAAAGAAGCGCATCGTTATGTCGGTCATGTTTTGCATCACTGCCGGCGGCAGCAAAGAGTCCGCCAACCTGCAGCGCAACCGAAACATAAGAAATGATGTTTTGCACTGTTCCGCTTTCAGCCGTATTTTGCAGCGCGCAACTTTTGTTTCGCCGTGGCGCTTTGTCTCGAAACATTTGGAGACTATCCGTTTTGCGCGACCATTTTTCCGGCCCCCACTCTCGCCATCCTCGTTTCAGTTGCATTCTTCCCCCCGGCTCCGGTACTTTATGTGCATTATTTCCCGGCCCGAAATAAAGGCATCTCGGTTTGGAGGCAAACTTTTCCATTCTTCTCGAGTGCACGCAGCATCGGGTCTAACTGTCGCGCTCTAAACTTTAGATAATACATATTCTGTTGGCCGTTTGCTCGCGTCACCCGCGCACCATTCTCACCGTTCTCATCTCCATCGTCGCCCCGGTGGGTGGGTCCCGGTGATTTGACGGGCTGGAAAGTCGGACAAGAATATGAAAAGTTGCGCGCGGAATTGTGTTGGGAAAAATGAGGCCCTGGGAAAGCGGCAGAGCGCGCACAAAAAAAAAACGGTGCAAAAATCATTCATCATTATGTCGGCTCTCATCGACGTGCGAAGGAACGGAAGGCAGAGCGATGCGCACCTGAAAGGCGAACGCGAAAGGACGGCAGCGGTAGCGGGACAGATCGACAACGCGGAGCATAACAGAAAACTCAATTTGCTGGAAAAATCAACCGTCGCGAAAAACTTTCGACAGCGCATTTCATTCCCCGCGTATTACGTGTATTATGTGTTATTCGCCGGGTTTTTTTTTGTTTTCTTTTCTCTCTCTCCCTCTCTGCCTGTCTTCTGAATCTGTTTTCTCGTCTGACTCCACGGCAACCGAGAAGAGGCGCCTGTCTTTTCTTCGGAACTTGTTTCTGTTGTTGATCGAAGAAAGCAGTCCCGCACCGGGAGCGTCTTCTTGAGCACGGTGGTGTGGAATGGTTTTCGTTTCTTTTTAATTTTATTTTCACGTGCTTCAAGTTTTGCCATATGGCTTACGCCAGTGTCGCTCTTTTACACCCACTGAAAACTCGGTTCAACTTTGATTGTGTTGATAATTGATGAGAGGTACTCTATTGGGTCAATAAAGATGCTGTCCCTCAAAGCAGGACAGTTTGTCTGTTCGCTGCCATAGGAATAGTTTTCTGGAATCAAATGGTGAAGATTTTAGTGATAAAAGCTTCCTTCTAGCTACGATTAGGTTTTTTCATTATATAAAATGAGATGTAAAAAAGGTGGAAAAACATCTTGCCTGAATTAAGATGAAGTATTGCTAACTCAACCTGCGTTTTTAGCCCCTGTCAAAAATTTGACGCCTTAAAGTTTGCAATCCGTTGGAAAAATGTCCCTTTTTAAATGCTTAATAATTAAAGCAGTAATGAAATGTGTTTGAGTTATGCTGACGTACCTTTTGGACTGATCTAGCAAGCTTGCGCCTGAATGTATGCGATCTGCATTCTTTAAGTTGCCTATATGCGCTCATTTTTAACGTATAGTACGCAAACCGCACGGCAAGCTAATGTATTATGGTTAATTACATCTATTCACCCCGATCTTCTATTATTCAAAGCTATTTGATTATCTGCATTTACTAGTCTGATTCGTGAACAAAGGTAAAACAACTTCAAAATGTAATATATTTAAGCCTTTACGTGACTTTTTTTACACAGAGTGTTGCATGACGCAAAGATTTTTTTGTGTGCAACAACTTTGAGGTCATTCCAATTTCAAAAAGCGCACCGAAACGAGTTGGAACGTGAGCCCGTTCCATCCATTGTTCTGATGGACTGTTTGGGCAACGAGTGTCGGTGTTTTCATGCAAGGGATTTCGAAGAACCGCATTTCTCATCCCGCGTAAGATCCCCTCACACTACGGGGAGTTGGACGACCATTAGGAGTGAGCAAAAAAGTTATCTCCACCCAGCTCCTGCTCACGACCGGTGTGCTTCGGGGTAGCATGCGAGCATAATAATTGGGATGAAAAGACACACTTTTTCTGTTTCGACCCGGAGTCACACTGATGAAGCTAACACGATACGAAGCTTTATGGGAGCTTGGTTTTTTTTGGCCCGAAGACAGAGGTTCCAAGCAGTTTGCCGAGATGCTGACGTGAGATGTAGATGTCGTTGTCGTCGTCGCACATCGTTTTTGTCAAATCGGCAACCCCGTTGGATGGGATGCGCTCCGCCATTTTGCACTACATGCATTTTCACTTCGAAAACTTTTAGACTGAGGCAAAAGAAAGAAAAACACGCACGTGTGTTGTTACTACTGATAACTTAGAACTTGTTCCACCGCTGGTGTGCACAATTGTATCGACATTCTCTTGAGTTAGTTCAAAGTCGGCTTGCATGTGTGTTAGTGTGTCAACGACTCTCGAGTTTGATGTGCACGCAGCGTGGCGCAGAACCGATTCTCGCCGTACTGCTCGTTAACTCGAAGGTTTCATGCAGGAACTGCGATGGTTATCATGCGCGAGCGCTGGAATGTGCCACCGTCGTAGCGTGGCAACAACTCTGTGTACACCGTAAAGTTCGCTAATGATGTACCCGAACTTTCCAACAATAACACACACAACCGCCACGTTGTCAGAAGTCATTGTTTGAGGTTGGTTCCGGCTGTCAGTTGGTTCGTTGGATGGAGAAAATGAAGTTTCCCAACCTGACATCCATCCCGTCTCACTCAATCGACCCCCAAAGTGGCCGTTGTCAAGAGTCCCGAATCGAACACCGAATGACTGGAATTTGAAACGCGTAGGGCAGCAAACGCAAGAGATGCCCATCGGACGTCCAGCGGATGCCCCCGTCAAGGATTGGAGTATTGGAAACTCGCTTCCGCTCGCTGGGGAAGTCCAACAGTTTTTTTTCTTCTATGCTTTGCAAAAGTCAATCGGCTTAATCGGCCGTGATTGACTTGTTGGCTTTTGGGTTGGCTCAAGTATGCGTTTCGGTTAGGTCAGGATGCGCTGGATCGGGCCGGTCTGTTGGTCGGTAGTCTTCGTTGGCTTTGATCACGACCCACGCATTCCAAAGTCTTTCCGTGCCAGGGCATTAACGAATCGGACATCAAAGCACTCTTCGACGGAGGCACCCGATAAATTATCGATTCGCCAGATTGATGTCGCTTCGAGGGCTACGGACCAGGGCTTCGAAATTGGCCCCATTTCGCGCATCGTTGCGCCGCAGTCCGATTCGATTAGGCAACAAATTGCACGGAACGCACGGGAAGCACGGCTGGCAGGACGCGGCAGGGACGCGATGGATTACAGGGATTTGTCTTATAGCTTGGGCATCTCCTTTATTTTACGTTTGTTGTGGGATGTACTTAGCCGGATGTTGTCCATCGGTGTTATGGCGGCACGTCGTTGTGAACCAGACGGTTAGCTTAGTGATCGTCGGTTTGTGCGTAAGCAAATAGAAAATCCCTTTCGAGAAAGAGTACATCCATCATTCAGGATGTACGGTGGCTCAAGAGGTTGGATTGTTTGAGCATACAGATATATTCATTGTGCAAACTATGAATCAATCTTTTTGCAATCTTTTTCACAATATTGAAATACATAGAGGAATAGTTTAAGTAATCGTTATCATTCTCTTGGTTTTTTTGTTTTTTTGTTTTTTTGTTTTTACAACAAAAAAAGCTTATAAAATAAACTAAATAGCTAAATAAATAGCTAAATAAAAAAAACTAGGGTTTTACCAAAGGTACCGAAGGTTATTTACATCTACTGAGAAGTACTGCAGAGTGCCTACATTTAGGCGCGGTTAATAATTAGTAACTTTCGTCGATTTTTTACATTTCTACTGTCTAAGTTGTAACTGTCATAGGTCATAGATTTGAAGTATTTTCCAACCATCAACCTTTCGTGAGCATTCTCGGAACTTTGATACAAGTTCCAAATGAATATCTTTTCTTGATGATTTGAAAAAAGAAATAACACATCCCCGACTGTTCGCAAGAACTACAATTCTGCAAAAATAATGTATTATTTACGTGGACCGGATGTTTCCTAATCCCAACGGTGTGTTTTATTAATCGAGTGTCACGGGGTCGGAACGAGTGGCTGGAGCAAACAAACAAAAAAAAAACACAAAAATCTCCAGAAAACAATGGCTGTGTCGCTGATAATTAAACGTTCATTTATCACACGGGCCCTACACGGCCACCGTGCCTGCCCGAGCCTGCTATGTCGCTGCTATGTCGTGTGTCACATACACATTTAATGCGACAGATCCGAGAAAGCGTGAAAGGATGAGGTAATGGCGGAGGGCGGAAATCGGAAGATGGAAAGTTATTCGAGACATCCTGCAGACATCGCGTCCGTGCCCCGATCCGGTCCTGGGACCGGAGATCCGGCATACGACAGGGTACATTGTTTTCTATTTACGCATTTGCGCATTTGTGGACCACGCGTTGGGAACACCACGTGGAAGAGGGAGAGAGACAGTGAGCGACAAAGATATGGAAGCGGTGAAAAAGTGTTTGGAGAAATTTATTGCGGTCAAGAAGCCACATTTATCATACGCCGCAGCAGGACGGGCGGAGAACAACATCCACGACCCGAACGACTGGGCGTTGCGACGGTCGAAAGAAAGTTTCGTCCAAGAAAACTTTGCATCTCCCGAAGGTCTGGGGCCTTCGGGCGGTGCTGACCCCGGCCGTGGCTGTAGCGGTACGGCGAGACAACGGAAGCGAAAGAACGCCAACCGGTACAAAGTTGGCGTCCGAGTGATAAAGACTTCCAGCAGACGACGACTGCTTTGAAGTTCGGTACTGCAAAATAACTGACTCTAAACAGTTTATGAAAGGTTTCTCGCTCGCCACGGAAAGTAAACGTTTTCCTGCTGATGCTGATAGGTGTTTCACGCGATGTGTGTGTGTGTGTGTGTGTGTGTGGGAGGGATGTGGTACATTCGTCTTCAAGGAAGGAAATCGAGAAAGTTGGAGTTGTCCAAAGTTGTTCATTGTTGTGTAGCTCGGAAGGCTTCTGGAAGGTGTTTGGAGAGGTCGTATTTCATTCTTTTGCTGATGAATGAAGTAACGTTGTGGTTTCTGTTTGTGTGAGGGACATTTTCCAGTGGTTGTGCTTAGCTTCTGGTGAATTATGAATTTGCAAATGGCATTCTCTGCACGGAGTCAGTGTGAATAAAGTTATAAAACAAAGTTGGTTTAATCAAATAAAATCAAGGTAGATAAAAACTGGACCTCACCTTTGCTTCCTTGAAAGTCGTACACCAATTACAATTAAGCCATTTATTTAATGGTCGAATAATATTGATCACTAGTCAATAACGAGCGCTTTTACGCATACGAACTCGTGAGTGTTCCAATTAATTCCGGTGCCTTAAACCGCATCCCCTTCACGCGGAAGGCGCTTGCAATATACGCTTGCATAATTCATTGTGACCTGAAAATGATCATTCCGTGGTCTGTGCCGGCGTCGGATTTAATTATGCCGAGTTTTCATCATTCATCAGTACTGAAGCTGTTACCATTTTTATTTCGGTTTGGTATTTACGTTAACGAAAGGAGCGAGCCCGGTAGCAACGCCGCATGGCCGATGGCGCAGAGGCCGCACAAATAATTTCGACTACGTGGAGCACGCTTCATAATGCCTATTTGCGCGAGGTGCACGGTGCAAATGTGGATGTAAGGATTTAATTAATTTAATGAATCTCGCCCAGACTGTCTGCCCGGTTAGAGGTTGGGGTGGACGGGGTGTGACTGTTTTCGGGTAGTTCGAGTATTTACTCTATAAATACGTCCCTCTCACGGCCGATTGTGTTCTTTGCCTCGTCGGTAGCGCGGCAGCCAGTAGTCGTATAATAATTTCCATTTTCAAACACTGCGTATCGGTTTTATTTTCGGTCTCATCGGCACTCGTCACCATCATCGCCCTCGACTGTTTACCTTCGAATGATGAGTGTGAAATAATATTGTTCCACCCAGCTCAGCACAACCGTCCACCATGGGCATGGTTAAGGGGGGGGAGGGGGTTTACATTGAAATTTTCATTACCTTTCGCTCGATTCCTCATCCGATTGTAAATGTTTGTTTGCTTGCTTTTCTTTCGTTCGTGTTTACTTTACATGCAGTGCTTTTTAAGCTGTTATGTGGTAATTCATGCCGCGCTTCCTGTGCGCCTAAATGTATGCAATCGACATCAACTTTTTTCATGCTACACAATTCGTATTTAATACTATTTTATGTCAGAGATGATAAACCTTTTGAAGCAAAATTGATGATGAAAACCGCTTTTAATAATGCATTGGGGTAAGTGCACGAATTATGAAGCATGGATCAGTTGTTGAGGCTCATCGTAAACAATGCCAAGCTGCCAGAAAGATAAAGATCAGCAGCAGCTCCCATTCTTTGGTAAATTGCACTTTTATTCATGTCTCACGATTTGCATATTCCGAACCCTGCACATGCATACAAGCCGATGAGTGAAATGAGCGTACGAAAAAAAGGGTATTAATATTGTAAATTAGTTAAGCTTTGTCGCCTCCAAATATTGTTCATATTCAATTTTACAAGTTTTAAAAGATATTGGTGCATAAAAGATAAACCTTATTAGTTTTCGAACAGTAAATACATCCAAGAGTAAAAAGAAATAGCACAAAAACAGTGCTTTGGCTTCGTTATGTATAATACAAATTAATTTCAAAGCAAACCATATTTAGCAGCTTGCCTATTTGATTAGGAATGCACAAAATAGTTCTTCTGTTGGCATTATATATTACAGCGATGGTGAATTACATTTGCGCTTAAATGTATGCAATGCGTATTACACTGACGCTTTCTAAAAAACGCATTATTGCCCAATACGATAAGGTTTTCTCACTTGGTGGTATTAGAAAGCGTTGAAAAAGAAGTTTTATCTGATTTGATTATCACTTTACCAGGAGTTATTGAAAGAAGAATTAAATCAAAGAAGAAGTTCCAACGAAAGATATAATGTGATTGACCTAGTGTATGTCAATACGAAATCATACAAATCCCAATAAATTGAAGTTAATCAAACTCGATTTTTACTAAAAGTTAAGTCACTCATCTGCGATTTTTAACGATTTCTCGCACTGCTTCGTCCAGAGAACCGCTTCCCCGAACCGTTCCCAGTGTGCAAGTGCAAGAACACCATCTCCAGCTGGAACCCGTAAGTGGTCGGCTGCTACCGGTGGGCGGTAAACGATCGCTAGCCGTCAACCGGCGTCGTGTCAGCAGCGTCAGCCGTCTGATCCTGCTGGGCGACCCTGCTCGCACCGGGAGCAACGATAAGTCATAACCATTAAAAAGCATCCCATTACCCGGTTTCGGCCGGTTGCCCCGGTTGCGCTAATGACCGGAAATGGGTTTCCCCGCAGCAGGGCAGAGGCGTTGGCGTTTTGCGAACCGGGCGCGGATGTGTAAACTAACAGTGACTGGCTCCGTGACCCGTTTGCCACACCGGCTTCCGGACAAAGGACAGCACGCGTGTGTCGGTGGTGGGGCAGGACGTTTGAATAAATTAGACGGTAATGGTGGCCCGGGCCGCTCCCCGGAGGTGCCATTAAGCTGCTACCTGCGCGCAGTAATGAAGGACGACGTCCATTGCAGTGCGGGTTTCGTCTTGACCCGGGGACACATACAAACAAGCATGCTCTCCGCACCGTGGTATCAATATTTTTGTACGACACTGATGATTTCATTCTCTCCGCTGGGGCCCGTAACTCGCACGTGCCCCCCCCCCCGTTTTGGGGGTCCGTGACGCAGAGATAATTCATTCGGATGGGCTTTCTGATTGTCGTTTGCTTAATTGAGTTATTATTGTGTTGAAGTGTTTTTGCTTTAGAATGTCAGTCATCTTATTGAAAGCAAACTCTAGTGAAAGGAACACAAGTTGTAAAGACGGTGAAGCACAGCAGATAATGCAATACCAACACGTAAGCCGATCAGAAGACGTCTTGGTGTGAGAAATGCGCGCTTCAATCGTATGATTAAGCTGAATCCATCCACTCCGGTGACGTCCATTCCATTTGTTTACCACGAATGAGCTGACTCATGCGTTGGTGTGAGTTGGTGCAGCGCTCCGTCCGTAAACAGTTGTCTTCTTCCGTGTGGGGAGTGTGTTGCATCTTGTTCCTACTCCACCTCGATTCGAGATTTGCTAGGAGAGCCTAAATCCTGACCGGTATGGAGTGCTTAGTGTGTGTGTGCGTGTCTGTGCGTTAGGCGGAGATGTCTTGCGGACCGAGTCTGGACACCCCCGGCGCTACCGAAGAAACCGGGTGGGATGATAAATCTAATCAAAGGATAAAATATCGTGTCTGGGCACATCGGCTGACACATCACCGGTCCCGGCGCCGGTTTTGCCGGTGATGCCGGTGTGATTTATACACGCATAAGTGCTCGGAAATACTTGTAACGAGCACGGGCTCGGTTGCCACGAGAGCAGTGGGCATTCCAGGGCCTCTTATCAAACGAGCGCTGGACGTGATGCGCACGATCATAATGGGGCTGGTGGCTGGTGGCAAGCACCGGCATGGGGGTAAAGAAATATTGGCTCGCAACAAATCCGCCAAATCCGTCACGGACCAACACTTCGGTTCCGAGACTTCACAAGTCTAATTGTGGACGCATCAATACTGCTTACCACATCGCCGCACCATTTATGGTTCATTGCGTCCACGGGTGCCTAGCGTAAAGGCAACGATGGGAATAATATCTCAGTGAATGGCCGTTTGCTTGCTTGGTACACAAACACCTCCCAAGATGATCCGCTGACCCATCGCGGTGAAGCTGTCTGGGCCGGGACGAAAGTCTAGTCCCATTGCGCCCAGCTGTCTGCATTGAGTGAGAGCGTTTTTGTGTTTCTTTCACGGGGAGTTCGTTTCGTTTCACTTTCTGTACCTAACCTGTCATTCGCGGGACAAGGGACACGGGACACACCTCTCGCAGTCTCTACAGATAAGGTGATTCGGTGTAAATCCGGTCGGCGTGTTTGTTCGGTCTGCCCTCATCGGACAGAAAACACAAATGAAACGAGGCACTGGATGGGAGCACCGTCTTATTGACTTGGACGTACCATTCCCCGCGGACCGGAACGAAAAACGGAAAGTGACGGATAGTGAAGTGGCAGCAGTACAATTGGTTATAGTTCCAGCCAAGAACGTTGCGCAGGCAGAAGTTTTATTTACCATCACAGAAACGCACACAACGCACGTACCATTCACGACGCATCAAGTCCCTTCTCTTTGGCGATCTTTTGGAGGTTCGCTAGGGTGGAGAGCGCACTGGTGTAGGTTTCATTGCGCTGCTTGATCGTCTGCTCCAGTTGACTGTTTGCCACCAATATATCCTCAATTTCTTGCTGCAGCCTGTCCGCTTCCTGCTGCTGTGCCTTATGCTCCTTATGTTCGAGCTGCTGTTTGTCCAACTCCTCGTCGTTTTCGGATTCCAGCCGCTGGAGAATATCCTCCAACTGGTCCACTACCCCGCCGCCGGTGCGGCGTACCGAGTAGTCGCTGCGTTTGCTCTCTGTGTACGCGTCAATGGTGTCCATGGCGGATTTCTGCTTCGCACGACCGGCGTTCAGCCGCTCCAGGATGCGCTGTAATGTCGAATGCGTTTCATCCGTGTCCTCCAGGTAGTACGCTTCCTGGCTGGTAGCCGCACTTTGCACCAATGCCTGCACGTTTTCGAGGTACTTTTTGTGCGGCTTACACTGAGTCCAAAAGGTGTGGACCGGAGAGCAGATCGCGAGTGACAGCAGAAGAAAGGCTATCGCTGAGTTGTGCGCCATCGTGCTACGGGACGGTACTGACGATAGGACGTTGACGGCACGACACGCACTGAGAAACTGACTCGAAGACTCACTGATAGGATGCACGTTCCGTGTGGTTTTGGAAGCCGCCGGACATCGCACCAACACTTTCACAAGACTGCCGGATGACCTTGTTGACGCTGTGTGATACCCTCGGTTTCGCGGTACGGAGAGGGAATCCCCGTGAATCGAGCCCGACTTTCGCAGACAGTGATGCTGTGTGCATGAGCGCGCGAGGTCATGACACGGTGATAAGGGAAACCACCGCCATACTTACGTGAACCGCGATTGGTTGATTTTCTCATGGCATATTTAGTGATATGCTCTGTGTGATTCTTTTTGACATGTTCCAATGTGTTTTTTATTTGCATTGTTTAGAACTTAGGTTATACCGATCGCCATTTCCGTCTATCCCTGTACGTGCACAGGGTTGTCGTTGAGTTTTGCCTGTAGTTTATGCGTTTCTCGTTCCAAATTGGAGAGCGTTTCGTTGAAGTTTGCCAGCCGTTGCTTCAGTTCGAGTTTTTGCTGCTCCAACATTGCAACGCGCACCGTAAGTTCACTGTTCTCCTTGCTCAAGTTCTCATTCACTTCCCGTTGCTCCTTCACCACCAAACGATTGAAGGCGTTTCGCTTTTCCACATGGAGAAATATATCGTCCAGAAGCATCGTGTGGTCCTCCAGGCCTTGGGTCGCGATGCTATACTGCTTGAGCTTGCGCTTCACGAACTCTGTGAGCCGATCCAAACGCTGACCCTGCGAGGTAATAGTGTTGGTGAAGTCCTGCAAAAGCATTCTCAACCGTTCATCCACTGAATAGCCTTCGTAGAATGGACCGGAGGCGTAGTATTGGGCCGTGGTCGTTATTGTTCGATCGATGCGTCGCAGCTCATCCTTTATCGTAGTACAACTCGATTCTAGCATCAGTCCATCGCTGCCGGACGTGATAAGTATGAGCACCACAAGCACGGGAAATGATCGGGTTGCGATCATGGCTACTAGGATCGTTGGGAACTGGTACGGGATCACTAAGCCGGGCAATACTAGATGCGAGTGTTTCGCTCAACGACCGATTGTAAACTGGGTGATCAAGACGCTAGTGCAGCGTTGCGTGTGCGTTTGTGACGATAAGATGCACTACCATTTATAAGACGCAGGCGTGTATGTGTGCATTGAGAACACTGCTTGATAAGGCCACTAATATGCTTTAAAGTGTTCAATACACACACACATACTGCATTAAGCTGAAATCATGCGGTGGATGATTGTAATTGTGGATTTGTTTACACTAAAGATCGCATGGATCGCACACTCTTAACGAACTTGTTTGGTGTTAATTCACACTTAGAAGGGTACTATTGGCATTGGTTGGATTGGTCACAAAAAAATAATCCAAAAGTAGCTTCCGGGTGAAAAGTGAATAGTTGTAATTAAAAAATTGAAAGATTTGTTATGTTTCTACCAAAATATCTGGAAAGTTTAAATTTTAAACACAAAAGACTTTAAGTGCATACCGCATTTTTTTTATCTTGGAACTATGGAAGTGAAAGATAGAACAAACGTCAGGTCGTATTTTACAAAGAATAAACCTAAGGACAAGTCGTTCAGTCAATGCCATACAAATCGAATCGTTTTTTTGTCATTGACACACTTTGAAGTTAGTAAACTTGATGACACATGTCGTTGGTAAAATTTGTACCCAATTTGTGGATATTACTTGACGACCGGTTTAGGACATAATTGTTGTGAAAATGTGTTTTTAGAATTCTGTGCGTTTTGATGTTTTTCTGCGATAAAGATTCTAGTATCTTTCCCTCTTCCAAACATGACCTAAATAAACATGAAATATGATACATCTTCCTGACTACAATGTCCGTTACTTGCTCGTACACTGATATGCCTGTAGAAGACTTTATCGCTTCGAACGTGTTTAGTTCATGAGCCCTTTACTATTCGAACCCGAAGTTCTTTCTCATCGATTGTATGGCAACTTTAATGAATAAATAAAAAGAGTAGAATGTCGGCGGATACCGCCCGGAGCGGGAAGCGAGAATTCCTTCTAACTGCTGAACGATTTTTCCTCTCCGGACGGGGCTGTTATTTTATTTCCCGGAATTTCCATTATTGGGTCTCCCGGGGCCGGAATGCGTTCTTTGATGTGGCGCACGGTGGTGTGGAGATAGAGTGCCGATTGGTGGGCTTAGTAGGCGGGAAGCAGTCTTGCTTACGCACCCCTTTTGCCGGGCGACCGAGGAATTCGTTTGTTCCAGGAGCTGTATTTCTTGGTACTTTGAGGCACCAAGTGCAAACTACCTTGTTTCACACAGCTTCGGCCCGACTAGGAGCCAAGGTGCACCAAGCGTTAATATCTACCATAAAATTATCGACTCCAACATAACATAGGCACGCAGCAGTAATCTCGAGGATCGAAAGTGTTTAAGCGTGAACCGTGTGTAAATAAAACCGCAACCGCAGCCAGTACGCTCCGGAATACGTTGGTACGATCTGGCAACGTGTTTGCTCATTTTCCCTGTCTCCTCTGCCCGGGTTCATTAATTAGATGAACGAAAATTGAATTATATTCATGCTGGACTAGCAGCGGCACATGTTCTGTCCTCCGCTGGCTTCCGTAATGGCGCGGACGACAGGACGGCCGACGGTGGACGTCCGAGTGGACAAATGACGTCCCGAACGGCCGTCGGTGGGGCTCGTTTGCTTGCGACTAATTTCATTTGTTGGCGCTTGTTTGCACGCCTGCCTCCGAACGAGCCTACGGTACCGGTGGCGGTGTCCATTTGGATATTCATAATGAAGCAGGCAATGTGATATGACATGATGTCTGCTTATTTTTACAAGGTTTAATGATGGATTGTGCGGGGCGGCTGTGGGTTAGGCTGTACTGAAACCAATCATTTCAAGGTGAAACATACCGATTTAGATAGCGGGATGTTAGAGGAGATGTTTCGCTTTAAAGCGTATCTAGTCTCGCAGTAGAATTCATTGGAAACATATTGGGTGCTCTTCTTCCAGTATTGATCGCAACTTAAGCGCAGTCATTTTATCCTCGCTCCCAAACCGAGAGGCGGATTCTTGGAAAGTCACATCATACGAAACGATACATCGTTCTCTTTCGCTCTGTTATGTCTAGCCGATCTCAAAGACCACGAGCATCTCTTTCCTCTTTGGTAGAACTTGCAGAGCTATGAGCATTCTTAACTTCATTATAAGTTGCTGTTTAGCTCCCAGAGTTGCGATACAAATATTAACACTTCCTGTTCATCCGATTATTTAAAAGTTCCTCAGAAATATTCTGAGAGAACAGTATTGAAGCATCTCTCTTCTCTACGGTTTGAGAATAAAGACTCGTATCTCTTTTTAGCCTGTGCTTTTCAGGCGATTACCAATGCGCAGCTTAGCTACTTAAATTACAACCTTAACCTTTACTTCTATGATTCTTTTTAATATCCTGTTTTTTCGGGTTTCACAATAAAAAAAAACTGTCATGTTACATTTGTAGATAGTTAAACTATCTGTTTAACTATCTACAAATCTATCTATTTGTAGATAGTTAAACTATCTACATGAAGATAGTTAAACTATCTACATATAGTAAATCAAATGTCGATGAGTACACCTTTCCTACCTACTAAAGGTTGTTATTTTCCTGGTCGATGGATAGTTTACTCCCCATTAGAGAAGCGCTTTGATGTTTAAACAACTCGTTTCCTGCTCCGCTCGAAACGATCACAATCGGAACGTGTTTGTGGAAGCGGAAACGATTGTCCCTCGCTTTGAATAATGAATCGAACCAACAATCAACAAGCGGAAACTGTTGATTTGCTGACTGACGAGTGAGTGGGATTGATACAGAGCAAACCCGATAAAGGATAACCGGGAAGTAGATCGATTGATGAAGGTGCGGAGCACACTCAAACCCGAATTCGGTTCCGATGCTAGATAAAGCTGGCCTGGAGTATGTTGACACAAGCCTGCAATTAACGGATGCTCTTTATAATATTTCAAACAGTACGAAAGCGCCCACTAAAACATTGCTCAAGGGAACGTGCTCTCTTCTAGTCCGGTTCGGTGCACACGCTCAAAAGAAAAGACACACGCCGTTGAAATTGAAAACCCGGAAGCGGGAGATGAAATAACGCCCAACCCGAAGGCACGATCGGGGGCGATCGGCCCCGGAAGTGGTACGTCAAACTTTTGGCAAACAACGTACCGTACCGGAACGGTGAGCGTGTATCGGAAAATTTATTGCGGCCAGAGTGACACATCCATCATACCGGCTGGCCATTGCCCGATAACGGAGCGTCCGCGCCGAGGGAAAGTTTTCGCCAACGCAGGAAGAAGCAGGAAGGAGGGGGCTACCGATAATCTTGGGCCGGGTGACTCTTTCAACAAGTTTTCCACCGAGACGGGCGGGTCGGCTCGGCTGATAAAACACTTCACCCCGGGCCGGGCGTGTTCGTCCTTGCAAAATTTGATGTCGGTGTGGCGAAAGTTTGGACGCCGGAAAATCCGGCAACATCGTCCACGGATGAAAAGTTGAGGGGAAAAGAGCCGGGAACAAGCGGCAAGTGAGGCGCACGGCACATTTCGTGTTCGAACCGATATGGCCGGAGTCGTAGGCACGCGTGCGGTTCGGCTGACGGAAGTGGAAAGTTATTAAAGGATGCTTAGAATCGTTGTCGGAACTATTTGCACCGGTTGTTAAATCAGCTCCGGAGGGTGGGTGCGTGGGTTCAGGTGGAGGGAGAATTTTCATGCGCCAAGCTGATGATAATTCGGCAGGTCAGGAATTTGTGGCGATGAAAAATAGCACCAGCAGGCATCGTCAACGTTTCCCCGGAATTTGGTGCGAATATGCAACTGAAATAAATAGCTTTGGGGTGGAATGCCCGGTTGCACCAGCAGTTGAATGCGTCACACAAATGTTCGAAATGTTTGCATGCGATATGAAAGGACGCTGCGAGGTGTTTTCTTGAAAGTATAATGGAAAAATGGTTTAGAAATATAAAGTTGTTTGCTCGAAAGGAGAACTTCTTATGAAACGAATCCACGATGCATCGTATTTGTCTACGGATCCTGTGAAAAAGTTACCTTGAAAGTCTGAGTCTTGGAAGTCTTGGAGCGTATTGGAAGTCTGAAACGATTCACCGAAGTGTTGAAATAAAAAAAACTCCGATCTGATCCGGCTTCAAGCTTTTCATGGAGGAAAACAAAGCTTTATTATAATGTGACATTTTTTATTTTTTCTCGCACAGAGAAAACAACTCCGACGATACATTCTTTTCTTGTCTGCATTATGATTACCACATCTTATTGCCCTATTCCTATCGCATCTAGTATCTCTTGGCTTATACCCAAAAACAAAATCTTTTATTTTTTTTAATTTTTAATGAGCTAAATATGAAATCAATTCCAATACTAAGAGCTAAACCTCATTGTTTTCACAGACACACACAACAAATGGATCCAATTTGCCTAACCCGATTAACGTAATCAATCCCAGCTCAACTCCAGCGGCTGCTTTGATTGACTGTGGAATGAAAAACTGGCACCGAAACATCTCACAGACTTCCAGCCCTGTCCGCAAAATCGAAACACTCCTAGTGACCTTTAACCTTAGTGAAATGTTTGACGCTGTCAGCAGGGCGCCCTGCTGCGGTTGTCACGCTGGACTGCTCGACCTGTCCAGCCGGGCAGGGGGTTATATTTATGTGTCAAATTTTGCCAGTTTGGAGTTTGAGCTGATAGGTTGCAGTAGAGCTGCGTTGTGATTTTTCAAGTTCTTATTCCTGTGCATGAAACTTGAAACGAATTTGTATTTTCCCCAAGCTTTTGTCGGGAAAATCAACATATAATCAACGGAAAATGAAGTTAAATGTTTCGAGTTAAAAGTTTCGAGAGCACGTGCCTTCTTGGAGAATACCCCTTGGCACGATATCGCAACGGAATGAGCTTCAGTTAGTGGCCGTGCGCCATTACAGTAGCTTTTGAATGGCTTCTTCTAGAGGTGGCTACGTTTGCCCTGCGGAACGGACGTTTGTCGGGGTTTGAGTGGCTGTGTGTGTGCATTCTGAAGAAACGCTCACAATACGCTAACTTGAAGCTGCTCCTCCCTGCTGTACCAATCGGGCCAAAAACCACAAGCAAATATGTTTAGACTGCAAGTGTGTTTTGTGCGAGAGAGTGAATGGGCACGGCGACCATGATCTGGTCGGGTCGGACTTGGCTGTAGAGTGAATGTGAGCAAAGAGTCCGTCGCTTTTGTGTTTCACAGTGCTGTTTTTTTTCTCATTGTGGCGTAGTACCGTATGTCCGTGTAACGTTGCCCAGCAGATTGAATTGAGTTTCGTTTGAAAAATTGAGAACTCGCAAACTCTCGCTCGAAATTTGTGTTGACATTTTAAAGTGAGTAATATTTTATTAAGACGCGGTTTTCGTTACATTTGTTGCATTCTTTTTTCTTCTTTTTGATTGTTTTTATACCTTTTTGCTTCCGTGTTGGTATTGTGAGTGTTGACCCTGTTACAAACAATATTGCTTCATTTGGGAGAGTAAAGTCTGAAAAATACTGTCGAGAGTAACGTCTTAAAAATACTGAAAAAAGACCTGTTGGAAAAATATAAATTTCAACTGATATGATCGGAGGGATAATGAATGCTAAAGAAAATACCATATACGAAGAAGAATGAATAAGTGATACAAACGTTTCACTAAATGCTAGAAAATAGGAAAAAGCTTAAGATAATAACATACTGTGAATGTGCCAAAAAAATAGAAAAATACAACCATAATACCATCTCCCATCAAGAGATGGCGCTATTTAATCATGGTTGAATTAGTAATATTATACTTTAATTTATAATATTAGGACCATTTCCGATCGTAAGCGTGAAGGTCTTTCTGACGAGAAGAAGAGTAGGAAGATCTATGAATCATACGTTACATTGTTCTACAATTAATACAAGAAATCATCATTAGCTAGTCGTTTCTGTTGTATATATGGAATTTAGGTGCAAAAAGAATGCTATTACAAAATGGAAATAATTTTATTCTAGTAAGATACTGCAATACTACACCGGTCGGAATAGCGGATTAGGTGACGACGATTGTTTTTAAACAGTTGACATTTTATAAAGTTGCTAATTTTTAATAATTCAACAGTTTTTTTTAACAGTTTTCTTGTTGGCAATAGGTTTCACTCAATCGAATAAAAGTATTTCTTCAGTTATTTATTTTCAAGTTTATTATTTAAATTCTTTTATTTAATAGCCATACTAACTTTCACCATCGTTGGCTACGATACGAGGCGATTTCTCTTTAAGCTTGTTTTTAGAACAAGGGCAAAATACTTACCCGAAATCATCTGATAAGCTTCCGAATCCCTTTCTAGCTCGAATAAGCGCGAACATGGCACGAGCCGGCATTCGCAAGTTGCAATGTAATCTGCAGTGGTGACACTGCCGCACACTGGTGTGCACCTGTAGCGAACTGAGGCAAAGCCTGGCTCAACTGCCATGAGCCCCGGACCTGCGTTAAACAACCATTAATCTTTTTGGTGAGTTTTTGTAAATATTCGTTACAAATCAGCTAATTCACACATACACCGGCGTCGTACGCCGTCAATCATGATCGGGATTTGCCCCGTCGAGGCGACAATCGGAATCGGGCTGTGTGCGAGTGTGTGTGTGTGTGTAGGTAAATTATGATCGCGTTTGGCGTTTTGTTGCAAATCATTTGCCGCTCGAGTGAAGCATTAGGCGCCTCCATTGTGGGCGCTGCTTGAGGGATCAGCTTTTTATATTTTCTCGCTCTCTATCTCTCTTTCTCACTCACATACTCACGCTCGAAACCATCGTAGCACCGCCAATTCATCAGCATGTGAGGCGTATGAGAAATGTCACCTCCCGGCGGTTGTAATCCGGCGCGCCTGCACGCAGGTTCGGTTCGGGCGCGGATTATAATAAATTTACAAACGCTCCGACCGACCGAGATCAGGGCACCCGGATATGTTGGAGGTATAATTTTGGGCCAATTTAGCGTGTCAATTTCGTTTCCCAGCGAGCGTCAAGCGCCCTCACACGTCTTCCCCGTCGTGGGGTGACTTCCGGTTGTAAAACGCGCGGTTGGATATGTTCCGCCGAACCGCGCAGTTTGCGTGTATGTGTCAGGTGAGCAAACATTCTCCAACACGGGGCGAACGGGGAGGAAGCGGTTTCTTTGAACGGCACCACTTGAGCGCAGTGGAACCTCGCTTCGCCTCGTACAAACCAGCGCTTGACTGTTGAAAGTCATGATGAGTTAATTAAAATGCAAACAGTTTAGTCAGTTCACAGTGGGGCCATGTTTGCAGTTTGCATGCCGTGTGGTATCGCTGAGACGGGCGTGTGTATGCCCTCCCGAAAGTTCGTCCCACGGGGGGGCCTCCTGATGCTGCAATATAGAAGTAAAGGTGAGTCACCCCACTCGCACCGGCTTGCATGAGGATTTGTCAGGTACGGATACATTTAATACAATACCTTAGTGACTTCGTAGTGTCCCGCGGCAAGCTGATGGGGTGCGGTTTTTTTTCATTCTATATGTCCTTATACCCCTACACACAAACAGGCTCCCAGCATCGGGTTTGAACGGGTTTAATTGCGGCCGGAGCAACGGCTCCGTGGTGGTGCAAAAGCACGAGTTTCTCGCACACGAACAGCACAAGAACGAACGAGCCCCGGATTATGACTTGGTCGGTCGCTTTATCACACACACCGCTGTACACAGAAGGTGGAATGCAAATGGGCGCCGGCACCGCGGGATCAAAACACGGTGAAGGTGACTCGTTAGGTTGAAAGCAGCTTAGCAGCTTGCCACGGACGCGTACAAACCGGCACACCGAGGAAAACGATAGGATTAGAGGCGGGTAGATAAAGTTTCTTCTCAGAGGGGGGAGGGATACTCGAACCCGTTCGTATCGTGCCCGGGCACGGAGCGGATTATGATCGGTAAGATCGGTAAGATTGCTCGCTCGCCAAAGAAGTGGCTGTAACCCGGTCGGAGCTTACCCGTGTTTTTTTGTCTCTCTCCTTGACTGCTGCAGGTGTTGGCCGGAAGATGTCCTTATGATGGGGTGCCGCTGCTGATGCTACTGTTTTTTTCTCTCTCCAGGCTTCGCACGCCGGTAACGATAATCGTACCGTGTGATAAAGCCAACCGCACGCCACCGCACCGAGTGGACGACTTAATTGATTGTGTTTGTGGACGACATGATTAGCTTGCCGGGGTTGGTTGGGTCGCTGCCCGGTTCAATAAAGTTTGCGGACATTATGGATGATATTCTATTAGCATAGTGTTGGCGGTGCGGCGCACAGCATGCCACAGTATGCTAATCAGGTCGGCGTTCGTCGTGTGCGCACGTTTGCATTACGGAAATGAAAAAGGATTTGCGGTGTTGCTCTCGGGGTGGCTTAGATACTGTTTTTTTTTCGTTCGAGCATGCGGCTGTGTGGATTACGGAGCTGGGTGCCGTAACCGTATGTGTGGAGTACTTAGCGGTTAGTTTTGGTGTGTGTCGAGATACGTGAGCATCTTTTTTACGAATTTCTTATTACATACCGTTAAGTATTAGTTATATGGTAGAATATTAACTAAAGCTAATGCTGGTAATGATGGTAACGATTGATTCTCTTCTCTCTTTTCTTCTTTTTCTTCTTCTTCTTCTTCTTCTACTACTACTGCTACTACTACTACTACTACTACTACTACTAATACTACTACTACCATTACTACAACTACTTCTGCTACAAATACTACTACTACTACTACTACTATTACTAGTATGTACTACTACTACTACTGCTTCTTCTTCTTCTTCTTCTTATTGTTTTATTGTTTTATTCTTCCTCGTCTCCTTCTTCTTCATTTTCTTCTTCTTCATAAATCAAATAGTTTCTTGTGAAGTACTCGGCAAAAGATGGGTCCACATGACTAAGCATGACATTTTTGAGTGTTTTTTCACTTATGGTTACTGCAAATAGTCTTTCATTTTGAAGTTTTAATGCATGAAGTAGCTTGTAAGAGAAACTAAACTCGCCAGAAACCTCTCTCAGAGCTTTTGGTCAACCTAATGCATATATCTAACATAATTTTTTTTTTCAAAAATATTCTCTGAAGCACAGTTGAAGTTGGACTAGGAATGCAAATTTAGACGATTTGTTTTTGCTGAAATCCTATTATTTAACTATAACCACACATTTAACCAGACAGTCAATTGGGAAACGGTAATTATTTTTTATATTTAGATATTTTCAACATAAATAACTTACAATGGAATAAACTGTTACGGCTTATAATGTCAAGTTATAATAATTTATAAGTCTGTTCTTATTTTGATTGATGAATAAATAAAATCTCTCCAGATAATCATTTCTTTCAGTGTATTTCGTACGGACACCTGTGAAGTTTTTCTAATGGTCAACACGATCATTCCATACATAGAAAAAAGGATAATATAAATTTGGTATGAAATGTTGCATGATTTCTCACAATGCTTCTTAAATTGCACAGTTTCTCATTGCTGGTTGTAGAATTAATTCCAATCCTTTCATATCAGACAACCGCAAAGGAAAACATACCGGGAATCATCCTTCGCTGTGTCACAATGGCCAGCCTGCGGCAAAACTTATAACCTAACAATACTGCGGCAAACCTCATTGCCACCGATCGGCTCCGTACGGCTGGCAGGACGATGATACTTTACCCACGACTTCACATCATGTGGCTGCAATAGTTGTGCAACGCAGGCACACCAGAGACAGACACGCGCAAAGAGAGTGGGGAAAGGGGGCCAAAAGGAAATAAAATTTAATAACAAACTCTACCACCTCTCGCTCGCCCGTTCTCGTGTAGGGCGCCGATTATGAAGGCTCTCATCGGGAGCACTCATCGAACGGGTTTTGGTGGTTGGAAAATGATTTTTCCAAGTGGGTGGAAAAACTTTCTTCCATATCGTACCGGTTACCGAAGCGCTGGTTTGGGGAGGGGAGGGTAAAAATTGAAAAATAGAAACCCCATCAGATCGTGACCGTGGGGGTACGTGGGCGAATGGCAGCGATGGAAGATTCCTATCGGCGATGGTGGCAGCATCGGCCGTTGTAGCTTTTGCAATTTCATTTCGCTTTCGTGACTTTTGCTGTCCCACTCTTTTGTCTAGGAGTTGGTACTGCTTGAAGAAACTGTAAGCTACGTATGCGATGCAGGGAAAGAGATAATAGAAAAGGAAATGGTAAGGACGGCCAGAGGCACGAATAGACCACGCGTTTGGCCTCCTGTGGAAAAACAGAACCATTGTACAAACGTACGGTTTGTGGGGGTAGAAAGGAAAATACACAACGGAAGATAATTAAAACCTCTAATAACGCTCTATTTCTATCGAGGACGAAATATCGAATGGCAGCATGAGACGTGCCGCAGGAGTTAATTATTTCTAGAAGGGTTTCTTTTCGCTCATGCAATGCTTTGGAGGGAAACTGTCTCTCGGAAGGAAAGTTAAACATTACTCTATATTTTGTGTTTTTGGTGAGGGAGTTCAAGAATCCAGATTTAAAGGAGCTTTATTTGAAGACTGTTTATTTCCTAACACTACGGTAAGCCTTAGCGTTGTCGATTGGGATACAGAGACATATGGAAAAGGGAAATGTAAAGGAACAAGGAAGGCAACCAGCAGAGGATATTGAAGGATGTGAATTGGAACATTTGGGTCTTATGAGTTACAAGAGTGTACTAACAGAACCCTTTCTTTAAGTTATTGATGGGAAATAAGATGACACTTCTCTGTTTCAAATATACTCACGAACGTAAGATTGAAAAGTATTTTATTAGAGCTTCATGCTGCTCTTGATAGCAGCTGCGGTAGTATTGGTTATGGTTCTCTCTGTCTACATAGTTATGCTATGTCAGTTTTTGTGCGAAGATTTCCTACTTCTTATCTGCTAATTCCTAAACCGTGGATGGATTTGCAAGAAGGGAATCAACGACGAAAACACAATCTAAATGTAGAGCAGACTGAAAGCTTCAAGAATCGAATGAAACGAATTCATTGGCAAAATGTAAAGGTGTGCTAATAATGCATGAGCTCATTAGCTCATTCAATACAATCAGCGCAATAAAGAATTTAACAGAATTAAGAAATATTGACTGAATTAAAAAGCACATAAGAAGCCTGAATTAAGATTATTTCGAATTTCGCGTGCATACAACGCAAAAGATTAGGTCAAAAGATAGCAGGCTATGATTATGGGCGTGTGTATGCGTGCGAGCTGCCCAGACGTGTTGATTGTGTAGAGGTTTACACACGCATGCAGTGTTCGCTTTCTGTAGCACGACAAAACACATTCAAAACAAAACACATTCAGGGGAAAAGCAAATTAACACAAACAGTTTTTTTTACATCCACATGCATGCCCAGAAACACATTTACTTTCATTGTGAACGGTTATAGATGATCTAGAACAATTGGCTTAGCAGTGTATCACATACTTAGAAAGAGAAAGAGACTGTGAAGTGCCGGCATTTCCTATGATAATTTCCTCGGCAAGATAATCTCACAAAGAACGTGCAAATTGCCATACGACTGCATACCAGCCAGGGCGGCCAGAGCGAAGGATGTCCCACGCCGAGCAGAATCATCTGTCCGAACGGCTAACGCAGCCGACCGGTTGAAAATATTCTCCGAAGAGACGGACCAGGCATACATTACCGGCTGTGCATTCAGATTTTGGTCCGGTTTCCCCCCCTGTCCCGGTTGTTCATCTCGTCGTCAGCCTCCCGGCACTTCCGGCTTCTCTTATCATTTATGCAGCGAACAGTACCGACACGGGTCGCCGAAGATGCATTCCCATCCTTCACGTAAGTGTCTAATGGGTGACACATATGATTCGCATCCAGCTTCCAGCCGGCAACCGCATCATCCATCATTCTTGGGTTTGTCGGACCGGTAACGACAGATCTCGGACAGATTTTCGTGTGCATTGCCTCCAACCGGCCGGAAGGTGTTACCCGGGCAGTGTACATATCCTGACGACCGTCGGGGACGGAGTCAACCATTAGGCGTACGTCATAAATAAAGTATAAACAGTATCCGCTTGCCGAAGCGGGGCCACAATGATCCCGTTGTCCGTTCGGGAGTGTGGAAGTAAAGGTGTTGCGATGCGATCGGACGCGTGACTGACGACGTGATGACGGGATAGAAATAGGGCACCACAGTTGAGCGATGCACCTTGAGTGGGCTGACGTGGTGCAGATTTTTGGAGACACTTTCCATGGTACGCTTCCCGGACCCACTGTCAACACGGGTGCGCTCCGGTGATAACAACCATGGCAGCTGCAGCCGGAGCCCAATCGCTTAAGTGGTGCACCACGGGAAGGGAAGGACATTTGTCTTGTGATGCTTCCGGATAAGCGTAGTTCGGTGGACGTTTGGAACCGAGAGCTCGTGAGCGCCATCTATGAGCGGCACATACAAACTCCAACTCGGTAGAAAAAGTTAATGGCAAGTAATGAGATGGGAACACCGGGAATGCTCCAACAATAGGCGTACTCTATTCGTTTTGGAACATGCCGGATTACGGCGATAAGCGAAGAGGCACTGGCTGCGTGCTGCCGGCCCAGAAGAGCGTGTGTGAAGAGCGTTTAATCTGCAGTTTAGTATGAATGAACTAGCCGCTCCGAGGTTTCTTTGTACGCGTGCATGTTGTTCGGTCGGCATGAAGTGCGAAATGATGCTTCCATCTGAACCGCGTTGAGCGCAACAGATTCATCTATTAGGTGAACTCGAATATTGACGATTTTGAGTGTTTTATATGCAATCTGTGCGTGAGCAAGGTTATCATAGCCTTCACGGTCGCTATTATTTCCTGCGAAAAAAAGAAGCAACGCGTAATGCTGTTCAAGTCTTATCATCGTGCGGGAATTCCGGTCGTGTCATGACCGGAGTGAATAATTCGGAATCAGCCTCCAGTTGATTTTCACTGTTTGGTGATGCCGGTCGTTTGATTTGGTGCTGCGCTAGAATGGCTCTATTAAGTGTCGTTTCTTTGATAAGGTAATGTTGTGTGTAGTGATGGTGCGTGCAAATTAGAAGGGAGTTGTATATGTTGCTTATAGTTTATGGTCCGGTTTTTTTCCGTTTTTTGCTTGCTTGCGGTGTGGTTGCTGACGCTAGTCAGTGGAAGTATTTGTGCCGGGATGCCAGCTCAAATGGCGATTGTGTTCTCAACTACGTCTTCATAAAACATGCAGAATCACAAAATGTACGATTTGGCTTGGACGATGTGACCATGAACAATCAAACGAATATTAGGTTCAGTGGTTCCATCATTACAAAAGTACCAGCGTCTTTGCTGTATTCGTTCTACTACGCTGAAACGATCATCCTGAGCGCACTGCAGATAAAAGAAATAGATCCTCAAGCATTCTTATATGGCGGTTCAGTGAAGATACTTGATCTAAGTTACAATAACATTAATACATTGCCTTCACATGCGTTTCGTGACCTCAGATCGCTCGAAACTCTCACGATGGACTGGAACGAGCTCTCCAATCTGGAGATCAACACGTTCTTTGGAACACGTAACCTGCAGGTGCTCTCCATGGTGAACAATAGGCTGGAAAAAATCATGGATGGTACCTTCAGGTGGACGCAATCATTGGAGTACCTGAACGTGGCCAGAAATGCACTTACTCATATCGATATTTCCATGATACCGAGCCTCAAACATGCTAATGTTAGCTTCAATCAACTACGGAAGCTTACGATTCCGTCCGAGATAGAGATTCTCGACGCCTCTCACAATCACATTCTCACTGTACCAAATGGAACGAACACATATTTGACTAAGCTGAATCTGTCTTTTAATGGGATAACTGGGACTGCTTGGCTGCATCAGTTCCCGTTGCTCAAAGAGCTAGATCTTTCATACAACGAGCTGGAAGCGATCACATTCCGCGATTTGCGGACGATTCACAATATTGAGAAGCTACTCCTGAGCAATAATCGACTCATGGTTCTGAATCTTCGCGAACCCATACAATCTCTTCGAGTGCTTGATGTCTCGCACAATGGACTGGTGCACGTGGAAAACAATCAAAAGCAGTTCGAAACGCTGAAGCAACTGTATCTCAACCACAACTCGCTCGTGACACTTAGGATCGGTAGGAACAATACGCTGGAGAAACTTATGTTGTCAAACAACGACTGGGATTGCAATAACATTCGTAGTGTCATGTATGATAACATCTATCTGACGGTTGTACACGACAGAGATAATAGCTGCAAGGTGGGCTTTCATCTCGAATATATGCTGTTTAAAGGAAGGAAGGATATATGCTGTAAAGAAGTTGACATTGATCCATACCTTGATCGCCTGAATGAGCAGATTAAGGCGACGAGCCGCGCGGGGATGTTGCAACGTGCCGATGATCGCTGCAGCGCTGCTAGTGCACTTACAGACGCTCTAAGTCTGGCGAGCTTTGGCAAAACAAGCGAAACAGGGCTGCAATTTCATCGAAGCCAGCAGACGGATATTTCCAATTTGAAAATTGAAAATCTACAACTGAACAACAACGTCCAACGTAAAAATGCGATTTTCCTTGACCTACACGACGCGATTGATGCAAACTTTCGCCGTTACCGTATGACCAAAGAAGAAAACGTGAATGAAAGTTTGAATTTAGGCAAATTGTTGAAACACCTCGACAATCGTCAGGAGTTCAAGAAGAAGGAATCGAAGGATCGGAGGTCGGAAGCAAATGGGAAGCATATTGATATTCAGAGTTTAGAGCAAGCGAATCAAGCCCTAGAGAAAATAATCGAAGATAAAAACAAAAACAAAAAGGAACTACAGTCGAAGACTCCGGCACAGCGAAATAAAGTCAAACTGATGGAGAAACAAAAACATGGTAATGCGAGAACCCAACAGATTAGCGGTTAAAGTGAGCGCCATAAAGCAAACGGGAAAAAACGATACCCCTAACCACTTCCTGAACAAATCGACGGTGTAGAATACTTCGGATAGTTTGACGAATAAAACAGGAACATCCCCAAACACGGTCTCACACTGAGCGAAGTCTCTCACGCATATCACACTCTATTTGCAGAGCAACGCACAGTTTACCCATTTTCAGCGCAGGTAGGTGCAACCTCTCAATCCATCCTATTCTCTACCGCCTTCTCTATGCGCGCCCGCCTGATCAGCTCCGGTGTCGTTTTACAAGAAAGTCTATCGAAATGCCATCTTCTATGCAACGCTTTTGCTACAGTAGCCTCTTGCATTTATTTACAAATGCAAGACTAAGCCAGCGCGTAACAACCAATACCATCATGTATTCGCATACAAGGAGAGCCGGCTCTGGTCACCTACCATGGCCAAACAGAAAGTGCCAAAAATAAGTGCAATTAAAAGTGCAGGTTGCGCGAAGTTCAATGATGATGTATGGGAACAGCTTCCTAAGAACTAGTTGAATAAAGAAGAAGCATTCTGCGTAATGCATACTACGCTTTGAAATATTGATAGAAGACCCACCCAAATGAGTTTATTTATCACAGGTACAGCTACTAATCGCACTTATGTATTACGCAAGCCCTGTTACGTTTCTAGACTTCACGTACATTTGATGTATTCGGACAAGTGCACTTCGTTACCATGTAGAATGACGCGATGGTTTACGTACCCCGTTAGATGAATCAAACCGGATCGTGCTCATTAGCCAAACTTGTTAGTAAAGTATTGTGTTGTTCTATCGTTTACTTGGAAAGAAGGGAGTCTACCATTGTGTTACCATTGCCTCCCAGAGTCTGTTTAAAAAGTTTCTTAAGCCGCTTCTTCTTACGAATTCGGACGGCAAAACGACGGATTGTAGTAAATCAGTGAGTTGCGCCCAAAACTCCCACTGAAAGTAAGTAGTCGAAGGAACGCGAAACACTGGATGCAAATAAACGGACGATCGTGGTATTTCTTTCCTTCTTCAGTGTGTGTGTGTGTGTGCGTGCTATCTCGATTGGGGATGAAGACCAACTTACCTAATTCAGTTATCATCGGGCATCTTATTAGGGACCTGCTCATCTGATCATCCCGGATCAAAACCACAACTCAGCCCACGCGGCTGTTCCAGGCGGAGCAACAACAGCAGCAGCAGCAGCAGCTGCCAACAAAAAAGGCCATCCAAATTAAAGCTCATTATCCGAAACGATCCCGACCGTCGATGGGATCGGTCCGATAAGACTTGGCCTTGGTCAGGAGTAACTCCGTACGGCAAAAAGACGCAGAAGGATGCTCGGCGGTTGGGGCTTCCCGTTGAAGTTTTTCGTCAAACTTTCCCATCCCTTGATTGTCTGTCCCCACTCACTCCCTCGCTGATGGAGGAGCTACCGGCCCGAGCGAAAATCAAACAACACTCAAAAGAGATTCTAAATTTAACTCATCAACGTCTCCATCAGGTCTGCGCAGGCAGTGGGGGAGCTGTGCTTTTTTATCTTCTCTTTCGGTTCTTCTCCTATTTCCGGGCAGTTCCGTTTTTCCCGTTCGGGCTTTTTGATTAATGTCACTTCAGGTTTGCATCGCGCGGTTCTGGGCTGGTACTGGGTGGTGAACGGTGGCGGACATCCTGAGGTGGGAAAAATTTACATCCGCAAATTGGACGCACCGGGCGGACCGGGCGTTCGGTGCGTCGTTGTCAGCCATTGCACAAACAGCCATTAATATTGTGCGAAAGTTGGACCACCGGGAAACTTTTCCTATTTTCACCGTTCGCCGATGCTTGTTTCTTCGCTGCTTTTTTCGCTTTTGCGCCCCACCAAGGGGGGAAAAGAACACTGCGCGATGAGGTTCCGGCTGCTTGGGCCCATTCTTCGTCGATCGGCTCCGGGACGTCACCGTCGTCGCCGTCGTCGTCGTCGTCGTCGTCAGCCGATTGCGAATTTTCCCATCAAACCGGGCGCTGATGAATGTTGACCCGACGGCGTTGAAAAATGATGTCCCAACCCGGTGGCCGGCCGGTTGGCCGTTTGGCAAACTGTTTATCGAAGTTATTTAAAATTGATTCACGTCCCGGCCGGCGGCTTGGTTCGTCGGCTGGAAGGCCCGTGACCGTGCCGTGGTAGGCGATGATTGGGATTAGCTGCGCTCGGGGACGGTTCGACGTGTGCGCCCGCTCGGCGCGCCGTGCCATCGCCGTTCCGGGGATATTTCGGGCGCATAAAATTGTCGCTGAAGGTTTGACGCGTGAAGTGAGGTCTGTTTGTGAACCGGTGAGCGCTAAAGTGGAGGCTTGGGAGTGTTTTGTACCGTGGGAACGTTTTTCTTGACGCTGGACCGAGTGTTTTCTGCAGTGAGGAGATGAGCGACCCGTCCGAAGTGAGATGATTGTGACGAGGAAAGACAGACAGATTGGTGTAGACTTGTCAGGGAAGTTGTCGTTTGCTTCTTCGTTTGCTTCAGGGGCAAATTCGCACAATCAACGTGAAAATATGCAATCTAGTGATGTATATTGTATTCGATACACTGTATTCGTTAACTTCAGTTAGACTGTTATTGTGTTTAATATTAAACATCTTTCTATTTGAAACGTTTAATCGATTGAAAGCCTAAGTACTAATAATAAATATAAACTATGATACACCAATTTCTTTCGTATTTGGTAAACATGTGTATTTTTTTTATAAATTGTTATGTTCTTTAAAATTTAGAGGGTAAGGACCTCTTTTTCTTCTTTGTCATAAAATTAGGCACAACATTTGTGTAGGTAATGTCAGGGCGTAGACAATTGGCTATGAGCATTATTCTTCTTCTTCTTCTTCTTCTTGCTTTTCTTTTTCTTCTTCTTCTTCTTCTTTTTCTTCTGCTTCTTCTTCTTCTGCTTCATTAACTTTTTCTAAGAAAAACGCTTCAACGTGGGAACTTCTCAACTGCCTCTCGTACTGTTTTGCTAACCGCTCTAACTACAATCATTCAATCCGAAATTCCAAACTCTGTAAACTGTAAAGACAGCAATCGTCATCGTCGAACGTTGCTATCGTCGGAATGAAATAATACGACTACTCTTTCGGGTATGCATCTCACAAATTCACGGACGATCGTTTGGGTGCAACTCTGAATTGTACTCAATTTCCACTTGGTGTTTCAGTGAATTTCGACAAATGAAAGACGCTTCTTCATTTCAACCGCAGCGGCACAAGATTGTTCGACGGTTATTATTTCACTGTGCGCACGTTACAACAAAATTCGTTTCGAGTATCAAAACGCACACATACAGACACACGCAACCAAAATACAGAAAATTAAACCAAAACTGCGCATCCAGTTAATATTCGCCCGGGCACTGGTTTGTAACGGTGAAAGTGGTTCAATTAAATTTTCCCGATTCAAGCTCACCCGTCCCCACTTAGGTAAGCCCTTTCTGCTCCGGACGCTGTTGACCTACGCCTGGCGCGTACGCCCGGCGCGAACTAGAAAATTAATGGCTTCCCATAAATAAAACCGGTGGCGAGTATTTTTCACTCCACCTTGGCCACAAACACAGCCGCCGCCGCCCCGATTGTGGGGCACAAATTGAGATCTGAAGTGAGGTCGAGCATCGGTTCCGAGGCGGTTTGTGTTTCCCAGCGTTGTACATGCTGCGGATGAGGCAGTTTCGGTCGAACGCTTCTAATAAAGTCCAATCTGGCCGCATCAGCATCTGATGAATGATTCAATTTGAGTTTGATTTTCGTGTGTATGTGTGCGTGCTTTTGTGTGTCGGTGAAGTGTCGAATTTCTGACGTATGGCTCGATGCGCATGATTTGTGAGAGGCTGGAACAGCGGTAGAGCAACATAGATATTTATGCTTCTCGTGGTGGGTTACATGTTGTGAGGTGGAACTACTACTGTACGGCTTCGCTCGAACGTAATCCTCGAGCTGGATAGTTTTTTTTTGTAATTCAATTAGAATTTTGCCTGCCATAATGCACGTAACGTTCATCGATACGCCTTAATCTTTACTAATGAATATCGAAGCACTCGGGGGAGGCTACCCAAAACTCCAACTCGAGTCAAGTTCAACAAGAAGCTCTACATGTAATATCCCATGCGGAACCGGTATCGTTTGCATCAAATGCAGACCAGCAGACGACATAATGCGAGTTGCGAAGAAAGCAATTGCTCATTCCATTCCGTACGAGCCACCGGGCGCCTCCATGGGAATAGTCTCGTGTGCACAACACGCAACCGGTCCCGCACCGGATTAGATTTGGGGGGGCTGTAGGAATTGAATAAATCCTGCAATCCAACCGTCAGCAGCATACCTGCACACACCTATACACACGCACACACGGGAGCTGCCTGCATGTTTTGTGCGTTTACAGCAGCGCCCCAAACGCCGGGCGAGATGTCGAGTGATGTATGCAAATAAATTTGTCGCATCCCGAGCCTTCCCCTGACGATGGGAGTTGAGGGCCGGCCGGTTGGGCTGGAGAATATTTTGCCGAGAGATTTACATCGGTCCGTCCGGCCGGAAGTGATGAAGATGGATGATGTGTGACTGTGTTATTGCAATGCATGTTATAATTTCCGGTGCTCTCGGTGGAAATGGTGGCTGTGTTGGTGAGCGGAGAGTTTAGTGCGATAATGTGGGTCCGTTTCAGGAGGCGTAAGCTGTCGGTATTGGGTTAGAATAATTCGTGTTGAAATGAGCTGGCGATGAACAGTAAATATTTGAACTGCTTCTTCAATGCCTTTTGTTGTGAAGAAAGAACATTAAAGGAGTTGGTCGAATAAGTGGTTTAAGTGATATTTATAAATAATGTGAAAAAATACTATTAATGTTCAGAGATAGATAGAGATTTGACGACTCAAGCAGCAATCTACACAGGTAGGTAAGGAAGGGTCATCGTAGCGCATAATGAAACCAGCAGTGTTAGTGGCACAAAAATATATGAGCAAAACATCGCCTATGTAAAAGTATAGACTTTGTCAATGTTTGCTTCATTGCACAGAAGCCATTTTTTCAAACAAGTTTTCTTTAGATTCATTAGTTTTAAATTGATTCTTAAATTAATTTTCTTCGAATCTGTGCCGTTCATTCATTGGTCTTTACAAATGATTTCAAAAATAAACAAGTTTCCTATCACTTATCTATAGGCTTTTTGGCTATCAAGCGTAATGGGTTCTTTCTGTAATGCTCTACTGACACACCTACTCCGTCCTTTACATGTGAATTGCGTTCAATACACCATTTGTAATCATCAACGACTAATCCACACCACCCGATCAGCCGGCTGCGACGTCACCGGGCGAGAGAAATTTCCTTCCAAGCATGATAAGCAGTACGGGCCGGCGTGGAACGGGTTACAGCACGAGTTAAGCTAGTCGAGCTGTTGCGCTTGAAAAGACTTCCGAGCGGAAAGAAAGCGGACCGAGCATGATTAACGATCTATTTGCATAACCGCTGCATCAGCACATTTATCGAAACTGCAGTTTCGCCTCCAGTGCCTCCTCTGATTTCGCGTGCGATTTCAACGATTTCTTCTTCTTTCATCTCCTCAGCTGCTCGCTCTTGTGCTCGCTGATGCGTGTCGGGTTTTGTGTGTTTCCCCCTCTGGCGCTATGTTTTTTCTCTCTTTCTCTCTCACCCATTGAAAAGTTCGATCGGTCGTCGCACTGGTGTTTTTATCGTATCGGCGCTAAGAAAATGGATGGCTTTTTCTTCGTGCTATCGCGCCAATCGGGTGCGCTTCGATCGGGCCGAATCTCGCCGACTCATGCACTTTTGCCTTTTGCCACTCATCATCCGGGCGTATTTTTCTTATCGCAGCCATGCGCGCGGCATTGGGTAAAATGTTATCCGTCCCCGCGCTTTACTACGACGCGCGAAATTGTTGCACACTGCTGACATTTTCCTGTGAGTTATGATCTACTTTCGATTATCATCGAGTACTCGAGTTGGCCCGTGGCGGGGGGAATTTTTGCGTTCTTTCATCTTAGTTGTCGAACAAGATTGAACACCGTGTTTTTTCTGTGCGATGCTTCCCCGTGGCTCGATCATTTTACTGCGAAGCGATGATGGATTGAGAGGTCACGTGCGTAACATGGAAAAAGTTGCGCCATTCTTGTTGACGAGAGTAGATGAAGAAAGTATTATTAAAGAGGTCATCGTGGGTAATGGAAATGTCTTATAATGGTAAAATTGAGACGTACGAGTCGAGAAGAATGTTGCAGAATATAAATGCATTATCTTCGATTGAGCAGTGTGTGTTATTTCAATGATCATTTAGTAACGAATATTTTTCTCACAAAATAAGAGGTTTTGCATGAGATTATTATTATTATTATTATTATTATTATTATTATTATTATTATTATTAT
>KB672490.1:13991558-14057573 GCA_000349145.1 Anopheles dirus
TATTATTATTATTATTATTATTATTATTATTATTATTATTATTATTATTAGTATTAGTATTATTATTATTATTATTATTATTATTATTATTATTATTATTATTATTATTATTATTATTATTATTATTATATTGTTATCATTTTTCTTTCTCGTTATCTGCACTATTTTGATGAAGCCTAGTTTGTATTTGCTAATGATTGATTTGCTACTTTATTAAGGATTTCATACTGGACCATTTCTAGTAAGAAAGTTGAAACAAAACGGGCAATTACAGATTATAACCATACATTAAAATGCATTCTAAAGATCTTTCATCTCGTGCTTAGAGCACTGCACGAGATTTTCGCTCCTTAAACAATGAATAAACACCTTTAAGATTCGATTCACCATGCTTACGATGTGTTGTGTACCTTCTTCAAACGTTTCTTTCCCTATTCCACAGGTGATAAATCCCTTGGGAAACTCATTTTTTATGACACATACAAAATAATGCATACAGCAGCACCCAGCAAGTGCACCAATGCATTCCGAAATGCTGCACCGACGATGAAGCTGCTCGCACCACCGGGTCACGACTCGCCCCCCTTTGTGGCACATACGCCGAACGTGCTGCTCGCTGTTTGCGAAAGGTGAAAATGTTAGCGGCTCTAATTTATTGCCCGTGCGGCCAAACAGGGGGCCATTCCTGCGTGTCGCATTCGCGCGCCATCCAGCACCGTACCCAATTGCCCTTCGCGACACCGGAATGTGTCGCCGATGTGAAAGGGTCGCCCCGGAAAGGTGCCAACATTCCGCCGCACCACGGCAGCCAGATGGAACGCGAGTTTCGAGCGAACGGAGCTGGTATGGAGAGTTTGGCATATTTTTTCGTCGCCCGTCGGCTGCCGGGGGAAGAAAGACACACGTCTTGGCACGGGGGCATTTGTTTGCTGGCGCACTTTCTTTGCCCACACGCCACTAGGAGCCCTCTCGCAGACCGGTGAACTTTGCTTGCCAGCGATACTTTTTCCGAACCCTGGCACCACAACTCACCCGGGTGCAATAGTGGGCGAGTATTCACATTAAGAAAGCGACGGAAAGCTACGGAGCCTGCCTCGGGTGCGAACCTGAAGCTGGTGCGGCACTGAGGCGAGGTAAAAAATGGGGTTCTCTCCTCCCGACGGTTTCTCCCAGGCCGCTCATTATCCGTCTAGCCGCCCCGCGTAACACCCTTTCAGCTGCTGGGCTAGGTGTGTCGGCCGGTGTCGGCGTGCTCTGGCTGGCCCGTGCGAAGTGCCGCTTAAGTGAACGTTTTTCTTCGCTCATTTCGGTCCGGCAAATGGTTCGTTACATTGTTAGTTTGCTAGCGTTTGCTGTGCGGCAACTTTACAGCACTTTGTGGAAATTAAGTTTACGTTACGGTGTGCACGGTGGTGGTGGTGGTGGTGGTGGTGAAGTTGATGAAAGCAAGAATGTTTCGTCTCGGTGGACATTTTGTTATGATTACGAAACAGTTTTCGTTTTCGTTGTGCGTTTTTTTCACTCTCTTTCTCCTCCTCCATTGTGGTTGTTGCGCCTTGCGAAGCAACGGGGAGCCGTACGGAAGTTCGTATGGACGTGCGCTGCACACGAGCGAGCCACTGAGCAAACACAGTTGACCACGGGTTTCGCCAGTAGTAGTCTTGCGGGTGGTCAAACAAAGTGCGCTTTCGTTTTTTGGTAAATTCGACCTGGGGAAGTTGTAGTGAACCCGAGCGATGGAAGAGATGGAACAGATGGAAAGTAAATTTAATCACTGGACTCTGGAACACTGCCTTTCAACCTTCCAGAAAGAGGTCTGTGTTAGTTTGTTAAACGAAAGAAAATTTCATGCTTCGCTGTGGTGAAGGAAACGAAATGAAAAAAAAAACATCTTTCAAGCACAAGAAGCACCTTTAACAATAATATTTCAAAAATATGGAGGCTAGAAACAATTTCCCAACAGATGGCGCTGCTTGCAAGCATATCAACTAGAACATGACAGATTTGGTACGTCACAAATCCGGATATTTTGCAGAGCATACCTTTAGGCGTTCTTGCATCGTTGCTCCTGCTGTCCAATTACCCAGCGCAGCAATAAAAATCACGTCGACATGATTGTAATTTGCATGGCAAATAAGACCAGGCCCGAACGGCTCGTTTTACGACCCGGAGACATCACTGCTACACGTTCAATTAGATGTGTCCGCTTTTCATGCAGGATCTGCACCGACGACGATCTGTACCGACGGCGATAAATGTACATCCTTGCGTTGTACGCTTGTGTTTGTGGTCATCGAAACAAACGGCCCTGATCCCCGGGTCCGATCACGCCTGTGTCGGACGTAAAACCCGACCATTCGGGGCACGGACACGATTGTCCATTAATCGGGTGAGGCAACGTTTCGATAGCTGAGAAGTGCGCTAACCCCAGCGAAATAGGATTGGTAGAACCAAAAAAAAAGCACCAAACGCTCAATACATCAACGTCGCGATAATGGCGGAACATAAAAATCGTACCGTGCGCTCGTGCGACGCAAAAATAAAAACGGCCCAGTTCGCAAGCTAAAAACCCCGAGATCTGGCGGGTGAATCGTAAAAATTCGTGCGCGCGTGTGGCACTTCCAGTGCCATCCGTCCGCGTTACGGCGGGATAACGGGCTACAAATAACCTCTTGCTCTTGCGGGAAGCTTATTGATCGTAATGCGAGATGTATTTTCCCTCTTCCCCTTTCGGCCTTCATTTCCTCGCACGGCAGTTGTATCCGTTGCGGCCAACAATTGAAGCTGGCGGCTTAAGCCACAGTGCCGTCGTTTTCGGACGGCGAGGATTGCTATCATCCGGCGGCGGCAGCAGCGCTTTATCCTTTTGCGTGTGCCCGCTCCGCTCGCAGTTCATCGGTGTGTGTGTGTGTAGCTGTCGGATATTAGAACGCAGCGTGTGGTAGATCCTTCATCCTGTTTCCTGCGCGCCACGAAGCTCAACGAAGCGTGTAAGCGCTAGTAAGCGGATTTTTATGTGAAAAGCTATAATCATTATTGAACCACCTGTTATCGGAAGCGATTCGTACGGGTGGTGACCCGGCTTCGATAGTGTGCGTGTTTTACCCCCCTCTCTCTATCTCTCTCTCTCTTTTGCTCCTTCTCTCTGCCCGCATCTCGTGTCCAATGCAGTTCCTGTTCGTCCGGTTCATTCGTCGCTCTTCCCAAGTTGTCGGTCGTGTTTTAAGCGGACGAAATTCGAAGCGTACAGCGGTGGAAATAAAACCGGCCATAAAGAGGGGAAATTATCGTTTTACTATCTATCGTTTTCCGATCAAGTCGTTTTAAATTGTTCCTTTCCGGCGCGCCCGGGGAGGTCATCCTGCCATCCGGTTGTTAGTGTGATTGGGATGTTGGCGCGCGTTAAGGGGTAAAGGCGCTCGTAGGTTGCGTGGGTGGAGGAGAATTTCATTTCACTTTCTGCAAGCTAGCTACCGGACCATGAGGGTAACTTTAAACCGATAGTTGAGGGTTTATATTTATGTCTTACAAAATGTTTTTCATCACGATCCTCCTCTTCTTTTACTTTTGGCGTAACAAAAGAAGCAGTCCAACTGCTTTGAACTGCTTTCTAAACTTTACACTGCTACCCCCAAATCACCAGTCTTTCTGTCGTTAAATGCCTCAATTTAATCACTTTAAAATATTCTTCTTTGTCTTCTTTGGTGGATGACCTAAGCGGTCATGTCTGCCGTCAAACGGCTTACTGAATTAATTTTTATCCCCATGGCCAGTTAGGAGGAGATGGTTCAGTTGTGATGGAGCCTTTACGGTACCTTATCGAGACTTTATCAGATCCTTATTGGAGCCATATCAGATCCTTATTAGATCCTTATCGGAGCCCTATCTTATCGAAGCTTTATTGGAAATTTATCAGAATTTTATCGTAACCTTATCGGAGTCTTATTGGATCCTTATCCGAACCTTATTGAAACCTTATCAGGCCCTTTTCAGAGCTGTATCAGAATCTTACGAAAAACGTATCGGAACCTTATCGGATTCTTATCGGATCCTCATCAGAACCTTATTGAAACCTTCTCGTGGCCTTTTCGGAGTTGTATCAGAATCTTAAGGGACCCTTATCGGAGTCTTATCGGTGTGTACGGAGTCTTATTGAAACCTTATCGGGACCTTTTTGGAGCCGTCTCAGAATCTTAACGGACCCTTATCGGAACCTTATCGGAACCTTATTGAAAGCTTTTCGGAGCTTTGTCATATCCTTATTGGTGCCTTATAAGAACCTTATTTGAACCTTATCGGAACATTATCGTATCCTTATCAGAACATTGTCGGAACCTTATCGGAACCTTATCGGAGCTTTATAGGAACCATATCGGAACCGCATTGAAACCATATTGGAACTTGTTCGGAGCTTTATTAAAGCTTTATCGAACGTTACCGGGACTGACCTCTTAATATATGATACCAGTAGCGGATCAAAAGAAAACTCGGTTCTGGAAGAAGTATGGGAAAGTCTAGAGTTCAACAAACAAACAAAATATACTCAACTCTAAAATACTTTACACAACGTCTACATCAATTCAACCCCACAAGGGTAACCAAGGGCGCATTCTTTAACAGAAACTACTCCCTCCTTCAGCACTTATGTTGCAATAAAAATCCTAATGTACTTACTACAACCATGCACTGCGTACTCTCACCTTTTCAAAAGAGCGGGCCGAATAAACCGTCTCAAGTATCCGTCGCGTGCAGGGCGCCCCATTACGGGCGCCGTGTTTCAATTAAACTAATTAAAGTGCCCAAAAAATATGTGCCTTCTTTCCGGCTGCAGCAGTAAAATATTCATGTCGCAGTAAAAGGGGCAATTAAACGTTTGTGCGGTTCGGTGTCGGTATGTGTGTGTGTGTGTGCGGCACTATTAAGCGGGCAGCATGGCCACCCCGGAGACAATTCAAGCACTGTCACACTCATTCATCATCTCCCATATGCTTCGTGTGTGCAACAAACTATGCTCATAAAACCGCTTTGTATGCATAAATGTATTTTTAGAGAGCGCGCGAGTCACGCGGGCGAGTGAAAATGCAGCACAGCGAGAGAAAAAAAACAACACGGTAGAACGAAAACATATAACCTGCATGCGCGGAATAATATTATATTCCGAGTTGAGGCTCCTCTGTTTTTTTTTGGAAAGTGTCGCTACCGGCTGGCTCCGACGTGCGGGCGTGCTTTCTCCTTGACTCCCGTACAAACCGATGCGGTTGTAACCGGTTGCGTTGGTCGGAAAATGGGAAACTGCACTGCTGAGAGCTTTGCAAGGGGGCGTGAAGCACCGTGAGTGCATGACAGATCGCTTTAGGTGTCACATTTTCCCACACCGCCATATTGTGTATGCACGTGGCCGTTTGGCTGGGAGCGGGAGCGGGAGATCCACGGGGACACGGAGTGGGCGATTGCATTCCGCGACTTGATTAGCATTATGACATGATGCATTTGTACTCAGCGTCCCTGTCAGCGGCCATCCGCGTCGGCCATTGCGGGCGGGGGGTCAACCGGAAACGAACGCGACAGCGGGAGATTTGGGAAATGGTTTAATTCGGGTGAAATTTATTAACGCCAGGCGCGTGGATCGAAAAGCGAAATTAATTACGACCATTAGCACGGCTTTCACGGCACGCGCAGAGGATTGGGATGCTGTTTCGGGTCGGCCTTTAGTGTACTGTGCCGCGCGTATTACACGCTAGACGGCGCTGTTTCGCATCACGCGCGCGTTTCCCACATTTACGACGCCATGACCGGAAGACATCAAAAGTCTAGCCCGCCATCTGCGCGTAATGTCCACGTGTCCTTTTGGTCGTCTGTTTGCGAAGACATCCAATTTCGGGAACGCGACAGGACGCGTAATGTGTCCACCGAAATGGAAGCCCTTTTATGTTGATAAATGAAAGCGCTCCTAGTATGGTCACGGGTAGTGTCAGTGTCTTTAATACTGGTGCCAGTGCCGTCGGGGGCTTCTTTTACTAATTGATGATCCTGCTGTCCTATCAGTGGGCAGCAAAAACTTGCCCGTCGCTCAGGCGAGATCCGGCAGATAGGCAGATGTCCACCTTCTTGACGACAAGAACCAAAATCACTTCCAGATGTGAGTTTGTTTCTATTGACTGAAAAACTCACTCGATCGAAGTAGGCTCGAGACATCCAGGGAATGCCGGAAATCGGATGTAATTATCGTGGAGCGCCCGCTGGGAACCGTGTCCACTTAGCGAACCTGGTCCACCGGCTCCATGATCTGGTTTGTGACAATTACTGTAACGTGCGCCACCGGCCACCGGTTAGCCCCTGCGGCAAGTTCGTTGCTAGGTGCCGCTCGTAAATAAAGGAAAACATAGACCAGATTGCAAAACACACCAGGAGCCGGTGCTGCCCGAAAACGCTGTGTCGTACGAGACGGTACCGGGACGTAACGCGCAGAAATTAGTGCAATCTTCTGTTTGCCCGTACGTACTTGCATCGTCCCGGGTGCCGGGAGGATTATGCTGCGAGTCGTGTTGGAATGTCTCTAAGTGGAGTCTCGAGATCTTCCGTCCCGAGCTGGGGGATGGCCGCACGAGCACGCGTGGAGTGGTCAAAGCCGAGGCCGAGGTTTGCCGTCCGGTGTCTCGTGTATCTGCCGACACTGGAGCACGTTGTCGTGGTTTGTACGGGTAGCGAACTTCATCGGGTTGCAAAATCGAAACCGGATATACACAGCCCGGGCAGCGATCATCGTGCGAGTGTATCTGCCGTATAAACAAATCGTCGTAATCGGATGGTCTCTCCGCCTCTTTGGAGCGTCCTGTCCACCGCGTAGACCGACCGAAACCGGACCGAACCGGACTCCAGTGAAATAGGAGTCATCATTAAATAATAAATCTTTCCCCGGCGACGGTTGGTGTTGCATTGTAGCGCTTGTACGGGCGTATCGTTTCGCTCAAGTGCCGGCACCAGCGGCAGGGGCGACACATTCGACCGTCGGGCCGCGTTGCTGCGGTGTGCTACTTCTTCTTCTTCGACTTCTTGGATAGGACACGTTTCGTCCTGTTTATGAGGCGAAGGCAACCCGTTCGTCTGCATTGATTCCACGAGCCCTAGAGCGTCGTGGAGCGTGTGACTAAGGATAATTGGTTTTTCCCTGAATGTGTGTGTGTGTGTGTGTGTGTGTGTGTGTGTGTGTGTGTGTGTGTGTGTGTTTGTGTGTGGACACTTACCGCCCAAGTGCACGACGATAGGCAATATTTTCTGGTGCGGTGGTTTTGCTCATTGAATTATTCGCTAGGCTTGCGGTTTGGGTGAGCACGGCTATTAAGCGGGTTGCAACATTTTACGACTGACAAAGTGCGACATATGCCTTGCGTCGTGCAGCAATCGATGGATTTAAAATGAATGTTAACCTTGAAATGATTTTAATGCGGTGTGCTAAGCTGCGATTTGATGCAGTATGAGCTTATTTTCCAATGAACTCGTTCGTTTCACCGAATGCTACTTACACAAATCACTTGTGAAGCAGCAATGAAGCTTGAGTGTAGCGCAGATTGCATACTTTTCGGGGTAAATCTCCGCCATCAAAAATAGTGCTGGGCAAAGCAGAAAATGTGGTGTGTTGGTGGTTTGCTTGTGCTTATCTCGAATGTTACTTTAGAGCTATACATATTAGATATAACAAAACTATTTGTGTTGACCCCGTTAGGCCCGATAACTATTTCAATAAAATTTATAAATAAATGAATTAATGAATTAAACATTCAATCAACAACAACATAATTCGTAAGAAAAACATTCAAACATTTAACTGATTGCAATTTATATTAATTACTCACCTGTTACACAACAACCTTCTAGAAACCTTCACTAAAACGAGGCACATAAAGCTTGAGAATGCATTTGATATCGTGTTTGTTGTACAGATTGCATACTTATAGGCGAAGAGAGCAAAATGACGCCAAAAATTATGCAAAGTGCTCCACACTAACACTTACAAACGATTTGCATGCCTGTTTAAGCAATATTTGCCACTAGGATTGCTTATGATCATTATATTGGGATGTGCAATCCCCGGACAAATGAAAAGGCATCCTCTGCGCAAGATACGCGAAACGATTTCTTCCTCATAACTCATAATAGCTCGAACAACCTTCTTCGAAGTAGACCACCACTGTTAAGCCACTGTAATGGTGTAATTCTGCACACGAGTGGACAGGAAACTATCCGCCGACACGACAACTGCACCACTGGAGACAAGTTACCAACACGCGTCCGGTAACGCGTGTAATCCTTCAACGCGATCGGTAAATCACTTAAAATGCTGCTCTCATGTAAAACTACCATTTATTTCCCCCGCCCCGGAGCCGCATCGGGCGAACATTGGGTTGCCGGTTCGAGCAAGGGGGCGCCCCTGGAATGTTTTGATTTCCGAGCGGATTGTCACGCGAAATGTCCGATAAATAACATTAATCACCGCATCGCACCGTGCCGGCATATTAACGTTCGATAATCGTTGCTGTGTGTGTGTTTTTTGTGTTATTTCGTTGTTGTTGGCGTGATTTACTCTTCGTCGGGCATGCCTTAGCTTCGGTGGAGGGTGGTGAAAGCGCGTGAAGATTGCATGCAACGAGGCGATACAATTTGTGCGCCACTTTCGAGAGTAAACAATGGACGGGTTGATAGAGAGAGAGAGAAAAAAGCTTCCGCTGAAGCGCTGAAAGCCATTTCAGGCGACGGGGCGGACGCTCATCAGCGTAAAGTGTTGTCCGTGATGGCCTCGGGACGGGTCCGGGGTCGGGAAAATTGGTAACCGGATTTTCAATCCATCAATCGGTCGCCATTGCTCGAGGACCGGCATCATTTGCGTCGGTAGATCGAAACAAAAGTAAGCCTCGAACGCCTAAGGCGCCAGCCACCACGGGATGACACGGGATGATCGCCGCCATCATCGGCGGATGTGCCCTCATCGCGGTCACGTACCCGGTGCCCATTTCGGAGGGGGGCCGAAATTACGTTATGCTCGGCCACGTTGATGCATTGGTGCTTCGTCGCACCGGACCGTCGTCCGGGTGCTTTCTGATGTTAATGCGCGCCGACCGCCATAAGCGCCGGGCGTGAGTATATGTGTGTGTGTGGGTAAAGTTATGAACCCTTCTGCCGGGATGCGCATGCCACTAAATTGGCTTTTGTTCTACATTCCGTCTGCCTGCACCATCGTTATGCGCGCGAAGGGGTGGCACACACGCGACCGGAACAGCGATTTTTCTCGTTTTCCTCCCCGGCTTGCCCCGGTGGCTTTCGCGCTGCCATCCGGTGTGCGTAATGTTGCGCGCCGTGCCCGGGCGGCGTCTATGGACTGTGAATAATAATGCTATTTATGTTCCCGCATCATAAACATTATGTCAAGAGCGTTATTGGCGCGGAATATTAATCCACGTTGTTGGGCTTTTTTTCTCATCGTTACTGTTGTTGTACTTGGGCGTGTGTGTGTGTGTGTGTGTGTGTGTGTGTGTGTGGTGTTTCGTGTTGATTGCCGTCGTGTCCCGTCCCCTTTATCTTCCGTGTTTTTATTTTTGGACGGCGCCCACCAAATTCCCGGAACCGGGAGGAGGAAATGTTTGACAAATAAAACATTTGTCAGCAGATTCCCTGGGCCGTGTAGGCCGTGGAGCCCTTTCACCCGTGGGTCGGGATTTCCCCCTGGCACGTTAGCGCGTTACGCGCCGTGGGTGGATTTCGATTCACAGCAATTAATTTGGGTAATACGATACGAGTAAATTAAACCGTTTGAATAAACGGTTTGCATTAGTTCATTAATTTCACCGCTGCGCGATGCATTGTGTTTGTGTGCTGGACAACGTTCACCCGTTTGATGGTGGACAGTGGCGAAGGTCGTTTGGCATATGTTTTTGGACAGAGATTAAATTGTTCGATGATGCATTTGGATGGTTGAAGATTGGGTTGCATGATTGGAAAGCGTTTGTTTTTCCCACAATGAGTTTTTTTACATTTATAGTATACAAGATGTCTAGATCTTCCAAAAACTGAGCGATTATAAATAGTGGAGAGAGTAAACATGATGCTATTTATTTATTTATTTATTTATCAAATTCATTTTTATATTTATTTGTTATATTTTTATTTATTTATAGGTTAATATTCATGTATTTATTTTTATTTTTTTGAAACAGTTCCAAACCCTTTGCATTAACAGTTAAGCTTTAGTATACAAAAGAAGAATATGACGAGAAGAAAGTTAATATATAAGACTTATGACGTCGCAAAAGGTAAAAACTTTTGAAATGAAGATTTTTCATTTGAAAACTACAAAAATAAAACAGATTACTAACAAAAATAAAGCTGAATTAAGCCTTCATAGTTTCTAAACCATTGAGAAAATACTCCACACATGTTAAACCGAAATTAATTACATAGAAACTGGATGCTTGCTGTACTAAGTATGATTGGGTTCGCTTTAATTTTGTGCCTTAGAGTTACTAAACTCTTCAATTCTGATAAAGGCATTTTCAAGCCAATCTGATTTTGTAACTAATAAGATTGTTTACATCGTTTCTGTTATATCACACACCAAACATTAAATAAATAAAGTGTAATGAAACTGCTGTCGTGCAGAAGTATGTTACTTCTAAGTTGATGATGCTAACTAACTGCAAAAACTATGCAATGTGCATAGTATTGGCAGTGTATTAACGCTTTACCTCCTTGGCTAGTGAAGATTTGCTTTCATTTAAGGCTTGCTGCAGTTTATTGAGAAAAAATAAATCAAAAGATAATAACATTTTACGAAAAATTCAGATTGTTTTCATGAAGTATTGCAATCTTGAAGTGATCAGTGCATACATTTAGGCGCTCACATAATTTCAAAAGGGCTTTACTAGTATTTATCTAAAATTGCTTTACAAAAACGCCCCTTTTCATTCCTTTACTGTTTGAACACGCAAAAAACACACACACAATCAGAACAGCTCGATTGTGTCCGAAACACTTTCGCGCTGTAAAAAAGGGGCCACCCAGAAAAGGGCCAACTTCTTTGCATGAAGTCCCCCGCTTTCATCAACCCCTTCACGCGAATGGTGATTGTCCCGCGGCTCTTCATTTTCATTGAGTGGTTTTCCGGCTGATTTCACACGGTGCGCGGCTCCGGCTCCGGAAAACCAACCGGCGACAACGCGCGCGCGACGGACGCAACAAACTGAACGGCGCGAAAACAACGGCACAACAGAGCAAAACAAAAAAAAAAACGGAGAACGCTCGCCCGCAACCCGCGGAAAGGATCGCGCGCGTGTGGAATACCTGCCCGGAACCCGAAACCCGCAACCGGGCGCAAAAAGGTAAAATGAGCTTTTTTACGGCTGAGCGAAAATGGAAATTTGGTGCCATCGCATCGGCGGCACGGCTTTGGCGAGCCGGTGCGGCGGGCACTTCGTCCTTTTTGTTTTTTTTGTATCGCCTGTCGTCATTTTGAGCCCCGAAAGAAAAGTTTCGGTCCACACAAAAATCGAACTGGCCGGAAATTGTTTCCCGAAAGAACCGGCACTGGGAGAAAGTCACCCCACAGCCCCGGCAGCCGAGGGTGACGATTTTCTTGATTAGATTTCCACGACCATAAGGACGATCGGGCTGCGATCGGGCTGCGCTTACGGGAGAGAAGAAAAAAGACCCAACCTGCAGGCCCTTTATTTTGCGTTCAGTTTCGAAAAATGCGCCACACGATGGTGTAGGTGGTTTGTCTTTCTTTCGTGCCTTGCCCGAAAGAACGACCCACGAAACCGACCTACATGTCTGGAAGGACGACGGCGAGTATTAGCATTATTCCTCGACAAATCTTGCAGCGTAACACACAACGAAAAAAAGGCCCTGTACTGTCCCATCTCACGTCACCGAGGCGGGACGGCCAGCGACGGCAAGTGCTTCCGTCCGCCCCGGCTCCCGGAAGTGGGAGCTGTTTAAATTAAACAAATTGCCTCCGAACGCGCACGGCACGTTGGCTCCAAGTTATGCCCCGGGTCCCGGAGCGCCCGAAGCGCTCGCCAGAGTTTGTCGCTGATTTATACACTCTCCACACACCGGGGTTTTGCAAAGGGTTCGGGACAACTAGTAACGAGTTCCGGGAATCCGTTTCGGGATTCCCTCGCACCACCCACGTTGGGGAGGGCGAGCATCTTGGGCGGCTGTGTGGGTGCGTACCGCTTCATCAACAAGCTATCCCCCGGCTTTTTTGGTTCTCCCGGCCCCGGGACGTGGGATCGTTTGCTCACGGCACGGTGTCGCAAAGGGGGCATCTTCCGGTACATAAATTTAGCCCGCGTCTCGGCAGCGCTCCGCTCTTATTGCTTACGGATGAGTGAAATTGTGTTTTCGGGCCGGCTAAATTGTTGACTGTTCATTTGCTCGATAAATTTCCGGAGTGTGCCACACGGGGCTTCCGGACGGAAGGTGGAATGAGCGGTTCTCTACATAAGTTCTCGGAGCGAATGCATTTTGCAAAGGGCCATGCGTAGGTGTTGAGGCGATTGTGATTTGTATTGATTTAAAATGGTGCAAATAACGGAGTGTGTGTGTCAGGTGGTGAAGATGTATCAGGTGTTTTCTGGAGCCAAAGCAATCAAGTACTTACACTGGTTTATAATTGACTTTCTGCCCGGAAGGCAAGCTTTATCAAGACTGGGCAAATTAAGAGGTAATATTACGTTAATTCAGCGATTTTCACACGAATTGCATACTTCGAGGCGCCCGAAAATCACGAAGTCGCTCTCAAAGGGATGTTATTTGGATTACATAAACGATCAACTAGTGTTTTATTATCGCTTTAACTGTCAGCTTAATAAATATTTCCCACTTGGGTTCCACCTTCTTGGGTTCCATGCAACGTGCACTACACCAACGCCTTCCAAAAGGTGTGTTCGGTCTTTTAAGTTTTTGTTTTGGGTATAAGTAAACCGGAGAATCTTCAGAATTGGAATATCTGGAACTTTAGCAGCAGTTTTAACGACCGATAATCTGGCATTTGCTCTGAATTGGGGTCCACTGGGCTTTTTTGTGCAATACACTTCAAGCATTTAAATGGGAGTCTTTTATTGAAGTAGGTTTTATTAAATGAATGCAAATGAAGCGTCTTATAAGCGTTTGAAGTGCAGATTGCATACTTTCGGGCGAGTTGAGCAATATTACGCCAAAAACTATGCAATGCGCACTACGCAAGCGCTCTATTAACGTTTTGTTGTTGTCTTATTGAGTTGTATAACTAATATTTTACACCTTAGTCAAAATTCCATATTTTATAGCACACTGTTTACACTCTCCACGTCGGTCAAATAGTATTTTTACATCAATACAAGCAAACCCGGCTGAAAACATGCTTTTGTTGACCTCATTTCAACTCATCCAAACCATTTCAGATCTCATCGAACCAAAATTTCCAATGGATTTAAGATCAACAGCACTTGCTATAGAGCAACCACCGATATAAAATGGCACACTTAACGTGCCTCTATCGCCAAACAAGATCATTTCCTATCAATGAACCGTGCGTACATAAGGTAACTGCTCAATCGGGGCCGTCACGCACCTATCGCGAACCGTAAAGCGACAGCAGGACCTGGAAAATTGCAAACCATCGCCACCAAACAGACTGGGTTGCTCTTCAACGCTCTTGACCTAAGTCAACCCCGAACCATTCACTCGCTTGCGGCCTCCATTATCGGCCGGATTTGGCGCGGAGAAAATCACGAATGCATAAAATTTGCGGCACGCTTCCCTCGAAAATCCCCTGTGAAGTGAGCTCGGTGCTCCCTCTCCCACGGCGTTAACGAAATTTTCGCACATTTAGCAGATTTCGGCTGTTTTTTTTTCTATCCTGTTCTGTTCCGTTCGTTTTGTTCATTTTTTTTCCGCCCCGGCCCCGTTCCCGTGGCCGAATGCCTAGCCGTCGACATCGCCAATATTTGCTCGGAGTGGAAATTGGAAAAGTTTGCCTGAATAGGGAAAGCGGTGTGACATTGTGGTATCATGATTAAACTTTCGCTCCGCCATCAAAGTGTCGAGAAATATCGGGGCAAGGTGGTGGTTTTAGTTTTTTTTTTCGCGCTCTCTCTCTCTCTCCTTCGCCGTTGTTGTTTTCTCTTCGTTCTTCCAGTGCGACCGGCGACCGGATGGTTTTGTTTGGAAGAGTTCGGCCGATTTGGAAGAAATTTTCCGGCTTTCTGATCTCCAGCCCCACCAGGCGGGACATCTCACAGACGGCAGGTGGACGGGCAGCCTCTTCAAACTAATCTGCTGTAAGTGAAATTCGAACAGAATGGCGGCGGTGGCGTTGGCGGTGGATGTTTGGTATGCCACATTTTCGAGAAAGCACTTCCGGGACGCCATGGGAACCGAGCGCAATAAAGTTTTCCATCGGGATAAAGTCAGGGCCGCGCTGCTTGCGTCGATGAATGCAAAATTGGAGCCTGGCTTGGAGTTCTGCGAGCGGGAATCTGTCAAAGAAGAATGTGTGCGATCGTTCGTAGCGAGAATCTTTCAAACTAGCAGGGAGAGAAGAAAAAAAAATCACGATAAGAAATTTCCAATCTCAACGTCTGGGTCCATGGCGGCGAACAGGGGGATGGCCATGGGAAAATATCGGTATTATAATTACCCTCGTTGACGGTTTATCGCCCGCTCGTCAAGAAAGAAACTTAATTAATTCTATGGTAATCTGTATAATTCGATTAAAACTAACTTTTCTCTTCTCTCCGCCAGACGCTTGCGTGCTTCAGATCGCTTGTGCTTGTGAGAGGGGACCCAAGAACAAAAAAGAAAAAAAAATCCCACGGCACTCAGCTTCGGCACCTCAGCTTCAGTTGTCTGCGTTGTCTGCCGTTGCGGTAAAACGATGTCCATCACCTCCCGGGTTGGGGTAGATTTTGCATTATTGCATGCATTTTATTCCTCTCGCGCAGCCGGTCGTCTGCTCTTGACGACTCGTGTCTTCTTAACGAATTACGTGGCTAAATGAATCACGTCTCACGGCAGAGGCAAATCATATTCCACGCTGCATTGGTGGTGGATTGTGTGAGCTGGCAGGATTAACGCTGTTATAAGGTTTTCTCTTTTTATTGCTGTGTAATGCTGCACCCTGTTAAGGTGACCGATCACGATTGTCAATTATTGCATGATTGCTATAATTGGATATTATCGGAATCTGGTTTGATACTGGGTTTCAGCATCAGACGAACTGTTTTTATGTTGATACAAAAAATGCGTATAATTTATTTGGTAAACTTATACCTTTGATCGTTAAATGTGTAGGCTTTCAACAAACAAAAAACGTATTGTTTGTTAACGAAACATGACACTTCTATGGATATTTTAAACTTTTTCCTATTTCCATATGAATATTTTTATTCCTATTTAGAACTTTTTATTGCAATTGTACATTGCTTTTATACATCGCAACATCCACTTTTTATTTGTATATTTTTTATTTCTTTAAGAGGGTGCATGTTTCAATAATTCTTGTATCTGAATATTTTACCAACTGTTCTTCAAAACCTTGTTTTTTTTGTTTATTAGCTCACTTATTAATGTATTGGCATTTTTCATAGTAACTATAACAATCAATGGAGATGATAAATTCAGTTCCTCAGTAGAGTTATACAAAGACCTGGGAAAATCCATTCAGGTATAACTAGAATCAGCCTTAAGCATAAGAGTTACTTGAACAATCTTGCAAATATTAATGTTCTCGAAGTTATTTATTTCAACTTCTCGTTTTCAACACCGGGTTGAGTTCTAGCATTCTCCCGTGTCCTATATACTCTTTATTTCATTTTTCGCATACTATCTTTCATTCTTAAATACCGAACTAAGTTCTGAAAAGGACCTGTATAAACGATAAAATTTTTTGCGAATTGATTAATATAAACAACATTAAATCAGAGCCCACAATCAACACGTAATGAAATCTAATTTCAAACCGATTTCGCATGCACCACCGTCAGCAAACGCATGGTTTCCGTGTCACGGTACCTTACGGTGACCGTGGCAGGTACCGGCTGCCGGCGACCACTGTACTGGCATGAAAATCTATTATGCGACGCACAAATTGAAAACACCTTCTCCTTCAGCCCGGTTTCGTCATGCCTCACCGGGCCCGTGTTGTGGCTGCAGGGAGTATCAAAATAGCCGAGTAAGCCGAGGCGTGTTAAAGTGAATTGATAGAAAACTAAGCACCGTAATAATGCACCGAGACTGCCGATGGAAATGATCCCGAATAGCGAAGGGGCAAAAAGCCTCAATACTGCGCCCGATATGGGCGTTCCCCGTGGGGACGTTCTTCTCGAAGCTATCGGCACCGGTGAAGCTTACCACGAACGGCAGCTTTTCCATGCCTGTTTTTTTGTCTGTTTTCGTTATGCTAAATATTCATGTTTGCTATCTTAACACTATGTTTGATCACCTGCCTTTTTTCCACCATCACACACACTCTCTGGGGTTCTTGCTTTCACACATTTTCACCAGAGAGGAATAATGGTTGAACTAACAAAGAACCGAGCCGGGAATTGGTCTGCAGCTGTTTGCTTCTCCACGATCGGGGTACGGTTCCGGTGGATACGGGGTGTGAATTTTCCCACCCCCAAACAGCGCAAAGCCGGTACGAGCTTTCCGAATCTAAGTGAAACACAATAACCATAAAGATAGTGAGGTTATTTGTTTACTGTATTATGCTAAAACTCACCAACCACCTCTCGACATGCAAGCACCAGCAGCGTGGGGGAATGTATTGGGGCGCTGGTGCTCTTATGAGTTTCGCCAAGCAGCCCGAGCCAGGCAGGATGTTTTGTTCCGATGGCGGTGGAATGGCCGGGAACGAAATCGGTTGAAATGTCCCACGGTAGTCGCTAGTCACGATCGGCTGTATGGCGTACCGTATGGCGCCCTGGCGGATAAGGTAAGTTTTTCCGACGCCTTCTTGGCTTCCCCATTTTCGAACCCATAAAGGGTTGTGCGGAGTGGATAAGGGGAGAAAACTTTGCTTAACGATTGCACCGGGGCTGTGGAGCGCACGAGTCGATTTTTCTTCCTGCGCCACAAACTTTACGGCTTTTACTATCCCCCGGAGATTAACTTTAAGACGGAAGTGTTGAAATTGGAGCGCGTTTGCGGAACTCGCCGGCATCGTGGAATTTCCTAATGTCATCATCAGGTGCGGGCGGGTTCCGTGCGCGTGTGTGTGTTTGTGTGCAGTGAAAGAACTCACTGCGTACCTAATTGGCGGTTACAAGGAACAACTTGTAGTACCAATATCCGCCGCAAAGCTGGTGGATAAATTCTGCATGCACGGGTAAAAGTCGGATTTAAAACTCATCCGGATGCTTCGGAAGTCTTCTCAGAAGTTAATGCGAGGGAGAGAGAGAGTGAGAGCAAGGAGCTAGCGTAACTTCAGCCGGTGACGGTACGACGCCAGTCGGCTCGCGATGGAGGCGCCCGGTGGCGGGTGATAATTTTCAGCTTACGCTTCTAATATCATGTATCAACTTTACGACTTTGCAAATAATTTAGGTGGCGCGCTGGCACCGCAGTAACTTCTCCGCCACCGAAAACAACTCTTTCCGGTGGGAAACACACACACACACACACACACACACACATATCGACGGGAAGTAAGCACCGGGGAGTGTTTCTTTTCCTGGCTTATTTCTCTCTCCCCCCGTGCGAACAAGGTTTATCTCCTCTGCAGCGCGTTCCGCGCTCGGTGCGGATGGCGCCGCGGGAGGGATAAAGATTTAAATCGCGTTAAAACGCGTACGCGGGGAAGAGAAAGTTTGCCAAACAGATTGAATTGGATTTGCACAGTCGATGGCGATGCGGAGCGAGTTGGTGCCGCCCGGGAATGTTGGTGTGTTGAATGAGTTTTGAATATGCCGTTGTTAGTACGCTGCAGTGAGATGTTGACTGTAAAATTGGGTTGTTGGAAAACGTACGTTTGTTCCCAACGACCTGTGAAAAAGAGGAAGGTGCGCGTGTGATATGAGAGCGTAACAGGAGTAATTAGTGGGAGAAATTATCGTAAGCAGAGAGAGTGTAGGTGAGGGTATAAAAGCCGCGAGCGTGTAAAATTCTTGGCTTTTGGATGGATAATAAAAACGTCGAATAAAGGCTAATTTTTTGGCGCTCGCAAAAGCAGGCAAAAAAACCCGACTTCGCCTTTTTTATATCCATTTTCTTACAGGGTGTTTTCAAGGTATTTTGTGAGATTGTTCAGATGAATTATTATGAACTAACTGTTTGTTAGAACTTTGTACGAATGATATTTACCGTAAAACTAGCAGCAAAATCAGCTCAATTGATAAGTCTGCCTTCAACGATTACACCTAGGCATGTTCGTAACAATATTTTGACTCAGTAACATACGACTCAGTTGCATAATTTAGAGCTGAATAGGAGTGACTTTTTTATATTATTTTAAAACTTTTATTTTATTCGTTTATTTGGTCGTTTGTTATTTATAATCAGTTGCATTTGTTTGCTCATCTATTTATTCACCTTATTGGATAACTTTCGGTCTATTATCTTATACGTATATCAATTAAAACTCATCCTAACGAAAAATGCATATTATTTTTATTATTATATTTATTTACTTTATTTTATATCTATTGGCTATGAACGAAAAGAAGAATGACATGGACAATGGTAAACATTACATATGCCCTTAGCTGCCGTATTCTCATATTTTAGTGAATTTTGAAGAAACTTCATGGCCTCATAGCTTTCATTTAAAGCTTTTATTTCTGTTTGGTTTTGGTTATTTGGTTTGGTTATAAAAAGGTTATTCGGCACAATCAAACACAAGGTAACACACATAAAAAATTAAAAGATAATATACCACAGCAATTGGGTTGGAGTAAAAATGCACCGTGCATTGGTTGACTTTTTTTGCACCTAGCAAAAATAATTATTATCATTTTAAGGAGAGTTTTTTTAAAATAAATTCAATAATTTACAAATAAGTGATTCAAGCAAAACAAATAAAATCGTGAAGAAATTCATTCAATCAAACATAAATAAAAAAATCTCTCCTCAAACGGTTCGACTCGCGAAGTTTTAATCACGTCACAAGTTTTAATTAACCGTACGAACCAGAAGCAAGCTCCTGCACTCGATGATCCACTTTATTTCGCGTACAGCTCGGCACAAAGAAATGATAGCAACAACATTGCACACACAAAACAAAAAAAAAACCGACACAAAAAGAAAACACCACGCGCAGCATGCTAATAGACTTGCTCTCGTGCTTCACGCAGAGCGCGATATATAATTTAATTCCACATTATGCAGCATGCTTGAAATGCTCCGGCTTAAAAACCAATTATATCTCCGCACGCGACAACACTGTCGGTTCGGCCCGGCCGCCCGTCAAAGGTGCCGAAAAGCTGTCAAACCGGATCGAGAAACAATTTGTACGCGCACCGAAGCCGGTGGGAGCGTGAGGGCTGCATTAATGACTGCACTTGCAGCGACCGGTTTAAGCGCCGTGTTGTCCATTTTCTTTGCGTCGTCTTCCATTGTGCGTTCGTGCGATGTTTTTTTTCGAATGCGTGGAAAAAATGCATTTTATATCTGTTGAATATTTTTATTTTCACATTAAAATCACGTATTTTAAATTCGTGTGTGTGTGTGTGTGTGTGTGTGTGTGTGTGTGTGTGTGTGTGTGTGTGTGTGTGTGTGTGTGTGTGTATGGCTTGTTTGTATTCTCTACGTTGAGGTGGAACATAATATTGAATGGCAAAAAAAGCGGACGCATTTAAAATGCAAAACAGAGCAGCGCTATAAATCATTTTCAGCCTCCTAGTAGGCGCCCCGTTCATTTGTCAAACGCGCGATAATGGGTGACGGCGCCATCTTTGACGGAAATGAGGCTCTTCCTGCAGGTGTCAAGCTGGCGCCCTGATAAACGTGCCGTAAACTCTTTACCCGCCGCTGCCTAATGATCCGAATCCTTGGCTCGCGCTGAACGCGTCGGAACCGACGTTTTTAGCCCGTTTTTATCCGGGACGGATGTCGTGTACAGTGTCAATTACCGACGGCGCTCTATCGTATGTAAATTGGGGAAATCATATTAGCGCGCGATAGTCACGCGCCCGAATTCGGCTCGATTCGGGGGGCGAAACGTTTTGCGATTGGGCGATTTGTGTATTCCTAGTGGCGGGATGGGCCAGGTGCTCGGATCGCGCATAAGTTCATTTGTGTAAATGGAATAAAAACGCATTAAAATTGAGTGTAAACTTCGTTACCCCATCCGGCAAGGCCAGAGGAGGGCGTGATTTTTAGGCACCTCTCTCTCTCTCTCTCTCTGTCTCCTCCGTCTCCTGGCGTACGCTCCAGAGCGGTAGCGATAGCGAAGATTTATGAAAGCTGGTGTCAAGTGTCACCGTGAAGGGCCACGGAGATAGGACCCACGGGGACGGTGTGCTTCCTCACGAATGGTTTCACCCGTCCATCCTCAGCACACCGTTGGTATTGGCGACGTGGTCTCCTGCTCAGGCCGGCTTCCAGATAGGACGATTCCGCGGAGGGGAGAGAACATAAACATGCAGATATGATAAATCGATCGTTTGGTCGGTGGAGTTGGGAACGGTGGGCCACGAAAACGCTGTCGATGGACTGGAATCAGCTCGGGGTCGGGGTTCTGATGATTTTCTCATTCGCACCTGGCTGGGTGGAATTGAATTTGCTTTTGTTATGCGATCGGAACGGGCTCAGTTTATCATGTTTTCGGTCCGAGTTGTTTCTCTAGTTCACTAGAAACTATTGCCATCCGTGGCAACTAGTCGATTCAGACGCTTAAAAGTGTTCAGACGTTAAAAAAGACGTTTAGAATATTCGCATATAAATAGAAGGTGATAGGCCATAGAATAACCTATCCATGTTGATTAAATTCTCATACTAACTTACTTTTCACGATCTACAACGTCTACACGATCTGCTCCAGTAACGCCCGAATGCCGCGCGCTGTTTATTTAATCAACGCGGGTCGCGTTGTCCGTGTTTCGTATATAATAACAATAAGGTCATTGTACAGCTCATAGAGCACGTCATTATAGCGGACCCGTCAACGCGTCAGGTCAACGCTCTCAAACGCGTCTACGACCTTAACTTGCCTTCGTCTGATTAGAACAGGGTCCGCGTCTCAATGGCAAATATAAGCAATGGTGTTGTGCAGTTCCACCTTGGTTATGTTGGCTTATGTGGTTATGTTACCATGAAGCTTCCGCTGGCTGGTGAAGGTTTGGTCAGTTGGGATTTTGCTTTACTCATTCCTGATTACGTATTGGTAAAAATTTACTACTCGTACCGCTGAAAACATCAACATAAATATTCACCAAGAACGTAATCTGACTCATTTGAATGAGTCAACCTCACGGATTGGTAGCAGCCACCAGCGGTTTGACTGTAATCGCTGCAGAAAATGCTTTACGGCACTGACATACGTCGTGTGCACCCCACCACGTCTCTTATCTACTTGGTAATGACGAGATTCATTAATAGGGTCTTGGATTCGGACAGCTACGCCTTGATCATGTAGCATCAATGTTAATTAGAAAAGGAGAAAGTAGAATAAATGAAACAAACAAACAAAACAGTTCCCTCAAAAGAAGACCCAGCACGGATTGCTACATCTTTTTGACGGTTAAACGAGTGCGCCTCTGCAAGCAGCTTTTAGTTTTAATTTACAGCTTCGACAAAGCAGTTTGCCGAATTCGCGAGCCACGATGGCCGGGCTACGGATCGTAACGTTGATAAGGTAAGATGCTACAGTGTCCAGTGAACGAGGATGTGAAATTTAGTGACCGTGTTCGTTATGATCATTGCTTACGTGCCTTTTTTGTATTCGCTGTGTAGTTTGCTCCTTGCCTACAGTGTGACCCACGGTCAGGAAACGGAAGCTTCAGCGAGTCATGATACAAAAACGGAGGATGGTTCAGCGAAGTCTTCTATGCGGCATGCTGGCCCTAGTTTTATGTGCCGGAAGAGCAACCTAAACTATGTTTGTATATTCCATGATGTGGCTATCACGCGTGAAACACCAACCGTGTACTTTGGTTACGCAGATGTGACGATGAATAACCAGTCGAAAATAGAATTCCGAAATTCCCGTATGCGACTATTACCAGTGGAACTCCTAAACGCGTTTCGTCAAGTTGAGCGGTTGGATTTAAACGATCTGCAGATTGAAGAAATATTTCCGTCAGCCTTCCAACACGGTGGTTCGATCAAGGAGCTGGATCTCTCCTTCAACTACATCCAGTCTTTACCACCAGACGTTTTTAATCATCTCAAATCACTCGAACGCTTGGTAATGGACAGAAACAATCTATCAAGCTTATCATACTCCACGTTCTCGGGAACTGCTAATCTCAAAGTGCTATCGATGTCGAACAACAACCTGGAACGTATTCAGGATGGTACCTTCAACAGAACTACATCGTTGGGTTACCTAAACCTCACCAGCAACAAGCTCAACCACATTGATCTTTCCCGCATTTTGAACCTCTCTGAAGCCAACGTAAGTTTCAACCAACTGACGGTTCTATCGGTGCCTGGTGCCGTTGAGAATCTTGACGCCTCGCACAATCACATCCGCTCAGTGTTGGGACAGAACAACGTGCATTTGACCAGGTTGAACATGGGTCATAATAACCTCACCGACATTGACTGGCTGGTTAACTTTCCCGGTTTGAAGGAACTGGATCTTTCGCACAACAAACTGGAAGAAATTTCAGCTAAGCATTTGAACAAAGCGCACAATCTGAACATTCTGCGACTGCAGCATAATCGACTCTGGCGCCTTGGTTTACCAAGAAAGTTGACGAATCTCCGAGCGCTTGATGTTTCACACAATTCACTGGTGTACGTGGAAAACAATCGGCAGCAGTTTGGAATACTCGAGGAACTTTATCTCGGCCACAACTCGATCGTGACGATAAAGATTGCTTCGAACAATAACCTGCAGAATCTGACCATGTCGAATAACGATTGGGACTGTCGAAACTTACGCAATAACATCTACCTATTGGAGAAGATAAGTGATGCTGACCATAGTTGTCAGGAGGGTTACGCACTATTGGGTAGCTTGTGCTGCAAAGAAACCGAGAAACCGTATCTCGATCGACTGAACCAGCAGAATATGAAAATACCTGAACCGATTCTCCCGATTCGACGGTGTCTCATAATTCCCTGCACTCCTATCCCATTCAGACCCTTTCACAGTCCTCGGTACAATCAAACGGAAATTTTAGAGCTGGAGAACGAGAATAAAAATCTGCGTCACGCAGTGGAACAGAGAAATCAGCTCTTCCTCGGCCTGTATAATGAGATTGATGCAAACATGCGCCGCTTCCGTGTGCCCAAGGAAGGGCTCGTAGCAGAAAGCGTAACTTTGAGCAAAATGTTCAAATACCTCGCCGTTCGACATGAGTACAAGCAGAAGGAATCGAAAGAGCGGCGATTGGAGGCAAATGGCAAGCAAAAAGTGACGGTAGCACTGGAGAAGCTTGTCACTACACTACAGCAAGAGGTAGATGGTTTGAGAGTTCAGTTGAGAAAAGTGAAACTAAAGCAGGCAAGATTAAGTACCACTTAGACGTCGAAGATATTGAGCTAGCGCCTCCAGAACACACCGAGTGCTCAAAATTAGGCAATACGGAAGAAGGTGTCGTTATAACAAATGCTATTATGTTCATTTCACAAAAAACTTTTAGATTATTATTGTTCATAATGGAATTACATGTTATTACAGAAAAAAATCATGAAAGACGATGATCATATTTTGAACAAGACTTTTTTCTTTCGTATCATTCCAAGACGTACTCTGACTGATTTGAGTGAGTCTCAAACTGGTAGCAGTCACTAGCAAATCACATGCGGCTGTAAGCGTTGCTGAAAATGCTTTACGGCACTGACAAACGACGTGTGCTTCCCATCACGTCGCTTTATCAACATGGTAATGACGCGACTCACTAATCAGGGCTTGCATTCGGACAGCTGAAAAAGAGAAAATAAAATAAAAGAAACAAACAATAAAAACAGTTCATATGAAAGTAGACCCAGCACCGATTGCTCCAAAGCATCCCTACAAGGAGCGAGAATGTCCCATCTCAATCATTCTTTTTGACGGTTGAACGAATGTGCCTCTGCAAGCAACTTTCAGTTTTAATCTACAGCTTCGACAAAACGGATTGCCGATTTCGCGAGTCACGATGGCCGGGCTACGGACCGTAATGATGATAAGGTGAGATGCTCCGTGTCCAGCGAAGGTGGATGTGAAATTTAGTGACCGTGTTCGTTATGATCGTTGCTTACGTGCCTTTTTTGTATTCGCTGTGTAGTTTGCTCCTTGCCTACAGTGTGACCCACGGTCAGGAATCGGAAGCTTCAGCGAGTCATGGTACAGAAACGGAGGGTGGTTCGGAGAAGTCTTCTAAGCGACATCCTGGCCCTAGTTTTATGTGCCGGGAGAGCAACCAAAACTATGATTGTATATTCCATGATGTGGCTATCACGCGTGAAACACCAACCGTGAACTTTGGTTACAGAGATATGACGATGAACAACCAGACTAAAATAGCATTCCGAAATTCCCACATGCGACTATTACCAGTGGAGCTCCTAAACGCGTTTCGGCAAGTTGAGCGGTTGGATTTATCTGCGCTGCGAATGGAAGAAATATTACCGTCAGCTTTTCTACACGGGGGTTTGATCAAGGAGCTGGATCTCTCCTCGAACGAAATTCAGTACTTGTCGGCAAACGTTTTTTATCACCTCAAATCACTCGAAATTTTAATAATGGACAGAAACAAGCTTTCGACCTTAGTAATCGGAATATTCGCCCGAACGCCTAACCTGAAAATGCTATCGATGTCGAACAACAACCTAGAACGTATTGAGGATGGTACCTTCAACTGGACTAAATCGTTGGGTTATCTAAACCTAGCCAGCAACAAACTCACCCACATTGATCTTTCCCTTATTCCGAGCCTTTTTGCTGCCATCGTAAGGCGCAACCAACTGACGGTTCTTTCGGTGCCAGCTGAGATAGAAACCTTGGAAGCCTCACACAATCAGATCAGAAGCGTGTCGGTTCAGGACAACGAGCAGTTGACCAGGCTAAACTTGAGTCATAATAACCTTACCCGCATAACTTGGCTTATATACTTTCCAGCCTTAAGAATTTTGGATCTTTCGCACAACGAGCTGGAGGTGATTTTAGTTAGGCACCTGATTAATGCACATAATCTGACCATACTACTCCTGCAGCATAATCGACTAATGCGCCTTAGTCTACCAAGAACATTACCAAAACTCCGAGTGCTTGATGTGTCACACAATTCACTGGTTTACGTGGAAAATAATCAGCAGCAGTTTGGGACACTGGAGGAACTTTATCTAGACCACAACTCGATCGTGTCGATAAAGTTATTTTCGAATAACACTCTCCAAAATCTTACTATGTCGCATAATGATTGGGACTGCAAAAACTTACGCGAGTACAGTTACCTAATGAGAAAAGTGAATGATGTTGACCTCAACTGTAACGCGGTTATACAGTGGAATAGTTTATGTTGCAAGGAGACCGACAATCCGTACCTCGATCGACTGAACGAGCAGATTAGGGCTACGAGCTACGCGGAGATGATTCAACGTGCCGAAGGTCGCTGCACCGCCTCTAGTGCACTTTCAGACGCTCTAAGTTTTGCCAAAACAAGCGAAGCAGAGCTGATAGCTTATCAAAGCCAGCAGACGGATATTTCTCGCCTGGAAAAAGAAAATCTACAATTGAAGAACGTTGTGCAACGTAATAATATGATTTTCCTCGGTCTACATGACGAGATCGATGCAAACATTCGCCGTTACCGTGTGTCCAAGGAAGGACTCGTAGCACCAAGCGTAAATTTGATAAAAGTGTTCAAACACCTCGCCGTTCGTCATGAGTTCAAGCAGAAGGAATCGAAGGATCGGTTGTTGGAGGCAAAGGGAAAGCTAAATTCAACAGTGGGATTGGAGAAGTCTCTAACTACACTACAGCAAGAGGTAGACAGTTTGAGAGTTCGTGTGACAGAAGTGAAACTGAAGCAGGCGGAAATACGGTTCAAAATTACAAAGATAGCGAATACACGCTTTCGGAACGCATAGGATGATCAACATTGAGCTATACGAAAGAAGATGTCGTTATAATAAACATTGATTCGTTCATTTCCTAAAAACTTTTGGTTAAATCTTATTTATAAGGGATTTAACAGAAAAACATGAAAGAAGATGATAGTATTTTGAACAAGACCTGTGTTTGGTCGTATCATTCAGTGAAACCTTATCAGCAAGAAGAAACAGACTTACTTGGGTAGTTGGCTCGTATTTTCGGAAATATGAAATTTCGCTCTATCATTCGCGGGCATCCACGCTTATCAAGAGATGGGAATACCCAAACAAACTCGTGTTTCCTCGAGAGAATGGTACTGGGATTCATGATGAGTTTCTTAATACGTAGCTCGATCAGTGAAACCAGCGAACGAGCTTTTGCTTTGCTCACCTGCAAAACGGAGGTATTCTCACACCTGGATTCTCGGTCGCCTCATAGAAGAGTCGATAACCCGGAGAGTAAGATGACGCTTTCTAGTGCAAAGCTTAACATAAAGCCGACGAGAATAAACCCTTGTAAGGTTACGATACTGGCACGTGTCATTGGTCTTGATCATTCGCCTCATCACTTTGATCGCGCCTGGTCGCTTCATCAACATGGCCATGACGCGACCCGCCATTCGGGGCGTGAATGCGAGTAGTGCGTTATCAGTGTTGACTTGAACAATAAAAAGTAAAATAAATTCAAACAATACACCAGTTCGTAGAAAAGTAGAACTAGTACTGTTTACTATAAAACAATCTTGAATGAAGGATAATTCGTCATTTAATCTGATTTTTCACGGTTAAACGAGTAAGCCGCTTCAAGCAGCTTGTAGTTCCAGTCTACAGCTTCGACAAGACGGTTTGACGAATTCGCTAGCCACGATGGCCTTTCTACAAACCGTATCGTTGTTAAGGTAAGATCCTTAGTGTCCAGTAGACGTGGATGTGAAATGTAGAGACCGTGATCGTTATTTCTTGGCTATTTATTTTTCTGTGTAGTTTGCTCCTTGCCTACAGTGTGACTCAGGGTCAGGAATGGGAACGTCCGGATAGAGATTGGTTGAGATTCGATATTCATCATCCTAGCCACCATCCTTTTATGTGTCGGCAGAATGGTGATGCTTGTAGATTCCACAATGCGGCTTATACGCGGGAAAATCTTCCCGTGTACTATAATTTTGTAGATGTGCCAAGAAATAGCCAGGCGAATATAGTATTTTATAATTCCTACATGCGAGTTCTACGAGCGGAGCTTCTAAGGTTCCATAAAGGTGAGCAGTTGAGTCTAAACGATCTGCAGATTGAGACAATAGAGCCAACTGCTTTTCAACACGGTGGTGCGATCAAGGAGCTGAATCTCTCCTTCAACTACATCCAGTCTTTACCACCAGACGTTTTTAATCACCTCAAATCACTCGAACGTTTAATAATGAACAGGAATAATCTATCCAGCTTATCATATACCACGTTCGCCGGAACTCCTAATCTCAAAGTGCTATCGATGTCGAACAACAACCTGGAACGTATTGAGGATGGTACCTTCAACAGGACTACGTCGTTGGGTTACCTAAACCTCACCAGCAACAAGCTCAACCACATTGATCTTTCCCGCATTTTGAGCCTCTCTGAAGCCAACGTAAGTTTCAACCAACTGACGGTTCTATCGGTGCCTGGTGCCGTTGAGAAACTTGACGCCTCGCACAATCACATCCGCTCAGTGTTGGGACAGAACAACGTGCATTTGACCAGGTTGAACTTGGGTCATAATAACCTCACCGACATTGACTGGCTGGTTAACTTTCCCGGTTTGAAGGAACTGGATCTTTCGCACAACAAACTGGAAGAAATTTCAGCTAAGTACATGATCGATGCACACAATATGACTATACTGCTCCTGCAGCATAATCGACTAATGCGCCTTAATCTACCAAGAACATTAACAAAACTCCGAGCGCTTGATGTGTCGCACAATTCACTGGTGCTCGTGGAGAACAACCAGCAGCAGTTAGGATCACTGGAGCAATTATATCTCGACCACAACTCGATCGTGATGATGAGGATTGTTTCGAATAATAATCTGAAGAATCTGACCATGTCGAATAACGATTGGGACTGCCGAAACTTGCGCAATAACATCTACCTATTGGAGAAGATAAGTGATGCTGACCATAGTTGTCAGGAGGGTTATGCACTATTATGTAGCTTGTGCTGCAAAGAAACCGAGAAGCCGTATCTCGATCGAGTGAAACAGCAGATTAGGATAACGACTAACGAGGAGAAGCTGTGCCGTGCCGAGGGTCTGCGGAGTGCCGCCAACGCAATCGAAACCGTTCAAACCCCCACGAGCTCTGCAGAACAAATCGGGCAGCAGCTACCGAATGAACATGACCGAACGGAAATGTCCCGGCTGGAGAGCGAAAATCATAATCTGAATAGCACAGTGCAACAGATAAATCAACTCTTCCTCGGTCTGCATAACGAGATTGATGCAAACATTCGTCGTTACAGTGTGCCCAAGGAAGGGCTCGTAGCACCAAGCGTAAATTTGAGGAAAGTGTTCAAACACCTCTCCGCTCGACATGAGTTCAAGCAGAAGGAATCGAAAGAGCGACGATTGGAGGCTATTGGCAAGCAAAAAGCGGCAGTGGGATTGGAGAAGTCTTTCACTACACTACAGCGAGAGGTAGATGGTTTGAGAGTTCAGTTGAGAGGAGTGCAACAGCAACAGGCGGAAATACGTTCCAGAATTACGCAGGTAGCGAGAAATCGCCTCCGAAACACACGGGATGACTAAAAGCGTGAAATACTAAAAAGAACGTCATTGAATTAAATGCTGGTGTTTTTATTTATAGAACATGAAAGAAGATTATTATTCATCGTGAACATTGTGTTGAACATGACCCGGTGAGGTTATATTCGACGGAACTTTATCATCGGAAATTAGCAGAGCTTCTTATCTCGGTAGTGGCTTCGTATTCGCAGTAGTCTAATGTGGTGCTCTATCATCCATTCCCCTTATCAGTTGGTGGCTTGCTGTGGATTTTAGCTGAAGCTGAACCGTAATTGAGCCGTTCGTATAGCAAGCAGAAAGGGAGACTGAGAGCTTCGAAGAGGCAGCTGTACAATCATCACGTGTGAGATGCACTGATAAGCGCCAGTCGTTTCAAAACCACCAGACGGAGATTGATTGATCGAGGTTTGAACATCGATGGTTGGCTATCGTTTATGTTTTAGAAAGAGTACGGAAAACAATAAAGAACAGAAATTAGATAGTTTTGTTTTGATTTGAGTGAATTGTTTATACTTTTAGTTGTTTACTAAAATCTTCAGCATAGGTTTCATGCTCGATATAACGAGCATCGGTTTTGGCTATGGATAATTTGGTTCGCTGTTATAATAAGGTGTAAGTTTTGGGCTAGGAAGAGGACTTCAGTTTAGAGTTTAGGATACTGAAAGTAAACCCATTTTGCTGCTCCTATATTTTCCCTTGGGTCGTTCGCCGTATTGAATACGAATGCTTTAAGTCGAATGAAGTGTTTTCATCGTACTAATGTTTGCATCCGACATTCGACACCGCACCGTTCGCTCGGTAAGGACAGATCAAAATTGAAATGATACCGTGCGTCTTATCCCAGTGGCCACGAACCCCCATCCACGAGCAAACAAAGACGGTAATCGATCGGTTTTGCACGGAGAGGTTCGATTGCCTCGAGGCGCACGCCAACCCGACGAACCCACCCTTTCGCAGTGTATCGGGCGCCTTAAATGGGCTCGAAATAAAACATCGTCCATTTCGGCACAAATTAACGATCGTTTCAACACCCGCGCGCCGTCCGGCCCAACGTTACGGCCGGGCACGGTCCTTCCGGGTATTCGCACGGCACCGTCTTAAGCATCCTGGCCCTTACGGGCTCCGGTTGCGGGGGAGGCAATGAAAAGCCTATTAAGTTTTCATTTCCGTTCGCAGAACGCGCCGGCGTCGGCTCCACCCCGAACTCCCCGAAGTGACATTTGCGGATCCCTTAATGGGCGCCGCGCCAGGAGCGATCGGCGGGCGTTTCGAAGAAACCGGTTTCGGCTGCTTTGGAGTGTTGTTTTTATTTCGCCCTCTCCGAAGGCATTCCGAGCGCATCGTGCGGTCGTGGAGGACATGTGAGAGCGGTTCGGTGAAACCGATTCAGTGGCAGATTATTAGGTGCAGGGTTGAGGCGGTTCAATAACGCCTGGCGGTTTAATGTATTGACTGTTTGACAAATTGCTTTCGTACGTGCCATAATCAATTTGGTTGGGGGGGTTTCGAATGTGTGTGTGTTTTTTTTGTATCTCCACAATACGAGACATCGATAATGTTCAGCGTAATGGATGTTTTGGAATTAAATTATATATCAATTAAGCTGTAATTAAGTCCGGATGTGTTGAGATGAAAAATCGTCTGTAAAAATGTTTTCTGTGATAAAATGTGTCAAGCAATAATTAAATAATACGTTGTTAAAAAACCAGCTGCCTTACCACTCCTATGTGAAGCGATTGTGGGATTAGCAGTTAAGATCTTTAAGCAACATAAATCAAGCGTGTGTGTGTGCGTAATGCATACTTTTAGGCGGGATTTAGGTTGATCATCATCCTAAATGCATACAATTTGCATGGCAAACGCCTCATTTATGCTTTAGGTGGTGTCCATAAATTACGTAACGCCAACTCCCAGTAAATTTGGTAAAATAAATATATTTGAAACGTTTTGCTGGAAGGATTTAATCAGAAATGGAAGTTTTCATATTGAAATTTATATTCAGGAGGTGAATAACGCCACAATGTATGCAATCCGGAAGGTACGATATTGCTGAAAAGCTGAAGAATCGATAAAAAGCCACACTCGAGTGAAAAGGTCCATTTTTCGATCGCAATAACGAATATCCGTTTCTTTCTATTTTGAGCGGCAAACTTTCGGAATCGGCAGAACGACGAACGCATCGGTTAGAAAAAGTTCGATAGCATTTTTATTGTTACAGTTTCCTTACATTAGATCCTTATCATTGTGTCTGGTTTTGCTGTTGTTATGGGGGAGTTGTGTGTTCGTGTGATTGTGTACACTACTCTCGCACAGACTTGTCTATGCCATTTAGTGCCCTTCGAGTCAGTGTCATGTGGGTGAACGTCTAATCTAATTGCGTTCCACCGGATGTGGTTTCTTGTCGGCCGGGCTCGCCGGTTTGTTTTTTCTTTTACATTTGCGTTTCATGTGGAATGGTGTGTATTGGAAGGTGATGGTGGTTTTTTCACTACTTATTTACGCTCAAGTTGTATCTGTTTAGAATCGATCGTCGATCGGGGATGCTGTTCTCGTTCTGTTCTTCCTGTTCGTTGCGCGTACAGTTCTACGGCAAGACCGGGCGTTCACCCGGATCCGTTTCCATCATGCACGATGCATAAGATAAGGGTTTTTTTGTTCTATTTACAGTGCATCAACAGATGGATGGGGCTACAGAACCCTGCACATTACATTTAAATAGAATAACTTAACGCTTTGTTGTTCAGTGTGTCTTTTTGCGTCGAGATTTCGTCAAATTTTCTAAAACAACTCTCTTACACGCTTGTTACGTATCTATGCTTAGTTGAAATCATTTTAATATCTCTTGTTACTTAAACTTTACGTATGTAATGATACACTCCGCTTCGAAATCTATATCGCTGGAACAATCAAACGTAACCGAACTTAACCGCTAGTGCCTTTTGGGGATTTCCGCACGACGGATCGATCGCCGATCGCGATACGCGTTGAAGATTTAGGTTCATGTCTCTGCTAACAGTATTTGGTACGTTTATCTTTTTGCTGCCTGTTTTCCTTAAGCTGGTCAGAAACTGGTTTTCACACTTACTGACCTTAGGACAGCGTTTACGGTTTGTAGCTCAATTTCTTCTTTAAGTTTATGTACACACTCATGAACCGAGCATTGATGCCGGCTGCATGCATATTACGTTTCGTTTGTGCTGGCTGCGTGGGTTTAGCCTTCGATATACTTACACACTACCAATGGGAGTTGGGAAAGGGGATCGGTGTTTCTTGAATGCGGAGCAAAATTAAAGCACACACATGTAAAACGAAGACTGCCAATTAATTTGATTCGTTTGCTCGTTTTGAGAATGGGAGACGGCTCTGAAGCGACTTTTGCCGGACATAAAAGCGATGCTTTGCTTTTTTTAAATTTTGGAGTGCATAAACGTCTATCGACTATATGCGAAACTTCCGCAATGAAGCCTTACCGTTGGTCAGTTAGAGGGTATTTTTTGTCATAAAATCTTTGGTATTTCGTTTTGTTTGAGTTTCTCGAAGAGCTGAGGTTCGTGTGCTCCATAATTTGTGCCACGGTTTCATTTCCCAGCAGGCAATAAAACGAATCGGTACGAAATGATCATCGACTCCGCGAAGACACGAGATAACTAACGCCTAAATGTAGACTATCCGATGTCCTAGTTCCGAGGCAACGTCACGGACGCAGCGGTTTCACCGTGATAAACGTAAATCAAGCATACAAACTCAAATTACATTTCAAAACGTAACCGGATAGACATTCTTCTCGTTTTGTTTGACGTCGTTCCATGCCCGGAAGAGAGAGATAAACGAAACGAAGTGGCGCTATAATTTATCGCACAAACGAACCCCGCTGGTCGGTGACAGTTACGGCCGAAAACGAATGGGACCAGCTGGTGGGACGTTAAAAATCGGTTTGCAGCTCGAGCAAGTCTGGTGGTGTAATTTTTCAGCCATTACTGCCCTACAACTGCACATGCACACGATCGGCCGAATTTCGACCGAAAGCCCGTGGTGAAAGCTAGATCGTAGCCCGAAGGAGAAGGGAGAAGGATCCCATCCACCGAAGGATATGGTTAGCCCAGTTTCCAGATGGTTGGTAAAAGCGGGCAAAAAATACAGAAAAATCCAGCTCGAGGCGAGGTGCGAAAAATTGGAAAAAGTAATAAATGAGCCCTGCCCAGCCCGGTGCTGGTACTGACAGGAAACTTTTAATGCATTCTGCTAGAAGGCTTTCGCCATTTCCTTCCGGTTTTTTTATATCCCCTCCACTAAATCTTCCTCGGCCATAGACACCAGCGCTGGAGTATGGATTCGCGTGCGTGCCCCATTTCGCTTTCGTTCTTACGAGCATGTACTGCGAGGATCGCCCTTTCGGCCATCATTTCGCTGATGTTCGGTAATTTGAAGTTCGCTTTGCCGGGCGGCCTATCAAATCGATGTTGCTTCATGTTCGCCGCCCGGCTTGCTCTTGATAACGGTGGAGGCGCTAAATCATCGCCGTGTACCCTCTAAAGGGACCTTGAAATCGTTCGTACGCACCCGACAGAAGACCGTGGGATGGAAAGTTTGTGCGGAACAACACAACGAACAAGTGATAGTGAAACCATTTCACCAATTTTCCCACCAACGTTGACGTTGATGAATGCCGCGTTGAATACGGTGCACACCGCCGGAGGAACCGAACGGTCACAGGGAGTGGTTAGAGCAGGGAAAGGAGCACATAAAAACGCCTTACATCGGGGTTACGTGTTACGCGCCCTCGATCCGATCGATTTAGTAATCTCACTTTTCAATCACGCAACAACGCCTGTGCGCCTTGTTGCTTAGGGAGAGCGCTCGTGGAGCCTATAATTTTGTTTTGTGGCACTTAATGTTACACAAACACACGCACTCATTCGTTTCCATACAAGAGGAGAGAAGACCGGTCTTTTCAAATTACATCCGCCTACTCTCTGCGAGCTGTCAAAATAAGGTGTCCGTGTTTGACGTTTGTCTGTCAGCAATGTAAACAATCTGTGGTGGAGTAAGTAAAGCGTTAAGTGAATGAGTGTGCTGAAACGAATTAGTTTTGTTCATAATTGTAGCACTTCGACTGCTAAATTCGGTGCCAAACTCTCTGGAAGTACTGGAACCTTACTGGCAGGAAGGACTGCTGTGGAGAGAAACTGCTGTGACGTACCGGTGATGAGCGTGATGGGTGAAGATGACGGTGATGCTACTTTCGGGAAGGGCAAGATTACCAGTGCTCCAGAACTTAAGAGAACGTCGGCGGTGTCGTCGTACCGTGCTGACTCCTCGTCGTATCGGCGCCAGGCGTTGAAGGCCCCACGGCGGCTCCAAGCCCGCTCGTGACCTGTGTCTGCTGCTCCACCGGGGCCTGCTGCTGCTGCTCCGTGACGCGCGCGTCACACTCCGGCCGGCGGGCAATCATCATGTGGCTCGACTTGACCGCGATCCACTCGTTGCGGGACGCATCGAACCAGGTCAGCCCGAGGTTGTAGCGGCCGTTCAGGTTCGCATGCTGACAGTGCGAGAACCACCACCCACCCTCGTAGTTGCCCGCGCAGTGCGTGTTCGAGATGTCCCGGTCGACGTCGATCGCCGAGAACTGCATGTGGTTCTGGTACTCGAACGCGTCGGACGCGTTCCCACCGTACCCGCCGAGCTCCAGCCGGAAGCCGGCGTCCCGCGACGCGATCCGGAACGTGGCGTAGTCCGCGTACCAGGTGTTGTCGTAGATGTCTTGCATCACGATGCGCAACCGCGAGCAGTTGTCCTGCGTGAGGTGGTGCAGCGCCTGGTTGCCGATCCAGAATTCGCCGGCAGGCGTACCGAAGCCCTGTGCGTACTCCTCCCACGACCGGTTGAAGTCGACCGTACCGTCCTGGCGGCGCTGCACCGTCGTCCACTCGCCGAAGCACTGCGTCATCAGCGGATGGTGTTGCTCGGCCGGCGCTATCAGGTAGAGGCCACCGTCGCCCGGCTGGTTAGCCGTGCCGGCCGTACGCATACGCTCGATCTGGCTGCAGTCCCGGGGCAGCTTGTTGATGATGGACTCGTACTCGTGCTCGACGGATTCCAGCTGCTGGACCAGCTTCGTCGTCCGCTCCAGCTCGGTCAGCGTGGTGGTGGCGGTGGTTCCGTTGTAATCGGACTTCGAGCCCGCCTCGAGCTGCAAGGATAGCGAGAAGCAGAAGACCCATGTGAGTATGGAGCGCACAGGGAATGGGAAAACGATTTGCATACTGCGGTAATGGTGCGATAGTAATTAAATCGAGTAAAACGATGTTTACCATTTGTCTTAAGGGTAGGACTATGTCGGAGGGTGGAGGTCGAGATTGGACACATAGCAGCCGTACCATCGCAATGAATGTTTGACGTCTGTTGAATACGGCTCAGAATTGTTTCCCGTGGTACTAATTCCTTTCTCTCTCTTTCTCTCTCTCTCTCTCTCTCTCTCTCTCTCGCTATGGACCGCCATTGCACTGAAGTGCGATAATGAGGCTCGAGGGTGGGTTTGAATGAAGTGAATAAGCTTCTTTGGTGCATTTGGGACACTGTGTTTTTCCGTTTCAATGTATCCCACGTTACCAAGAAACATTTGTACATTTCGTGTTGGGAGATTTTCTATCTGCATGAGTTACATTTCTCATTTCAATTGAGCCATCAATGCAATGAATGCCTGTCTATGTGAGCGAAATTCGTATGGAATTCTATGAGGAAAATTCCTTTTTTCCGAAAGGTCAACTCAATATTGTGTACCCATTTCTTGCTCCATCATGAAAAATGTCCATAGGAGCTCCGCAAACTCGCACCATTAAGCACGATGGAATTGGCGCAAAAAATACACCACACACGATAATCTCGATTCCTTTTTCAGCCGGGAATCCTGCCCAACAGTATCGAAAAGACGCTCTTTCTACGGTTTGTGGTACGGGAAGCAAAACTCCACTTTCATCTTTGTCACACAGCTGCCTATCCCATCGAAGGCATGCATGCGGAGGCACCAGAGAGCAGTTTAGTTGACGAAGCACTTCAGACGAAAGCTGCCCAGGTATTGGAGCGCGGTCGCTATTTATTGCGAGTCTCATTGTCGACGTGCAAACACAATGTAGGGTGAATGCCAGCGGTGCAGCAACATCCCTACTACGGAGTGTACCCAGAATGCGTTCGCACTTGATGTTGGGAACCGGTACGACAGACATGCGGATGCTGCCTGGTACGTGCGAGTGCGATCCATTGCATCGTCGCGTACTGCCCCGGCCGACAGTTGCTGTATTGAAATCATAAATCGCTGGTGGTAAAATGTGTCAATGATGGAAACGTGAGTTCCTATCGTTAGGATGCGCGGGTGTCTACCACATAACGATTGAGTAGGGTCGATAAAAGAGCCATCGAAATATTCAATTCAATTTTCGACACGTCGGCGCCCCGCACACTATGGCCAACTCATTGCCGATGCTGCTGGGGACCGGGACCGGGTTTCGTGCGGAGCCGTTGAGATATGGGAACTTGCATTTAGGAACCGTGGCGTTTTGTGCATTTGTGTGCATCTGCCACGTTTCCTGGAAGATAAGTATCAAAGCGAGAGCTGGCAATTTCAATATTGCGCCCGAAGCTCGATGGCCACTTGGTTCACAGCGCACACTACCAGAAAACGGAGGGGGAAGGCTTACATGACAATCTCATTTGCGACAGCTGACGCATTTGATCGATGGTGGCGATGGCGATGGTGGCATTCACAATGTTCTAAATTCTCGCACACACACACATGACAAGCAGAATCACATCGCATCATGACATTGTGCTCACGGTCCACACAGAGATGCATTGCCCGGTGCTGCAGGTTGCGTCGGTGGTTCCGGCGAAATTAAACAACCCAAACTTGATTCGATACCAATTTGGTGCGGATCATCCATCACTGCCATCTGTTCACATCCAATCAGCTTTGATTCTCTAATCGTCCTGTACCCGTCAATGAAACTAAAGGCTGTTTGGGGTGCTGCCGCATGCTGTATGTAGCAATAAACATTGCATGAAACCTCGGTCCACGGACAGGGAAGTTTATCACAATTCCGGCACGGTCAATATTCGGCGGCGGCGGCACTAATATAGGTTAATTAGTGTACGGGGTTTGCTTGCGTCAGGCATTAGTTGCACTCAGCCTGGAGTCGGTCGGCTCAATTTGCTTCGTTTAAAGTTGAAGTGTGCCATTCTTATTGTTTGTGGTGTAGTGGAAATACTTGCGCGGGCACGTAGCACAACAACAAACGTCTTCACAGAAAAGTTGATAGGTTCCGGAGTATAACAGGTTAGTAAATGGTGCCTAACATCACACTCGGGAGAAGCGAACGCTGCAGTAGCAGTGAAATGAATACTCATATCTGCTTCGTTTCAGGCTCTCCTTGGCTCGCGAAAACACTTTGAAGAAAGTTCCACGATCCGAACGAACGCCACCAGTAACTCCCAGCAGTACGGTCCGGGCCAATGTAATCTCCTAGATGAGTTTGCGCCATCGCGAAGTTGCGTCGTTAGCAGGATCTTCGCTGCACACCCCCTGCGTAATGCACCCCCCGCTCTGGTGCACTTCTTCTTGTTCTGTAAGGTCCTGTAACGGTAAACGACACGTCAAGTTCCATCCGCACCGGGCTTCAGCGTGTGTGTGTGTGTGTGTGTGTGTGTCTGTGCTGGTGTGAAAACATTCGCCGTTCCTTCCGGGCGCGCGACGAATTCGCTATAAATCTCATTTTCATTAGTTTATTTCCGGTGCACGGGCGAATGTGTTCCTGCATAAAGGTCGCAAGTCTCAGGCTAAGTTTTCCGCTTCCAGCAGAAGTGCGCGAGTGCCGTGCCGAAGACAGCTTGTTTCTGTCCGCATTTATTTCGAAACACGCCCAATGCTACCCCCTGGAGACAATGGTGCCAGCGCACAGGAAATGCTTTGCATACTGCAAGGCGGGTGTGCGTGTGTGCATCCCGTTCCGAAGGATCTCGCAATGCATCTTGTGCTGGGTGTGCATTGTATAGATACGCTCTCAACCACCGCGAGATGGTTATGGATTTCGCATGCATGACAGCGATTGTGCGATTGTTTGCACAGTTTCCGTTTGAAGTTCCGTGACCATATGCCGGAACCGGGGCCACTCGTGTGCGATGCTATGTCAACAGCATCGTTCGCACCGTCCTGAGGGCACGGAGGATTACAGCGTTTTTTCTTCTCTTCTTCCCGCGCTTAGCCCCTGATGTGTCGTCGAAGCGAGCTCAAAAGTCGAGCACTTAAATTCTAACCTCACATTGTGTGTGTGTGTGCTGCACACTGCACAGGAAGGAAAGAAGAAATGGAATTTCGAAGCTGCACGGACCCTATGCAGTGGAGCGTGTGTTGAGTAAAGCAATTCAATCCATCAGCAATGCTATCCGACGGACGAGCTTCAAGATTTGCATACAGAACCATTCTCGGCCGATGACGATCGACGCTTCCGTACGACATCTTCACTCGTCACGGTGCCGTGTGTCCTTTATTTGCCAGCGCGCTACATATTGTTGTGTGTGCAGTCGGACATGCTTGGGGTGCTTCTTTTGCACACGCCAACTGTACGGCCACGTGTGTGCCGCTTGTTTATCAATCGTCTTGTTATGCAGCGCTCTGTGCTCCACTCGCCAATAATTCTAACCATCAAAGCACCTCCGGATCAAACGGAAAACGAACCGGGCCGGGTGGATGGATTTTTAATACATTGAGTTGGGCGCGGTTGTACATTATATCGTCCCCGAGCCCGGCGGATGTCGGATGCTCACGTTGCCCGAAAGCATCGTAATATGATAATACAATTTGCAACATCCCTCTCCATCCCCGTGCCGCATCAGCGCTGCCATTGTGGCGTAACGTAATTTCATAATACGACTCCGACGCCGGTCGTCCTCCAACGTCTGACACGTTGGACCACCGATCCGTCGATACAGACAGTGATTCCGCTCGCCGGCCGCATAACGATATTAAGCGATCATGCATAAATTCCTGCTAGCCTCGTTGCGCGCGTTGCGCTGGCTCTCATCCCGTGCGCATCCCCTGCCCGGCTATTGTGGAAAACGTGGTCGGAAAATCGCAATCGAAAGCCTCCAATCAACGTGGAACGAGGTAATTCAGCAAGACCTTCTTTGAGGAACTAAAGAGCGCAGACTACAACAGCTGATGATGATGATGATGATGGACTCTCCTGCTGCTGCTGCTTCTGCTGCTTTTGGAGCAAGAGCTAGGATGAGGCGTCGTATCCGTTTTCCGTTCCAACCTGGCCGATCCGAGGTTGTGGTGGAACAGGCAGAGGCTGCGTTCGCTTACGTAAAAGATCAGATCTCGGTGTGCCACTGCCAACCGATCATGGCGGGAATGTGAATATGTGTGGGAATGTTCTAACCAGTGCTCGTCAGTTTCGGCCGTACCGGGTTCCGGGTATGCGGCAAACGAAAGGTTTTGCATTGTATTCGGGGAAAAAAGGGCTACATTTTTTCACGTCCTTTCGCTCATGAACGAAGCTCAGGGGAGGTGCGTCATTGAACAATCATTCACTGGAGAGCTTCATCTTCGGATCAACGACTTATCGTGATTGTGCTTTCAGCCACCCACACACCCACACACCCAAGCGCGTGTTTGTGTGTGTACTTCATCTCATTCTTTCGCTATGCTTCACAGGGCACGAGAGGTTTGGAAAAATCGGTTACTACACGCCGTATCGCGCCGGACGTCCACTTCACGCCACGGATGCTCGGCACCAGGGCTTCTCCACACCGGTTCGAGTGGGGTTCGATCTGGGCGCGATAGAGCAGAGCACGCACCCGCACACGTTCATTCGTCTTCATCGGTGCTAGGGAAGGAGTTTTCCACTCCTTTTCATCCGGTCGCATGCGGTCTCTGCGGAGCCGAAGCGGCCCCCATACACTTCGACACGTTCCGGCTCATGTATACGGCTTACGCTTCAACACGCCGCTCAATGAGCGGGAAACGATGAATTGGCGAATTCGGAGACGAGGAGAGTCAAAGGAACCATCGCTAAGATGACATCCACTTCTCGGTGCTGTGCGGGTGATTTCTTTACGGCTGGATGGATGCTTTTGAAACCCTTTTTGCCTTCAGTGGATGTGACTCGGTGGTTGAGTTCGATGAGTTTCGAACCCTCCCAGCCCGGTTCTGGAACAGTGCTTCATACACAAATGAATCGCTTCTTGTACGACGGCGGAAGATAGCACAGCCGACAAACCCAAATGGTGCGTTCGTTGCGAACGGAAGTAATTGTCGTACGGGGCGAGCAAAGCAAACGAAGTCACGGTACGCAATCACCGAACGTGCCTAAACAGCTCCATCCAAGGATCCGGGGGGCATCCGGAAATTGAACGCAATCACCATTACCCGCAAACGTCACCCATGTTTTGTAATCATTGCCGAACCGCAATTCAATTAAACCGTTCATAAAACGGTTTAGGCACTAATAGGCTTTATCGATCCCGATCGGTTCGGGGTGTTCTGTAGGTCTATTACAGCCGCATGCCACCGCATGCCGCCACGCGTGATGCTGTTTAATAATTCCAAAACGATGGGACCCGGTTGCGTAATTGAATGTGGAATAATGCAGTTCCGAGTTATGATAACATGCGTCTCATCTAAATAACGCGTTTGTCTAGCGCGTATTTGCGGCGGGCTGCAATTCAATCGCGGGAACGGGCGTTCCTTTCTTGGCGTTGAAGATAAGCCTAATTGTATGTGATTCAAACAGCATGCGCGAGAAACAGCGGCGGGAATCTGAGACGGGTGGATAAATGATTGATTAAGGATGAGATTGGAGGAAGAATGTTCGAGCCGAATTAACCTGTGATGGTTGCCAAAGGTGTTGTTTATGCGTCGTGCAAGGATGTATTCATTAGGCTGATAGAATTGGACAGTATCCCACTTCATGCGGCTTGCGTTTAAGACGGGAATCATTTGTCTAGAATAGATACACATGGTTATCCAACGTCCTTTTGACAGACAGAAGTTTGTCTTGAAATGTTGAAGAACACTCATAGAGCAATATGAAACGCGCTTGCATGCTGTTGTGTTGGTTTGATGCAGCAAATGCGAACTGGATGAACACGTGGAGGATGTTGTTCCAAACTTTAACGATGCTTAATGCAATATGACTATAGAGATAACTTTGACGATACTACTACTAAATTTCTAACATAAATTATAATACTTGTATGTAATCATGTTTATATTGAAGTTCTATTTATTATATATATTTATTAATTCAATTTCAATCATTTGATATTTTGTTAACACCGAAGTTACTGCTCCAGTTCCAATCATTTGCTGACACAGCAAATTTGGTGTCAATCATTAAAACTTTAATTGCGCGGGTATCATCGCGGATCGTCTAAATCACGCTTAACATTTCTAAAGGACATAAATATTCTATATGGCATATTATTCTCGCCCAGGTACAGATGAAGGACAATTTCGCTTCCGATTACGAAGGACTCAATCATACGCCAGGCCTGCACGGCGCCCTGTATATAGGCGATTTGAATGAGACTTACGCGGAATTTCAAACGCCGTTTTCTTCCCCGAACGCCTCCGAAACCACGGGCTTACGGTGTACACTAATTTGCATTGCTTGATCGTGTATGTGCACGCGCTCGAGACAAATGTTTATTCCCGGTGCGGAATGAGTTTTCACAGGCCGGATATATTATTGTACCATCTTTGCGGACGGGGTCGGGACCGTGATGGGAGGGTCGGAAATTGGCTCTCGCCGCCTCTCTTCTACGCACAATCGCGACGTAGATGAATTTACCCAGTGCGACCGTGTCGACCACGGCCATCAATCAATAGGGGAAAGTTATTTCAGCCACGCGCGGGAATACGATTTTCCTTTCCACCCCCCAAGGGGTGGGAATTCAGGTGAATTGATGCGACCCGTTGACAGATGCCGCGCGCGCCTCGGGACGACGTTCCTAAAGTGGGCCCTCAACGGGTCCCCCCGGTGGGGAGCCGTCAGAGCTACAAGGAAAAGCTCGAGCCAGCCGAGCTGTATGCGCCACGACAGGTTGGACGTTGGCGAAATGGGCTTTTTTTGTTTTTGTTTTGATGGCGACAGAAATCCGCGTGAAGGTAATTTAAATTTCACGCTTGTCAACTTTTCGATCATTCGACCGTTACTTTCTCGAGCAGCCAGCAGCGTGCACCGGCGAGGGTCCAGATGTCCATTGTTTCCGTTCTATGCAGCGTGCTTTTTTTTCGCGTTGCGTTGAATAATTTTTGCTTAGGCCTGACGCAAAACTCACAACGGTCGGAAGTTTTCGGCCTGAAATCAAGGACTTACATCTATGACGGGGTACGCTCCGCGGTACGGTGTGTGTGTGTTTTTGGCTAATGAATGTGTGCACGCTGGACTGTGAAATGTTTCATACGCGTCGTACGCTGACTGTACTCCACGCGGACGGAATGCTGGCGCACGGTTTCCCGGGAACCATACGCGCCAAGGCACGCAAGAACGCCGGGGAAACATTGTCCCCATGTTCGAAATATCGAAACAAGTCGAGCATGTTACTAAGCGGGCGGTGGGTTGTGCGTGTTTTTTTCCCCCCACCGGCCGGAAACAAGAGGATCACGGTTGTTTCGTTCCAATTTTGTGCCGGTCACCGACGCAACGATACAGGGCATCCGCACACCGTTCGGGACATTAGAACCGGTCGTCCAAAATCTGCGTCCGGTGACGTTCCGGCAAGCAATCGTTCCTGCAGGATCGATTGATCGCGCTCGTGCGGTGCTCCGGTCACCACGTCGCAACCGCGTTCGATTATCAAATTTTGCGGTGAACAATTTTTCATTAAAAGTTATGTCCTTGCGACCGTGGGTTTTCCGCCGTGGTGCACGTTGGACTACACACACACACACACACTCACTGGTGGATGCGAAAGTCATGTCCCACTGTCGCGCTGCCCTGAGGATACTCTGAGGCGGGTTGCGCACCGGGTAAATGATTAATGGATAACAGCATAGGGGACGAACGCGATGCGGTGTTAGTCGAGCGCGCATTTGCACCTGGATTGGCTTGACCGTTCGCGGCGCAACTGTGCGTTCCGGGAATGGATTTTTGTAGTTACCGTCCCCTAAAGGGGTGTTGGATTTGCTTCGGACAAGCTTCACATCCGGGAGGATTAATCGTGTTTCGAAATGCGTTTATTAGCATGATGTACACCCTGCACGGATAGTACGATCTACTCCTAATAAGGATTGGATTGGAATAGTATCGTCATAGAGGTTTCAAGCATTCATTTCGGTTGAAAATTTCCTATATCTGGAAATGACTCTGAAGTTGAATGCGTTTCAGATCACTACATTCAGTTTTTCAATTGCCAGAGATAGCGTTTTGTGTGAAAATGACAAAATTGCGTATGAGAAAAGTTATCAATCGAAGCAAGAGTTTCAAACTGTTAGTAATGCGTTAGTAGAGCGATTGGTCACGAATGAACATCCACTTAAGGGAAGTTTATGGGCAAGGAACCCCAGAAATAACAAGTGTGTAAAAGAATTTCATTTCAGCGAAGAAGAAGGAAGCCTTTTAGTATTGTAGTAGGAAGCAGATTGCATACTTGCAGGCTGGTGAATATGTGAATTAGCACTGAAATGCATGCAACCCGCGACTCAAAGACCATTTGGATAGTATTTGCCTGTTTGGGTTAGTTATATGAGAATTTTATTATTTGTTTTGCTTTGTGTAGTTCACATTGCATACTTTACGGTGTAAAGTTAGCTTAATCAGCCCGAAAGTATGCAATCTGCTAGATAAAAACATTTTGACGTCTCATTTTAGGCGAACTTGCTGGCTGGGTTTTGGTCTGTATAATGCAATGAGGAGAACACTGGACATCTTGGCTGGTTTCAACCTACCTTATCGAGCCGATTGTGCGCCATCTCCCGGTGGAGCACGGCCGCCGAACGGATCCGTGCCAGCTCCTCCTTCAGCTCGCGCACCTCACTCTGCACCCGCCGGACCGTGTCGCGTTCCTCCTGCAGTGCGCTCACACTAACCGCCATCGCCTGAATGCTCCGGGCCGCGTTGTGTACCTCCTCTCGCACCAGGCCCTGCTCGGAGGCCGCCTGCGCCACACCGAACTCGACCTTCGCAATCTCGCGCCGCATGTCCGGCACGGTCTTCTCGAACTTGCCCTGTATCGCCTCGACGTCCTCGAGCAGCTCCAGCATCGACCCGTGCAGCTTGTCCAGCCCGGCGATCTGCCGGCTGACGTTGAAGCTGGCGCTCGCCAGGCGGCGCTGCTCGATCTCGACGCTGCGCAACCGGTCGGCCAGCCGGTGGCCGTGCAGTTCGCTCAGCTGGCGTTTCAGCACGCTCTGCTTCACGTCCAGCTCGTGGAGCTGCTGGCGCAGGAAGCGCTGATGGCGCATCCGATGGTCCGCCTCCGGTTCGACGAAATCGATCGTGTGCGGTAGCACCGGCTGCTGCTGCTGCTGGGAGGATCCCGGTGTTATGGCGTCCTAAAAACGGATAAAAAAGAGGAAAAAAAGCAATTGTAGAGTTGTTCGGTGGAGAGTGTGCGAAGGCTATAATTTCCCGCTGCCCGAAAATCGCCGTTTTGAAGAGAACGAGAAAAAAACAAGTTAAAGTCCCATGAGGTTCGCCGAGCACTAGAATCGAATTTATTCGTCTTGATACCACGCATATTACTAATTCAGCAGTGCATCCCCTGATTCCCCGTTTCGTGGTTCTGTCTTGGTTCTGTTGTGGGATATTTCTGCTCCAACTTACAACCGAACCAGAACCGGGGCAATGGTCAAACCCATTAGGATTACTACGCGTGGAACCGGCGGGTTGAATTAATAATTAACATTCCGTGCAGCAAACGGCGCAGACCTCTCCCTCCCCGTTGATCACGTCCAAGTGGGCTGGGAGGAGTCGGATTGCGTACACCACTCTTTCGCTGTGGCAAAAAGAGCACCAAATCGGAGACAACCGGCCCCGATCAGCAGCTGGACTGCTGCAATCTTGTTCCGAACATTCTCATCCTCCCCAGGAAAAAAAAAACATACGGACGCGAAGCGCGGGGCGCACCGGAGTGGTCGGTGAATTGAATTTATAATAAACCTTTAGCTGCGCAAAAGGCACCCTGGCCCGGGAGGAGAATGTCTGCAGAGCGCGCACCGCGGCACACGGGACGGAGCCGAAGTGGAGCAATAACATTTGGAAGAAATGGTTCGCTTTTATTATTCAGTAGGGTTTGACCTTTCGGGGAATCCCTCGAGCCCTCACCGCCGCCGGTCACGCAGGTGCTGTGAGGTTAACGCGTGACCCGTTAAGACTACAGGGAGCCGACCGAGGACGAGAGGAAATTCGAAGCACTTTTCGTTTCGTTTAGTGTTTCCGTTGCTCATCCGCACCGGTGGTGGCAGGAGCAGTTGTAAAGTGTGTCCATGGGCAGCGCTGCCCACTCGGTTTCGGTTCGTATTGCTAGGTTCGTAGAATGAAAATTATACAATTGTACTCATTTTCCGTTCGTTGCTCCACAGGCATTGCGATGATGATACTAATGGACCGGCGTGGAGCGTGGAGCAAGTTTTTGGGCGTGTAATAAATACACTTCATCGTTCCCGAGTTCCGAGGCCGTGGCCGCTCGTATTCCCTAATGAAGCCTCGGCACCAGAAACGAAATGGCAGCCGCAGCCGGTGATAACGCAGACGCCTAACGCACGGGCCCGGCCGGACGTACTCGATGCTGTTGGAGTTGCTGTTTGGAGAAACTTCATCCCCAATAAGCATCCCCGCTGTCCGGGTTCGGCGAACTTCGCAATCGAGCCTCACGGCGGTGGGCAAATTTGTGAAGGCTTTAGGCCGTGTTACCACTGTAAACCTGGCCGTCATTTCTGGTTGCTTGAGGGGATGATGTCCGTGTTGCGCGCGTTTATCATATCGCTTCGGCAGCTCCCTGGTGTAAAATAAACATTTCACCGGGCGGGCGTGCGAACACGCGCACACGAGCAAGTATCAAATTACGTACGTAATTAAGGGAAAATGTTGCCAAACAACACTCCGCGTCGGGTTCCAGATCTGGGCGCATCCGGTGAAGCCCCTGTGCTTCGGTTACCCCGTCCCCGCCGGTGCGTGCCCAACGCTGAGAGTCGAGTATTCAATCAACGTAATTAACCGCAAATAATGATTCTCTCGCACCGTAGCATCCGGCGCCCCGCTCGGCGGGTGATAACGAGACTGGAAGACGGCGGGAAGCTGCTACTTCCGGTACCAACAACCGGCACCACCACCGCAGGAACCAAATTACTGTAATCGGATTGTTTGGCGTAACCCTCGGTCCCCGCTCGGTTCGTTTGATTGGCCAAATCAACGGCCAACGTGATCCGTTCGTCATTTTGAACTTCGTGGCAACTCGTGCACGGGCCAAACTTTCGCTCGAGATCCGTGCCCCGCGACCGAACGGGGTGGGTCAAGTGGCTTTTCGGTCGGTTTCGGGAATTCAATTTCAGTCGGGCTCCAACGGGTGGACGGGAGCGCTTGTCTCCGCTGCTGGTTCCCGGGATTGTGCGCTCTTCTGCGAACGGGTAGGCCAGTTATTGAACTATATTTGTAGGGATCTTCTTGCTGGTGGTCGAATGTTGTTCCGAGTGGAGTGGACTATGAAAGTTACGAGAGGAGTTTCGAGTGAGAGCTGATAAACTGAGAGCCGGCGTGCGGAATTGAACCCCCCCGAAGAAGATTTATAGATAAAATTGTGGATCTGGAGTGTGGGGACCTCAACAAAAGGGCAGACACCGAAGAATACTAATTCAAAACTTGAAAACAAGCAAGAAAAGTTGACGTTTTCCTCGTTTTTTCTTCTAGGAAATGGGCTCTTACGGCGAAATTAGTTTTCTCAGAGTCGCGGCTGGCCTGCGCGCGAGCGTTTCGGGATGACACGTACGGGAAATACATCTTGCCTGCTGCCTGCCTGCCTGCCTGCCTGGAACTAAACCTGTCGGCGTGCGTGGAAAGCTAAAATGCGCACCCGGTACCAGGGCTGCAAGCGACGTGGCGCAGAGTGAAGAAGCACGATTTCTTGTTCCCTATCGCAAGCAAGCGAAAAAAAACGCGAAAGAGAAGGTAATGAAACCGTTCACGTACCCACTTGGGTGCCAGTGTAAATGAGTTTCACCGGCCGGACCGGGTGGCCCGAAGGTTAAACGGTGCGCTTTCCTTTTCAGGCGCGCACCGGGGCTGCTGTGTTCGGGAAAAAGATTATCTTTTTTTTCTCTCACTCTCCCTTATTTTTTTTGCTACATTACCGCTCCACCGGCAACAGCTTCACCACGAAGGTGGAGCATATTGAGCGTGGAATAAAGCGTACAAGAGGTAGTTTTTTTTCGTCGCTGTTTGCCTTCCCGGTTCAATTTTTTACGTGTCTAATGTTGCTGTTTGCACACAGGCAGACACACACACACCCTCTTAGATGGCTGCATCCGTTGGCTAGCTGTGAAACTGCATTGGCCACAACCACCATTACGTGCTACAAATGCCACCTTTTCCGGTGAGAAACTAACGTGCAAGCAGAACACACAAAAAAATCCTTGCAAAAAGATGTATGTGGGCACAATAATTGAACCTCATTCGGCTCCCTCCAGCCTCCCTCCATTTTCCTACCGCTGGGCGGTTCATGTGCTGTGAATAAAACCCCTCCGAAAAAATAGACCCACCTGCGCTGAGTTTTTGCCACTTGCACACTTTGGCCGGGTGAACCGAAGCGCCCCCTCTTCCTCCCACCCCACGCCCAGGTCGAGCTTTTGTGTGGGGCAGATTTCTGCGGTTATTCTGCACGATGAAGCAGCGCCCGGATGCGTCCTAACGAGGTTGAAAATTAGGATGTAAGCTACATGATGCTGTTGCTGCCGCTGCAACACAATCAGCCTGTTGTATACTTGTATGTGTGTGTGTGTGATGGTTGTGGAAATTCAACCGAGAGGAAAAACTTCCGCCCCGAAACGCCACACACTCACCCGGGCACGCAGCCGCGGTGTTTGTTTTAAGGATACAGCCACGATGCTGAGCAGGTGTTTGTTGGTTTCTTTTTTAACCTGAATATTCGTGCACCGTTTCGCATCGTTACAAAATGAATAAAAGCGTACTGGGGGTGAAAAAGGGGGCCACTAAAAATGCAACCAAAATACACTTTCCTTTCAAGCCTTTTTATGGTGGTACCGTGCTGAAGGTTTGTTGCAGCCGCTCCCGCTGGAGTTCTGGCGGAAACAAAGAAGTTACACATTTTATTCGCACGACCCGCTTTTTGCTGCGTACGGAAGGTGCAAATGGTGGTAACTTTTTGACCACTAAACCAACTCCCCTCCCTCCCCCCAAGAAGTCAAAAGCCAAGCGCACGAAAGGTTGCAGCTGAACTATGATTCATTTTCGGTTTGCACCTCCATGTGCGCCTAACGATAGTTTTGCCCCCGTTCTTTGAGCGGTTAAGCGAGGCGGGCAAAACAAACTTCTCACAAACTGTTACGGCACGCCGGAAAGAATTAATGCACTTCGCGTGGTTTTGTGCCGGTACGCGCTAGGAAGCTCAAAACTTTAAATTGATTTGTTTGCTGCAATCAGTGGTAAAGTAGAATAAGGCGCCCAGTTTGAACACACGGCACACGGGCACATTAATTTATCGTTTCCAGCGAAATGGATTGCTTTTCGCAAAATTTCACGTGCGAGCCCAGCATGTGTGTGTGTGTGTGTGTGTGTGTGTGTGTGTGTGTGAGAGAAGATGAAAATTTATCATCATTACCACCAGCGTGGTGCCGTACGCAGCCAGATTGTACCGGACGGGCACCAGGCGTCTCCATCGGCAGCCCAAAAGCGCTCGGTTGGTGCTTCGCATGCGGGAAATTGCACATCGCATGCATGTTCTCCTCGCTGCACCCGGCAACCGTGGGAATCGCTCATTGGCCTCTCTCCTCCCATTCTTTGCTCCACTCCCTCGATGAGATAATTAAATTAAAACAAATCGCTTAAATTGCACTTTTCAGGCGAATAAACAAATCCGCGCGATCTGCACGAGGGAGAGATGGAGGTGTATCGAGGTTGAAGGAATGTGCACAAAAAAAAAACACACTCAAACACACCAACCAAACAAAACGTAAAAGGAAACGATGGCATCCCGAAAATAACCAACTATTCATCACGATCCCAAGCGCGATGACGGGCGGCGGGTGTGATGAGTTTCGTTCGTTCATTTTTTCGAGCGTGTGTGTGTGTGTGTCTTTATTTGCGATTCCATCCACCGTTCGTGCTTCGAAAGCTGTATCGAAGGGGGGAGTGGTGACGACGGCAATGGGAACGTGCTTTTCAGCATGGCCACTCAATAATCGGTTCACGGTTGAAAAAACATTCAAACGTTTCCCCGGCCGCCTGCCAGTGGATGACGTGTGTTACACAGTGCAGGTCGAGGCACAAGGGGGGTTGCGCAAGAAACTTAATTAAAAATGCAAATAAAAATGTGCACGTACGTGCGCAGCCCTTGTCCTGGCGAGCGAACAGGACGCGACGGGGGGATCGCTCTCCGCCCCACGTCGGCCGGTCGGGGAAAACACGTGGAAAAATCACGGAAAATAGCACACCGCCACCGCGAACTGGAAGTGGATGCCGTTCAGGGAACTCGTGCCTATGACCTGTTGTGTTCCGGCTCGTGCTGAAGTTGCCACTACAGATTGTTGATGATGACTGTGTGTGTGTGTGTGGGGTGTGTTCTAAATTCTAAAACCAAAGAATTTCATTTTCATCGAATTTCCATGTTGCATTTTGGTGTGTCCGCTTTCCACGTGGAGCGTTCGCAACTGTTGAAACGTCCGCGCCGAGCGCGAATTCCAGCGCAATCGATTGCAATCTGGGAAAGGAGTTTGCTTTTGATTTTCGTCGCTGAAATGAGCTACGGAGGGGTTGCATTTTTTCCCCTGCCCTGTATTCGTGCTCTTTGCACGCGGTGGTTTGACACAGTTTTCCTTTTTTTTTACACGGATTCTAGTTGAGATGAACCGTGTGCACATATCGCGAAACGCGATTGTTAGCTTATTTCACTGCCCAGCCCATGGTTCCGTGGTAGGAAGGATTGATCCGCATAGATTCCGTGCGATGGCGTTTGTTTTGTGTTCCAAAGCGATCGTGTTTCGTATTCTAGATAATTTCGAACACATCTATCAGACATCCATCGCTACTATTTCGTGAGAGGTCATGGTTTTCCCGCTATGAGAGCGCAGCATTTTTAATAGTTAATTGTTCATTTGGGAAGCATTCAATGTTCTCCTGGAATATAATGGTACAATCTATCCTGATATCCGGCATCCTGTACTGGATGATGGACCGTCAATGGTCAATATATTGTACAGATAGCTTTAAAAGTGACAATTGATAATTGCTTAGTCGGCATCACAGACTATTTGTAGAAACAATATAGATAATGTTATGATAATATAAAGAACACATTTAATTCAACTTTTAATGGGATGTTTCCAAAGCTGCGCTTAGTACATTTTAAAAATTGCATACCTTCATCTTTCATAATTGTATCACCCTAAAGGAAAACCGAAAAGCTGATGCTTCCATTCAACAGTTGAACAAAAATGCTCACTCTGTGAAGTGAGGCTGCATTCACAAAACTTAATCCCCAATGTGCATACGGCACTCGTGCATGTAGCTTGTGGAAAGGATGCCTCGCCGACACGTTGCCGTCGAGCCCGGCCAATGAAGTTATCTGGTTTTATCATCTTGTGTTGCAGTTTGTGCAAATCTTCTTTGATCATTGCACACAAAGAAAATGCTCTCTTTGCTTCAACCTGTTTTGTGTGTGTGTATGTGTGTGGATGTGTGTGTGTTCATGTGTTGGCTGCCTTCGCTTCATCATTTGTCACCGGCGTTGGTGTTTGAAAGAGGGGATGCGTTTTTTCCTCATTTTCGTTCGTTGCATGACATGACAATTTTGCTACATAGGCCCATTTTTTTCTTCTCCCATTTCAGTTCTGCTCACAGGTCGCCGATCGAGGGGCACGAAAAACCTGCATAACGCTTGCGGGCCCGGCCGGGCTGTGCATCTCTCGACCGGGTTCCCACCATCGGCTGTTCACTGGAGAGGCTTCCATGTCTGAAGCGCTTTAGCTCTTCTCCATTGTGGGGCGAGGATTATCCCATAAAGTATTCCCGGTCCCTCCGAGCGTACGAAACCGTAGACATCTACGGGTGAGCCACGCGCTCCAGACGATGTTTGGTTTGGATTACATGCTTTCAATGGGACGCGTGTCGTGTGCTCCGAGCCTGGCCGATACGTGCAACCCTTTGAAGTCCCCCTTTCCGTGTGTGTGTCCATTTCGTCTACACGGGGTGAAACACACGCTCGACCATGGGGCGGAAAGTTTCCGAAACCTTCCGAAAAATAAACCTGCCATCTGCTGTGTCGTGTAAATGACACCGAAAAACCGTCAACCGTGCGGTGTAGAGAGCAGCAGCGAACGCTTGTGTACTTTCAGACGCTGCCAACCACCTGGCAAGGCGTGGCTGGATGGTGTGCACCGTCTGCCGAAGGTGCTTGCAACACATTTGCAACACTCAGACACACATGAACGCGAAGAATACGGACCGGAGCAACAGCTTAACCTTTCGGTGCACGATAGCGGTGGTGCATTTAACAGTTTGCAGCACCAAAAATACTCTTGTACATTGTAATTCCTTAAGGGGGACAGTCACCATCAGAAGTGGGTTGGAAGGGCGCTTGGGTATTGAACGATCAAACAGCACATGAGTCACACACATTAGCAAGGGTTAATCGGTGAAATGTCCAAGGCAATCATATCGCGCAAGGTTTGCAAGGCGGTGTCTGCCGCGCTTGTGTAAAGCGATCAAAACATCCAGCGCAACCCTTAGCAAACGACACCCGGCGGAATAGAGGCGCTTAGAAGCGCTTGAAACTGAAAGCTCGCTCCACCAGCATATGGCTCCCGCAGTAACGGTGGGCTCCCAGGTGGGAATGGGAAAGTTCACCCATTAAACATGCCCCCATCGACGAGCAAGGAGAAGGATCGTAGGTGTGTCTGTGTGCGAGATAGCTTCTCACACTGGAACGTCCGTATCCACTGGTTGAAAGCGCACGTATTGAATATTTTATCAAGGCTGCATGGATTTATTTGCTCACCAGGAACGTTGTGCAACACTAATCGGTTGCTGATGCTCTCGATGTTTACAACAGAGGTGGGGGTGGTGTTGTTTCTCGGGGCACAGCGAGTAGGATACAATTTCAATTTACTGGCCGGAAAGTAGAGAAGACGCAACCGACGCAAAGACAAACCTTGAGGTGTCAATTGCAACGTGTTTGGAGAAGTTTTGCCCATGCAATAACGAACCCAATTCCATGCAGATGATGGGACCGAACAGGTTTGTGCCTAACGTGCCCTGTTTCGAGCGTACGGGAAAGTGGCGTAAGAAAGCGGTTGGGGTTGATTCGAGCAGAGCAAACTAAAAAAGCCCATTCTGCCCATCAACCTTCACCTTTTCGGACGCTTATCCCAGCGCAATGTGTTTTGAATGAGGAGATATGCCATTTGCGCCAACTGTTAAGGACGATATTGACACAAATATGTTGACATTTCATATAGCAACGGCAGCGCTAGTCGAAACTAATCAAAACATACCATTGCGTTACTGTTTATTCCAGGAACCCGCAGGATTCTCTATTCAAAACACTCTCGGAATGGGTTAACATGGTTTGGAAAATTGCACACTGCGAGCGGACGGATGAATATCGACAGGCGGCAGGGTTTGTGTCACCGACAGCCCGATAGACAACGCCGCTTTCTTAACGGTTCGATAAAATAAAGAAATAAAATCATGATAATAAAGTTACGGCGCACCGACAAATGGGAAAAGGTGCCCGGTGCAGCAGCAGGTTCGTTTCCACCGTTGCGTCTGAAGTATGGTGTCTCGTGGCGGGTGGAATGGAGCGCAACAAAATGAAACGAAATGGGTTGAAAATTGAAGAAAATGTAATCGGAAACAACAACAACAACAAAAAAACAGGAACGAACGAAACGCCTAGACACAGCTCGTGCTTTTGTATGCATATACACACACACACACACACACACACACACACACACACACAGACAACAGCGCTCTTCCGCCGCACACAAGCGCAAGGTGCAACCGGGACCCCGAGCCCCGGCTGGATGATCCGGAAATTCAATTTGAAAGTTTTCCGGCCACTTTTTTCTTCTGTTCTTCCGAACCGTCGGATCCATTAGGATTCTTTCCGCTTTTTTTGTTGTTGCTGTTTCTTTTATTGCACTGCTTTTTTCCCCCCGTCGAAGCCGTCCGTTGCTGCAGTTTTCTTTCTTGCCTAGCGCGGCCTGCATATTCCACGGTTTTTAGAAGGCTCGGTTTTTTTGTCTCCTCTGTGCCTCTCGGAAAGCGAGCGCCAAGAGAGAGAAAGAGATTGACCCGGCTAGATGCAGGCGTAAAGTTCCTCCGAAAAGGCGCCGTGGAAGGAGCAAATGGTGCAGTGTCGGATGGTGGAAAACACGGCAAAAGAACCCAGAATGGGGGTAGGCAGTACTCTCCCAACGCTAGTGCAAGCGCACCGGCAAGCTTCCGGCGAAGAGATTGATTCATAGGAACGGCAAGCAATGGAAAATTCCGTCTGGTACGGTGCTGGGACGGCGTAGGCGAGCAAAAAACAGGCCGGTCAGTCACTTCGATGATGGGCTGGGAAAGCCACACGTAACCGCATGTGTGTGGTGTGGGAATCCTTTCCTGCAACGGTGCTCAGGTACATGCGCCCGCCCGCCGGTGACCGAGCGTGTCCTTCGGGGAAATGGACACTCCGACGCAAAATGGGAAACATGACCTGTGTGCTAGCATGTTGTGCGTTTCTTGCGTGGCTTGTTTGAGGGTTAGCTTTTCTGGGGAAAGGCAAATGCCTGCCCGAAAGGTTTGTACTCCCCCACTGGGTCGTTCATTGGGAAAAAGATGATATTCTGGGAATTTTGCTCCGATGGATATGTTTTTTGAACTATTTTTTTGCTGCTGTTCTCTGTCACACCAAGCAGTATCAGTTCTGGAGGGACCCTTGCTGGTGTTGTTTACTTTGAGTTGTTGGAGTGAAATTGAAAGTTAACTCACGGGTCAAAGACACACAGACACCCAGCCATACGCGCCCACTTTTATGCGCGTCGGGACTAATGCGATGCGGTTCTCGGCAATGCAGTGGGTGAGCGAAGAAAACGTACAACCCCCACGCATCCCCTCGTTGTGTGTGTGTGAATGAATTGAGTTGACACTGAATGAGTTGACACTGAATGCACTTTTATCAGAGCGAACGGGGCGTAATGAAACCGCTCCGCTCCCGAAACGTAAACGATGATGGGACGAGGACGCGACAAGCCGATTCCGGCGTAAGGGAGAATCGCACGGATTGAAAAGGAAACCGGCCGGCACCAGCGGAGCGGATGAATAAGTGAGCAGCCGGGCAAAAAAAGGGTCAAATGAATTGGTTTGTCCCGTCCCGAGATCCCGGCCTCCCCACGGTGGGTTGTGTTTTTTTTCGCTTCTATTATTCGTTTCCATTCATTCTCGCCTTGCCCTATCCCTCTCGCTCTCTCGACCGCTCTGGACGTAATGGACGATGGCAATGATATCATGCCGTCGGGGAGGGGGGGGGGCTGGAAATTGATGGTAAAAAGCTAAATGATCAACATCACAGATTGCGTCCGGACGCCACACTGTCAATGTGGTGGAAGGTTGTATTGTTGATTTGCCCATCGCCTTTTCTCTTCTCGCCTTCGCCGCCTTGTTTGTCGAATGTGTGTGAGTGTGAGGCCCTTCCGGCGCAGGAGGAGGTGGGGACAGTCCCTCACATTTAGGAAATGAATCTGTGGACACGAGACACACCGACCCTAAAGGAGAATCCTTGGAATGTCTTCATTCACCGGTTGGGACCTGGGAGTGAAAAAAAAACAGGACAACGTTGTGTGGCGTTTGTGGACCCGATTTCCCTGCGTTGGTTGGATGTCTTTTTTTTGCTATTTTTCCAGTCCCGAGCATTTTCCCGACCCGGCGGGACGATGGGTCATCGGAAGGTTTTTCAGTTGAATGAGGTCGGCTGCTGTTGGGTCGGCCGAGAGAAAGGATTCGTTGTACTTTTTTGTCGGGGTTGTTTTTTTTCTCTCTCCTTCGGATGACTGCGAACCGGAGTCGTAAGGTTAATTGGGGGTGGATGATGATGGTGGTTCTTTTTTGTGTGTATGTCATACGGTTACCCAGACACCGGGAACCTTGCAGGGCAGGCCTTACTGGTCGTCGAGTGTGTGACGATGAGTGGTTCACCAGAGAGAGCGAGAGAGAGCGAGAGGGAGCTTAATGGGAGCTACTCGACGGAAGGAAATGCTGGGCGAATGTGAGACGATGGCCTGGCGCGCTCGGGGGAAGCTTACGGCTGGTGGAGTAATTTGGAAACTTCTCAGACGAGAGTTCTCATCTCGAGTGTGGCAATTTGTCAAATGTGCTTAAATGCGCCTGATGACTTCCTGTGCGCAGTTTGTAGACATGTGAGTGCACTCTGTCGGAGGCTCACGTCAGTTTCAAACATTGAAATATGCAAATAACTTTGTAGTGTTTTACACTTTAAGGTTAATGGGTCTGCACCCGATAGGCCAATAAGGGAGTTGGCACTTGCCAATCTGGCATGAAATGCCTGTCACAGTTGCTGACACTTGTTTTGCTCTTTAACGTTTCCTCCTTCCAACTGTAACTGTGAGATACTTACAGCACAAGATAACCTAAGAGAGCTTGCGGGATTATAGGAATAGAATCGTAGCGCTTGGGAAGCCGAAATTAGCCAAAGTAATACATCTAATCGGCAGCGTAAAGAATAGCATTGATGAAATTTATTCTCTAAAGCGAACTCGACCATCGAGACTTGTTAGAACGTTGTTAGCTATTCAAGGAGGGAATTGGTTCTTAACAGAGAATTGATCACGTTCTCGTAGAACTTTTTTTTTGTTTTTGAGAGCTTAAATCTTGTGTGCTGTAAAGTATGCATTCTACCTAATAAGTAACCAAACTGTTACTGTGAAAAAGGATATAATTGTTAATAAAATCTTAACAAAGCGATAAAACGCAAAGTACACAATTACCATTGCATATATTTAGGCGTAAATTAATGTATGGCTAAATTATGCTATTTTTGGGCAATAATTCATTAACGATCTATTTGAATAGACTTTAAATAGCTGAGAAAAAAAGATTGACTTTATTAAAGCTGATAAATTTGGGTACTTTTGTGCTGTTGTATGAAATTTGCTCCATAAAGTATGCAACGTGCGTGGCACAAACGCTTTTGCCGAAGAAGTAATTGTGTTGCATACTTTTGGGCGTATAAATTAGCTCAGAACTGCATGACGAGCGTTCTATTAACGTATTATTAACGGTTTATTAGTACAATTAGTACAATTTTTTTCGATTGTTTGATGCGATTTCCTATGGAAAGAGCCCATTCTCCAAAGATGTCTTGTCTTCCACTCACGTCTGAGTACTCTTCTTATCTTTTTCTTGCAGATTGTGTGAAGTGGTTCGTGTTTGGAGGCAAAAAATCGCTCTCGGTGTTACTCATTCCGGGCCCGCATTCTGGACACCGCAACCACAGCGAGAGAGCGACTCAATTCAAAAGTAATTTCGTAATCCCCAAGCTCATCGTGGTTTCTCGCTCCGTTGTCTTACGTCGTAACCGTAAGAGCATTACATCGACCGGCGCGTTCTGCCCCGATACACCGGTACACCCGAAGTGACTGTTACGCAAGGAGCTGGAGCGAAATCTTCACTGGCAACCGCTCGGTCGCTCTCCCGGCCGGGGCCGGGTAATCCATGCAGCGCCGCTCAGCCGGAGCTGATCAGCTCAATCCCATCGCACAACCGCCGTAGACTATTATGGCACCCGGCGCCCGGTACTGTGCCGTGCTTGCAGTACCCATTCGCTGCCCGGGACACCCCCGTTCGCTGGGCGCTAAAACCGAGCCGAAAGCCGAGCGGAAAGCCTTCAATCCCATGTGTCCCGGTGCTGGGCGGCGAGCGAAGCGAAGCGCTGTTCGCAAAGAAAATGCAAAACCGATAAATATTAAATAATGCTATCACTAGGCCCTGCGAGCCTTCCTTTCGGTGCCGGGTCTGCCGGTGAAGCGGTCCCTTCGCTCGGTGCACGAAACGAAACGAAACTAGAAGAAATAGGGTTATCCTTTCGATGTTTGTTTTATTCATGGGGATTTAAGCGCCCGAGAAGGAACAGGGAAGCGAAAAAATATTCCGAAAAGCTGAGAATAAAATCTCGAGCACCGCTCCTCATGGTTTCGTTCTTGCATAAATACGGCAATGGTAAAATATATTCAGCGTACACACTTGGGAGTGCAGCCACAGCGGCAGCACAGGATGCCAAGAGATGCGGAATAAGATTCACAGAGCAACAGAACAAACACGACGGACGGTTCCGGTGGAGGTGATGCAGGCCTAGAGGGGCAGCGCTGAAGGAGCAACGGCAGGAGAAAAAAAAACACTCACACACCGACACCGAACCGTACGGACACAAAAAGTACACCAGCGCTACGACGGAGTGGAGCGGAGTTAAAAATGTTGCAATTTCACCCATTGCCACGGCAGACAGCGTGAGAAAACAGTTGCTTACCACCCCCCAACGCACACACACACTCCTTGCGGTTCCAGGGAAGTGCTGGAAACAGATGCCAAAGCTGACTGACCGGCCGACGTGCGGAAGATCCTTTCAGGCGTGTGCACCGCGAAGACCGAGAGGAGGCAAAGGACCGCCAGAAAAAAGGGTACGCAACAGCGTACGCGGCTGCATGGAAATAGGCACCGAGATGGGCCTAAAGTGAGGTGTAAAACGGATGAGAACGGATTCCGCATTCGCAGGCGCAGTACGAAAGAACGTACGAACGATGAAAACCCGCTTACTCGGTCGCACCCGGAACGTGGGACGGCCGGAATGTGAAGCGAACACACAAATAAGGTGCAATAAAAAGCTGAAAATAACGAGAATCGAATCGGAAGCCTCACCGCGTGTCACCGTCAGGACGACGGCCTGGTTCCGGGGCCCCTGCTAGGTCGAACGATACACAAACCTTCTTGCGGACGGTCTGGTGTGTGTGTGTGTGTGCCTTTCCAATACGATGTCATTCGCAGGGATATAAATAAGAGAGCGTGTGGAAGAGGGATGCGAAATGGTCGCCCGCATCCGGCCCGGGCACCGAAGATGTGTGTCCTTTTGGCTGTCCCTACAGTAAGATACGATGCGCCTTCACGGCAAGCGACAAAAAAAAACAGTGTAGGCAAAACCGGCAGCACCAGGAGCAGCAGCAGGCGAAACAATTTTTACCGCAACATAAACGAATCGAAATCATCATCGAAACCGTGCGGGACTCCCTTTTGACTCCCTCTTATTGCCAGCGTTATGCTAACAAGCGTTCTGCAAACGCGCTGCGAAACGTTACGGCGCAAGAAGTCACAGGAACGTGAGGCGGGCAGCGAAAAGAGAGCAAAAAAAGAAGACACGGAAACGAGTATCGACACGCCAGAAACATAACTCGCCGGGTCGGTTGGTTGTGGGGCCAACCATCCTTCGCTGTGCAACGTGTGATCCTGTGACCATTAGGCGCACCACCGTGCGTTTAGCCCCGGCGCAATCTGTAACGTCTAACGGCGGGCGAGGGGGCCGTGCGTTCGCCACCAACGACCTCAAAAGTTGGGAATATAAATGATACGCATTAGCATAAAAGATATATGTACATCATATGCTGCCCGCGGTACGCTCCCGTGGCAGCGAGATTGCCAGCGCGACCACCTACCCGGCGCAGTGGCAAGAAAAGCTTTCCACCGCAAAGTAGGTTTCTGGGGGTGTTGGTGTTTTTCTTTTTTATTTGCATTTTATTTTCCCCCGCCACGAACACACACACACGCGCGCGCGCGCTCGCTGACACGTTTGCTCTTCGCTCTTTCCGACGGATTTCGGGTACGAGCTAATAATTTTGCGGCTGCTCGGTGAAGGACGTGGTGTGGACGGAAGTAGTGAAGCCGCTCGTTGGCTTCCGGTTTGTGTGTGTGTATGTTTTGTGCTGCTACACCTCTCGATAGAGAGCTGCTCGGTTGCTATCTTCATTATTGCCACCATCACCACACCCACCCCATCGGGAGCATCGCTCGGTTGTCGGGCCGCGACGCTCCTCAGCATCATCAGCATCAGCGGTTCATCAGGCTTCCGGAGGCCCATTAGTGTGTCTGTTCGCGCGCTCCGAAATGGAACTTTTTGGCGTTGAGTGAAAAGCGATTTGCTCGACAGCGACACGAATGTTCGAGCCGTGTTGTGTTTGAGCTTGAAATGTGCATCGTTTGTGTGTTTTTTTCTTCTGTTGGTACCCCCCCCCCCGAAGATGGCGGAAGATGAAGGTGTCTTTTGGGAAGGTAAAAAAAAGGGATCGTTTATTTTTATATTAAAGATGTGTGTGCGGTTCGGTTGGACGTCGTTTTGGTTCGAATATTGCCATTCATGGGAATAATTACGAGCCCGATCGGAAGGGTTTTCCGTGGTTTAAGTGGGGGAAACGGCCTGGTGCGTAATAAATCTTAAGACCCATTACCCGGGCGGGTGGAAATGTACGTTTTCCGATGGTATTTTGATCATAAAAGCCATTTCAAGCGATGGATACCGCACAGCATATGATAAGGACTTGCCTTCTCCAGAACGTAGTATTCAAGTTCTCAGTACTCATCGTATCAAACGTATAATACTTTTGGAATGTGGAATGAGTTCATTTTCATCATGTTTGAGTGCAACCACTTGGGGAACCAAATTTCCAATTTCTTGGGGTACCCGTAGCCATATGTAGAGTGCAAGTTATATATGCATTAGTACCCGACACAAGATTCCAAACACATATTTCCATTTCTTCTTCCTTGGCACAACAACCTCAATTAGGTCTAGAAAGTCTTCCATTACAGGCTATCTATGACTTTGATATTACCTGTTGTTTGGATAGTCTTCGTTGTCCTGCTTAAAGGAGACACGGTACAGTCGAGATTTGAACGCACAACCTGTGGTTTCTAAGACCTTATGCTTGCGCACACGACCACTCGACCGCCCCATCGAATGCGTAACTATTTGCTATAAAATCCCGATGATCATTTCTGGGCATTATCAGGGATATTATTAATAGTATTAGCAGGAAATGTTCTTGGCTCTGTTATTTGCAAGATCGCTTAGCTATGCACATATATGTCTGGCAGGCTTGGACGGATCCGGAAGTCTATCTGAGAACTCTTGGCATTAGGGACTTTTTATAGCCTTAGTGATTCGCTCAATCACTGCAATCATTCGACATTTCTCAGCATGATTTATGTATCGCGTATGAATATTCTATTCAGTCGAGATTGAAAACATCCGGTGTGTTTACAGGCGTGAGTACGCTCGGCACCAGAGGAGGATCGGAATTGCAAACTTCGAATATTTGAACCAATCAAATACTTATAATTGAGAGCTTGCTGCCGAAGAGGTTAGATTGTACCGATTCGCAACTCAAACTGCTTGCGGGACTTGTTTTAAACATCCGCACCCGAGTGTTTGAACAAATCCAAAGAAACGCTCTCCGTCAGCAGGTTTCCCACACACACCCGAGTGATACTATAATTAAGCAGATGTGTTACGTTTCCGAAACCAACCATCCCACACCGCAAAAGAAGACTGCATGCAGTGCATGTGTTCGATTAAATTGCTTTATCGATCTCGGGCTGCATTTCCATCGGTCGCCGGGCACGTTTCGCCCAACGGAAATCGTTGGGCACACACAACACCACGGGTGGAAGCGGAGAAACCGATTTTCCGGAACCGGATTCCAATCCCGATACACAAGAGGCACCACCGGAGCCGGGGTACGATTGCGATTGGAAAAGTTCACGTAATCAGTTGTCCCGGGCTGGGCTTTGTTGGGAAGGGGATGCACTTGCCGCTCAAGAAACTATTCACAAGAAACCGGACCGGGGGGGGGGGGGGGGGGGTGGAGTTTTTATTCCCAATATTCTGGTCCCTCCGGTGCACCAGCCGGATGCGACATGCCTCTGCCGGCGCCGTCGTGCGATGGATTTCACTTGTCTTCATTTATTTTTAACCGAGCGAAATCTAATTTAAAACAGCAGCAAGATAAGGCACGGCGGCCAAGAAAAACGACGTCGTCCAGATCCGAGGTGGACTAATGCAGTTTGTTGCTTTCTTCTTCTTCCATGTGCTGCTCGCGCCTGACTGCAGCGAAGAGAGACCATTATCGGGGGCAAGGAGCCAGCCAGCCAACCGGCACGCGATGATGCGATTGGAAAATGAAGAAAAATTAGACACCGGCACAGCGGCACGGCGATGGAAATGCCAAAAAACAAAGCTCGTGGATACCCGCAAACCGAGGGAGGTCGGCGCAAAACAAAAGAACAATCGGAAAAGCTCTCCGGGGCTGAGTTCGGAAAACTCGAGCGGTGGCGGTGGTGGAAAAATGGCTTCCAAGAAGAAAAAAGCGCGATCGTCAGCGACTAAGCAGCAGCAGCAGCAGCAGGAACGATGCACGTGTTTTATGCTGTAGCGTTTGCTTTTTTTTGTTTGTTGCTCCGTTCCTATTTTCACGTGCCATTTGATCGACCGACGGGGCCACCGACGTGGGAATGGGAAACCGGCATCACCGGCGTGGCTTCGCATTGTGTGTGTGTGTGGGTCGGTATCGGGTCGGGCCGGAATGAAAAACGAGTTGAAATTTTAAGACCACCACTGTTTTCGCAGTCCTCGGATTTCCCGCGACCTCGTTTTCTTTTATTGGGTCTTCATTGATTTTTATGCCACACGCGGCGGCGGCGGCTTCGGGAGCGTTTTGCTTTTATTGGTACCCCCGTGGTTTGCGGCCTGCACTGCCGCAGCCTACATGCACGGTGCGGTGTGTAGTGTAATAAATATTTCTTGGAAATATAGGAAAAACGGAAAAAAAACTCTAAAAAAAGGCTCATGCCACAGATAAAACATTTGATTGGATAACTTTTTGACTCGCGCCAAGCGCAACAAAGAGAGAGAGAGAGAAAAAAAACACCCCCAAATGATGGTGGCTGTATGGGGCACGATAAGAACGCATGGCTTACGGTGTGTTCGTGTGCGAAACGAACGAATTTTATTTCACTTTGACGAGGAAGTGGGCGCTGCACGCAACTGATTTCGCGTGGGGAATTAGATCATAAAATTAAATATCGATAAAACGGCTTGATTGCAGTCCGGCTCGGGTGCTACGTTGCATGCGGCCCATCATGTCGTACCAAATTTGTAGCATCACTCAATTGCCTAATGCAACGTGACACCGGGGAAGTGAGCCTTTATTTTGTTGAAAATTGCTCCACTCGCGCGCCTAATACCGGCATGCAAGACGGTCTATTAAAACATCGCCCCCCCCCTACCATGTGGCACCATGTGGCGTTATTATAATTCCATTTTCGGCTGGCAAATCTTATCATCCCGGCTGCCGGCTCAATCTGTAACCGTCTGGCAGCTGGCAGCGGACAGAGGGAAACAAATTGCGCACAACACGATCCCACGAGAAAGGAAAACAAAACTGCGGCGGGAACCGGTTTCCGGTCGCTCGAATAACGTGCGACAGGTGCGCCCGGTCGCCGCAGCGATCGTCGAATCGGGCCGTCGCGGAGGGGCCGAAATCGTGAATGGAAGATCGCGCCCATCCTCGGTCGCGCTGGAAGCCGGTCAATGGTCCTCGAAGAAGAGGAAGTAGAGAAAAAAAGCTGTGTGCCCCTGTGTGCTTGTGTTCGTTACAGCTGGCTGCGGGTTCTCCCCGGCAAGGAGAACGTGATAAGGGTACGCGATTGCAAATTTATCCCCAAAGCTGCAGTGCCGTTTTCAAGGCGCCTGCATTTCGGAGGGCCAGCTGCACTACTTGCAGTGTGTTTTGCAACGAAATGGGTACGGGTGTGTATGTGCTATAGGGACTTTTTTCTGCGCTTGCCTCGGAAGACGACCAGAGAGACATTGATAAGGTAACGAACCTGCGGCTGTTTCGAGGGGTCATTAAAATCTGGCCCACGGTTGTGCTCCAAATAACGAGCTCCTGCCGGTTGATTTTTGTCTGCGTGTGTTTGTTTGTGTGCAGGTGAGGACAACATCTCGTGGAAGAGGGAACCCAAATCTGCCGTCGACCAGAGTCGGATGAGAGACGATGCAGAAAGAGATGCAAACAAGCAGCGGCGAAGCGTCAAGTGTGGATGCGTTTTGCAGGGTTTGTCGGACGGGTGTTCAATGCTCTTTGATAAATCGAAGCTATTATGTTTTGGATGAATTTTTGGGACATAAAGCAGCAAGTTGAGTTGGTTAAAAATAATTACCCTGTTCTGTCTGATGTTTGGATAGCTACACAAGTTTGTTACAGAAGAAAACAAAACCTTATATCTATAACAACCTTCCACTCTCTTTTCGTGAAATTTATATAATTACCTAAAATATAAACCACATTTTTGTACAAACGAATCACCGTGCCTAAACGAACGTGTATTTCAAAACGGAAGTTGAAACGTGATCTATGATAGTTTGTACGAAGACGGTTTTTTTGCAATTCGGTATTGTCGGAATCAAATTTATGTTGTAGGAAAAACTTTTTTTCTATTTATTTCTACTTATTTACATCATTTTTAAAAACTCTTCCTCTTTTTGCTTAGCACAGAATACCAATTAATGCTTTATATTTATACAACTTCCTGCTTAGCAATATAGACAGGTCTCTAGAATCAAAAAAGTAAATAACAAACTCCTTTGTTTACACATTTGTTGGTGAATCTTATCGCGCAATAAATACATAATAAAAGAAGCTAACAAAAACATAAATGTTTTCGATTGAGGAACGATAAAGAAGTGTTGAAACTTCTTATCCACTCACTCCAAACTGTCTGGAAACACTCCTAAGTTTGTGAAAAACCAAACAAAAAACGATAGCAAACCCTGCCCTCACGTAAAGTTCGTTGTACGTTCAAAAAAAAAAAACCCGAAACGCAGCATGCATCCCGAAGAAGTGCAGTCAAAAAAACTTTTTTCGCTCCCGTTTTTTTTTTGTTTGGTTCTTTCCTCCCAAACGCGTCCTTCGCAGTGGCAGCAGCAGCAGCAGCTCGTGCAAAATTCATCAAAACCAGTTCCGATTAAAAGGCGGCTCTCCGTGCTCCCGGCTAGTCCACGCGTTCGCCTGTCTTGTACGTCTTCTCGTACACGTTCGTGGCGGCTGATGAAACATGCATGTGCCCTGTGTGCCTCCATCTTCCGCGGCGTTCGGCGAAGGTGTAGCACTCGCAACGGTACAGTGCGCTTTTTCGACAAAACTACTCGCTCGCTTATGATCCACGGTGGGTCCGGGTGTGTGTGCCACTTTTGTTTGCTTAATGCGTGGATCGTTGCTTTTCTCTCTCTCTCTCTCTCTCTCTCTCTCTCTCTCTCTCTCTCTTTCTCTCTTACCAATCTCGTAATTCCACACTCACCCTTCCCGGATGGTTATTTACGCTTCTTGCGCGCACCAAACGTCGGGTCACCTTTCGAGCGCGAACAACACGGGTTTAAGCGTCTCGGAAGTGCATTTGCAACGCATGACCCCACCCCGACCGGGCTGGGGCTTTTTACACGGTTTCAGGGGGCTAGAGAAGCGGGTCGGTCGGTTGCATCCAGCACGGTCAAGCGCGCGCCGTCGCCTCTTGACCGTTTTTCGGTTTCGGTTGGGTAAAAACAACAACATCGCACGCGGTCACGGTTCGGTGCATCCGGGGCCGGGATGACGCGCGATGATGCTCCGGATCCGGAACAACACTTCCAAAGTTCCAACCGTTTGCATAAATGAATGTATGAATGTATGAATAAATTATCGAAGCCCATGCATATGCGCACGCCGCACCGGTTCGCTCTATGTATGGGTGTGTTTGTCTCACCTTTCCGTCCATGACGTGCGTGTGTGTGTGTGTGTGTGTGTGTGTGTGTGTGTGTGTGTTTTGTGCGCTTTTTTCCATCCTGTTCGATCCACAGCTCCTTTCACGCTCCTTTTGGCAGGTTTGCGCCGGGGTGAGTGCGTAATTTACATAAAAACACCTGAACGCCCCTGTAATGAGGTGTGCGCCGTTGCTGCCGTTGTGCGTACGCCGGTAACGTAAACAATGTGTGGGCATGATTACAGCTCAGTACGAGAGAGAGAGAGGGAGAGAGTGAGAGGTAAAAAAGAACCTTCTCCCGCGTGCGTAAACAAAGCCATTTCGGTGAAGGTTTAGACCGGTGGCATTAAAGCAGCGTCGGCACAATCTTAAAGCCCACCATTTTTTTTAAATGGATTCGGGTCCCATCCATCACAAAGCGATTAAATGGTCACATTCATTGCGAAATCCAACCGAAGCCCTACAGGCATCGCCCCAAACAGTTCACACTAATTATCACATTAAAATTTGCCAACCCTGACGCCAATCGGTCGGGATAAAGCAGCTGGCCTCCGGTTTCGGACGAAGGCGAAGGCTCCAAATCTTGATCGTTCTCCCGATGTCGTTTTTTTCGTTCCCTGGACAAAGGAAACAACACAAAAAAAAACGCCTCCACCGCTGACGGCAGATGTCCGCAGGCAGGATCCGTTTTTCAAATCCGCGGCCCTGAAGATTAATTACCTGATTGCGTTCCGGAACAGGCGGCCGGTGTGCTACCGTCTGGTTTGAACGAGAGAGAGAGAGAGAGAGAGAGAGAGAGAGAGAGAGAGTGCGAGATTGTCCTTCAATTGGACGATAAACTCTGCGGCCGGTGGCGTCGTGTGTGCATCCTTACCGCACGCACATGCGCTAATAAGTCACGGAAAGTGTTTGACGCTGCCAATCACTCTCAATTAGCCGACTGGAGGCCAA
>KB672490.1:14058028-14077618 GCA_000349145.1 Anopheles dirus
GAGAGAGAGAGAGAGAGAGAGAGAGAGAGAGAGAGAGAAAAAAAAACAAAACGGACGGCCAGGTAAAATCCGAGGAGAAAAGCGTGTTTAGACGGAGGAAAAGGAATCTTTCCCGGCAAGCGTAAATTAGATTGCCAATTCTCCTGCCGGCGATGATTCCATCGGAATTGATTATGCGTTTCGCGTTTCGTGCCCTCATACACACGGGCACGCTCGTTGTCGGCTGGTCCCTTTTTTTCCTGTCGGTGAGTTTGTGTCCCAGCCAGGCTGTGTCGATGCTTTCTTCCTAATAAGGGGCAGGGCAAAAAGTTTTTTATGAGTTTTTAATCCGCTGCGCACAGCTTTGTGGAGGGCATGTGGCAGACGGACCAAAACTTGGGTTGGCATAAGGTAGGCTCATTTGACGGTAGAGGGAATGACTCCAAACAAGAACCGATCGAGAGGAGGACAGACTATGTTTTATGGTGACGGAAAAGGTATGATATAGAAACGAAATTCGGGGTTTTAGACGTTTTCTGACAAACTTTAGCGAAAGAGATACTTCCCTCTCAGAATGTTGGTAATGTTGCACATGTAACGCTCATCGTTGAATGCTGAATGTCCTCACTAATTGAAGTCTTCAGATCTTTGGAATGACTCCAAACGAGAACCGATTGAGAAGAGGACAGACTATATTTTAAGTTGACGGAAAAGGTATGATATAGAAACGAAATTCGGGATTTTAGACGTTTTCTGACAAACTTTAGCTAAAGAGATACTTCCCTCTCAGAATGTTAGTAATGTTGCACATGTAACGCTCATCGTTGAATGTTAAATGTCCTCACTAATTGAAGTCTTCAAATCTCTTCCAGGAACCATCGTTCCCCGGTGAACCAGCTGTGTGTTTTGTTATTACGAGCTGCAAAAATCGTTTTCGGATATGAGCCGATGAACAGCTGGTCCCGACCAACCCCGAGGTAGGCGATGGATAAACGACGGACTTAAGCTTCTCTCGCTCTTCTCCTTCACCTGCCCCGTCTAATGCCGCGGTTCCGGTTGGCCGGTAAAGCCGCTCGAAAAGGGCCCCAGCGGGTGCTTTTGTCGAGTGTGCACGCTGGGTTTCGGCAAACGGCCGGAGCGGGAACAAAAGCGACCTGCCACGACAAGATCACCTGCCCCGGTGACGGACGGCAGGAGGGCCAATAAAGCAATCCCTGCCCGAACACGGCCTGCTGTTGAAATAGTCAAAAATCGGCCCTCTCGCCTTAAAGAGGCTTTGAAAAATCGGTACCTGCCGCAGCTGCCCCTGTTTTGGGACCGGCACCAGGCGAAAGGGAAGGATCCCGGCGCAACGAAAATCGACAGTGAATCGACCATTTGGTACTCGACTGTCTCGCGGCACGCATACCGCGCGTGTGCGTGTGTGTGCCGTCCAAGGGCACTCCAAGTGGCAGCTGGCACCGGCTCCTGGTTGCGGATTGGATGGGATTGAAAAATAGGAGATTAAGGAGCAGGTGATATTTCATCCTTCAGCGAACACACACACACACACACACTCACGCACACCGCCATGACGCAGTTCCTTTTGTGTGTGTGTGTGTGTGTGTGCATCGTTCCAGTATCGTTGCCTAACTAACTTTCCGGGAGTCGGAATTGACTCCGGTGTGCGGTGAAAAGAGTCGGAAAAGGTCGATACACACCGATAGAATATATTAGGAACCAGGCTTTCGGTCGGAAGGCTGCGGTAGCGTGTATCGCACCCGAACAGCGTTCGTAAATCGGTTGACTGATTCGACGGCATGGGTGGGTGGGTGAGAGTTGCAGACAACAAACAACAAAAACGCTGAAGATAAAATACGGCAGGAAAAAAAAACAAGTAGAAAAAGGTTAAAGTTGAATAATGTTGTGTCGTTTGTGTCGTTACGCCTCGGTTTGTTGAGATATGCCGAGAGAGAGAGAGAGAGAGAGAGCGAGAGAGAGTGGGACATCCCGTCTACGCCATTTTTCGAGCAGAGTTTTGGGAGTGAGCTTTTTCACACCCATCACCCCCGAAAAGCGCCCACCTCCACCCCCTTTTAGCGATTTGCTCTTCAAAGGTCGTGGAAAACAAATGGACAAAAAACACGCAACATCAAACACAACCCCCGAAATTGGGGGGGATTGGGTTTTTGGGTTGCACATTCAATTTACTGGTGGATCGAAATTTTGATTATATTTGCTGTCTCGTTATAGCATAAAGGCCGTGTGGCGCACATTAGGGTGCATTTACTTGTGAGCTTTTATTTGCCTTTCACTGTTTAATGGTATTGATCCGATTCCGTTTGTCATTCTGTCGCTCGTTGAGTATCATCACACTTCCAGCGATGGATTGCTATTCGGATGGAGCATTAGAAATGTGTGTTTTTACGCAACTTTCGCATATTGCAATGCTTTAAAAAGGGTTTTCAATAATTGAGTGACATTTCATCAGTTCGACAACAATTCGATTCGACTGTAAAACTTTCCCGCGCAGAAAACCTTACAACTGTTGCCAACAGATCGAACCGTGTCCGAAGTGATTCTTCTTACCTAATTTCCTACGATTTGTTTTCGTTTGTTTTCAGCTCTCGATTTGCAACTATCCGCACGGGCAAAGTAATTGAGCCATGACCGACTCTCGCCCATTCCACGTCGGCCATTCCCGCAGCAAAGAACAACTTTTCTGGCCGGCGCCCTCCCCCACTCCCGATTGATACGCAAGAGGCCACTCAACCGTGTTGGCGTTTCAGCGTAATTGATGAATTTGATTTTCCGATGACGCCGTATCGACTGCTGGCTCCGTTCCCGGGGACAACTCCAAGCTCCACGTCGGCCTAACGAATGCCCACCCCGGTTTCCGGGGAACAAAATAGCCGTTCCGGTTCGGTTCGCGCTTGTTTGCGGGGTGTTTTTCTTTGCCGCAGGATTCGCGTAAACAAAGGCGGCCTGCGTCTCCAGCGCGCGGCCAGGACTCGTTACCATAATTGATCTCGGAACTTAACGAATCGGTTGGAAGCGGCTGGAAACGAAACTTTTCTTCGCAGCGTGTGCTTTCTTTTGCAGATCACTCGTCACGACCGGGACGTCGCTGTCGTTTGCCAAGGGTGCAGGGTGGCGCCATGAAGCTAGGAAAGCAAGAACTTCTGCGCTGACGAATCGAACCGAACCCGGGGAACAAACATCAACAGAGAGCGCTGGCTCTCACCGTCAACACCGCCTCGCCCGGTGCCTGCGGGGGCCCCGGGCATCCGTCGAACACCGTCTCACGGTGACAAGATGACGGATCCGTCCGGATAGAGTCCGCCCCCCCACCGGGAGGCTAGGCGTGGGCCCTTTGACGAGGAGGCCCTAAGGATTTCCGCTCGTTTAACTTCCATTATGGTAAACGTTTTCATGCCGCCGCCGGGGGGGTGGTTGCGCCCCACGCGGGTGTACGGCAGCAAAATCAATTTGGCAGACCATTTCTTCCAACGACAGCGACGATTTCACCACTGTTTCAAATCTTTCAGCTGAACGCACCGAAGGAACGGTGTCCCGGTGGCCGCCGGCGCTGTGGAGTTTGAGAGCCGTGTTTGGTGTTGCTTGTTGCTGGCCACCCCCCAACCCCGAGGCGAGGACTTCACCAACATCCGGAGCGTCGCACTGGAGAAACAAAAGAGCGCGGCGCGTAAATGGAGGGGACATTGGGCGAGCGTGCGCGGGGAGTTAAACATCACAAAAGCAACGCTCCGTTCCGTGAGTCGGAATATTCTAATTGACTTGGGGAAAATTCTTGCATCCTGTCCGTCAAAACCCGGGGGGCAGTCAAGTTGGAGTCAGTCTGCCGGTAGCTCCGGCCTTTGCCATATCTTCCAACAAAAGCCCGCTTTCTTCCGCGGCGATGGGCAACGGAAGAACCACAGCACGGCACAACACGGCGAACGCAAATGGAAAAAGGCATTGCCGACGATGCTGCCGGAGGCCATTTCGGTTTGAAGGAGGCCGGAACCACGCACCTAGGCAGGCAGCAGCATCAGCACCCGAGTATGTCTTCTGGATCGTAAAATGAGGAGAGGAAGGAAAAGACGAAAAAAAAAGAGCACTCGCAAGACAGGAGGCCATATAAACAGTAAAAAGCATGGCGTGCGCTGAATGACAAGCTTCGCGTGGCTCCTGGCTCCTGGCCGATGGGGGAGAGAGAGATGAAATAGCGAAAAGATTGGCACCGCCGTGGACGGACGTGGTAATTTGTGTCAACTCGGAACGCGCCTTGCGTCTTCGTACTTCCGGAAGCGGAAGTACTCAAACCAAAGTGCTCGGGATGCAGGATGTCTCGCGGGCAAGAGAGAGAGAGAGAGAGGGGCGGATTAGCGGACCGTTTATACAACCGAGGACGAGCATCCCCCAAGACGACCGTTCACGGGGATTGGTGGGTGGCACAGCAAAGTTCCCCGCCGTTGGAATGATTGTTGCCCGGCTAAATGGTTGTTGACTTTTTCCCGCCGACGGGCCCGGGCCCGACCAACACCATCAACATCTTTGGCAGATTGACGCATTTTTGGGTGGCCGGCCGTTTTTTTTTGTTGTTCTTTTCCTGGCCGCTCGTGCCATCCTCCTCCGACGTTTTATATCTCCGCGAACACTGCGAAATGGGTATTTTATTCCACGTGTAGGCGCTGGGCGTGGGCGGCAGGGCGAACAGATGTTCATTTGATGATGCGATGAGGACATTTGGTTTTGGCCCGCGTGTTGCCCCGCTCGTGCTCGAAGGGCACCCTCACTGGAATGATGCTCTCGTTAGCGTGGGAAGTTGTAGGAGGAGGGAAAAGCAAAAAAATGCCACCGGATTCAATCTCGTTAGCGTGGTTCGAGCGGCAAGGTAGATAGGAGGGTGGATAAATTCATTATTGTACCATCCCGGGATGGGACAAATGAACAGTGGGCATAATTGGGCGGTCGAAACATCTGAGGCACGCGAGCCGGGCGGTACATTTGGTAATGTTTACATGGCGGACGGTTCGGGTGCGAGAAGGCGGACGGGCGTAAGGGCTTTATTTTCTGTTGCGGAGCGAATCAATCCACGGCGTTCTGGAGCACTTGAAGAATGTCAGATTCAAGTCAGATGAAGAATGTCAGAATCGGACAGATGTTGTCGCTCTTGTTTAGTTTACGGTAGTCATAATGATACTGATGCATATCTTAACCTTAAGTATGGATCAACAGGCTTCTATGGATAAGAAAGATTCTATAGATCCTGTTGCTGATACGATTGAATAGTTTTTACAATACTGAAGAGAAATCAATAGAATACCAACGAGTTTGGAATACTCTACTCGAGCCTTACCAAACTTGTTCCTCTTGTACTCCGTTCAGTGAGGGAAAGTAAGAGATGAGCTTCCGCGAAGCTCAACGATTGTCAGGGCAGCAGAAAAGCTCGCAAAGTTGAAACATTGTCCGGCTTTCAAGTATCCGGACACCTGAACGCGACACGTCCGGATATGCAGCTACTGTGCATATGGTTTGCGCTGGGTTTAACCAAAACACCGAGCAGAAGTTTCTATCAACTTTGAGAGCCGGCTCCTTTACGGAGTTGGAGTCGATTCGATCCGAAAGTTGGAAATCATGGAAAGCTTGGAAATTGAGGAGTTTTCAATGTTTTTCAGTGACATTGTACTCCTTAGTTTTCTTCAACTGTTTTTGGAGTTTATCGTTCGTTTCTTGTTGGCAGGGAGAGAGAAAGACAGAGAAAGAGACTCACTCGCAATGTTTTATAAGAACCTATAGTCGGAATAGGTCGTCGAGCCTCTTGGAATGTACTACTTTCGTCACAACTTATCAGGCTTTTCACGGCAAGTTCTGTTCAATAATCTGGCCTACGGCTTTTCCCGACTCCGGCAACTCATTGGCGACACGTTAATAACCACCACGCATCCCCAAAGTTCACCCGACCCCGGGACACGGATGACACGGATTCTGCTCCTGAGCCCCTAATTGAACCGACACATTAATGCCGGACAACTTCAGCACAGCACGGTGCGTCCGTTGGCCTGGAGGGCTGCACTTGATGAACCATACTTCATTGCAACAAAAAAAGTGCAATTAAATATGACTTCAAGCTTGACAACATAACCCGGACGCGGCCGCGTCCGCGTAGGTCATGATTTTCGCGCCACCGACACACATAATTCCGGGTAAACGAGCGACGCCGACGTCGGGTTCGTTTTGCGAAACGATCGAGCCATAATCACGATCATTACCATAGCTAATGACGGCCCGGGACTCCCGCGGCAGTTGTTTGAGTTGGGCCTAAATCAAAATTTCATCCACCAGGGAGGGGTCGTTTCGAGGATGATACCGAACCGGAACCGGCGGTCGGTTTCGACCCGGTCGGTTTCGACCCGGTCGGTCTTTGTTATTGTTGGTCGCCTGCCACCCCCTTTTTTAGCGCGATGCCGGATGTGATGAGTGTGACGGCACGCGGAACAACATCAGGCAACGTGCGTCGTTAAATCAAGTTCGGTCCTACGCGGTTTCCGGTACCGTTCCGTCGGTCGTGACGGGTTTCGGGAAGGAATAAAATAAAGCCTGCATAAAATCGTGTCCGTGACAACTACTCGTATGCAAAAAAGGGCTCGTGCTTAAATAACAGAACAAGACACATAAAGAGCAACCGCCAACCGTAATATGCACTCCACTCCGGCGGTTACGAATGTGACGTCGTTTGTGGGAAGTAAATAATTATCTCCAACCGGCTCGCTCGAACGAACGGAAACGGAGCGTGCGCGCCTTTCGGGGTAGCAGGGTAAACTTTTGTGACGCACCGAAGCTGACCGATAAACTCGCACTTTCATACGAACATTCTCTCCCCTAGACGCACGTTAACGCGTTCCTTTTTTTCTCCCCAACAGGAAACCCCGGCCGGTGATGCGTGAAATAACCCTGTGCAGCTCACCTCTTGGCTCTTGGGGAGCTAGTCACGCCGTTAGCATTAGCAACTCCTGGGCCCGTTACGAACGAAACTCGGAAACTCGTCAACGTCGTCACGTCCTTCTAACACAAACACACGGAATGCGCTCGGGACGGAGAAAGGCAGCGCGCGGTGAGTGCAGGGAGTCATAATTAAGGGAAATTTAATTTATGCTCCAATACATGAAACATTTATCAACGGTTTTTCTCCCCCGTCTTCTTCAGGGTGCCTGAGCTTCAGGGAGGCTAACCGGGCCTATCCCTTTATTCCAACGTCACGCAGTCGTGCCCCGGGAAAGGAAGTTCCTGCACGTTGCGCTCCCTTTAGTGGCAAAGCAAGAGGGTCGAGCAATGCAGATAGAATTTAATAACAACGAACTAGCGCTTAGTCCTTGCCCCGGGGCGTCCCTTATCACGTCCGTGTGTGTGTGTGTGTGTTTGTAGCGTAGAGTAAATGGTGGGGTGTGCCCTAATGGATAAACCGACGGTGACTCATCGATGTCGTGTTTTATGAGTGATGAATGATCGTAGCACGGGCCGGAGCCCGGAGGTGTGCCTACCGGGCGGCCATTTCCACCGGAACACTTAATGGCTACGCTTACGAGTTGTTCCGCTGGACACTAATAACGTTTGGTGCGTTTCGTGGTCCAACGACCAAACCGCTGCTGATGGGTCAATCGTGTCGAGCGTGGTGTTGCTTTGAAGATGGTTGCCTTGATGTTTGATCAATTTTCACACATTGGTGCGTGATTGATCCGTTCGCTGTGTGTTTGGGTGTAATTTTAGTTGGAGCAAATGTCGCTCAACATTTTAACAACTTAGCAGGGTTGGAATCAAGGTTTCATCTGTGTAGCTCGGCTGTAAGGGTTCAGTTTAGTTTTATATTTCTCTGAAGGAACGCACTGAGTTTACTAGGGGATGGCGGCTCAATTCTCGTTTCACAATTAATTGAGTGCGTTCCGGAAGCTTCCGAGACCGTTACGAGAAGGATGATCCTAACCTCAAACGGACTGTTTCATTGGTTTTATCTTCGATTTTGTTGATAGGACTCCAGCGAAGAGGTTTTAAACACATTTCGCTCGCTACGCACCTGACCCGAGTGGAAAACTGTGACCCGGCGGACATGAATGGACATCCATAGTCATACGACCCACCTGTCCTTCCATTCCAAGTCACGATGGCTAAATCCTAGGGCAATTTTACTAAGCTACACCGGAGAAAAGGTGTACCCACCGTGATGGAAGTGTTCGTCATCGTTTTTCGGGCTAAAAGTTTGAGCACGCCCGCCACCAGCCCTGATCTAACGTTGCCCCGTAATGCCATTTTAGAGCACAAAATTAACTCTCATTTGTCCGAAGCGCTGTTGAGCCAACGAGCTTGCTAATGCGCCGCCCGCCACCTTCCCGAACAATCGCCACCGTTCACCGTCCGTAAGACGTAGGATTAAGTTGAGGCTATTTTTGGTGTTTGACGGCGGTGGTGGAGGGAGATAGCGTCGCGCACGTACCACGCCCGAGTTGTGATACATTTTACATCATCCATCTCCTCGGGACGCACCGGTCGGATCGTTTTTCACAAAACCCACCCAGTTGGCCGGCTTGATAGCAAGAGCGAGCGTTCGTTGCCGTGCCGGATTTGGCGATGTTTCGGGGGAATTTCTGGCGCTGGACTCCTCGGCGCATACCGGGACACTTGCGGTTGATCAAATTTAGTTGAGGAGTGTTTGCCTATGACGTACAGGTGGTACGCGGTGGTAGTAGTAAAGCCGTACGAGCCGCGTTATTGAAGTTTGTCGACTCACTGACCGAAGTTAGGCACCCAATACTTGTTATGCATTCTGTATGGTCTACATTAAGTTTCATAAAATCCAAGAGAATTGAGTTATTGAAATTCTTCGGTACTATCGGTTTAACACGAATAATTTCATAAGTTTTTAGTATGAATGCTCAAAGATCAACATTTGTACAAAAGCTGTCGTTCACTATAGCCAGCTGTCAAGCAATGAACTAGTTATACTTGCTACACTTAAACTTCCACGAGCTTTGTGATACTGTTGCTCTTCTGTGTAACATGTAAACATCTTCCTGCTTTGCTGGATCATCCTGCCGTCCTCGCATAGTCGTATGAGTTGAAGAGTATTTAATCTACACTGAAGCTACCCAACATAATACACCTCAGATTACAACACTCCGCACTGCTGCACGTGCTGGAAGCATACAAAGTAACACAGCGTTGTACAACGGCGCACCATCCACGCCCACACCGCACACAGATGAACTCCTGAACCAGCTCCTGGACACCCGATACCGCCTTACGTGCCAAACCTTTGCTCCGAACATCAAGTTACCGACGGCGTGGCCAAACTTTTGTTGGGCCGAGTGTTACTTTTAACACTCTGCGACCGGTAACACGCAACGCTGTTGCGGCTGGCCTGCTGTCCCGGCTGTGCTTCCACCTTAGCTCCCCACTTCCCAAGAACTTCGCTTTTAATGGCGACCCGGGAGCTCGCAAAATGGGGTAATTCTAAACCACCCTCCCGGCAGACGCATAGTTTGTTGTTATAATCATACGCTCTCCCCCGTTCCGTTCCAGCACGACCAGGAACAAACAAAGGAATCTCTCGGAGCAATGGAGCCCACCGTCCGACCACTGTCGAAGGTGTAAAGTGACGTACGCCACCTGCCTTCGCCGCACCGCACCGGCAGAAGACAAACGAGCGATATCGCCCGACGTGGGCTCCAACGGAACTGGAAAGGCGTACACCGGACCGGTGGTTTACTGCTGACTCATTTTTCCGCACCTGGCGCGGTGAACATCCCGATTTGTACGGTTCATGTTTCACTCATACAGCTACATGAATAATTTCCCACCCGTCCGCCATTATTGGCCGGGAGCTGTTTCGGGCTGTGGCACCACCACGGTGTGAGCCACGCGGTGGCCCAAAGTCAGCGCGATAAAACATCATTATAACGCACGGTTCCGCTTTCGCATCCTTCGCAGTGGGGATTAGAAGAGACTAAGAAAGGCCCGGTTACCGGTTTCTTGGCCCCCGGTGCGTGTGGGTGGCGCGCTTTATCATCGGTAAGGAATTCCTCACGGCGCATAAATCCTCCCCGACCCAGCTGCGAGCAGCCGCCTGTGGGGTTAGCTTCGTTGCTGGTGTGAAATGATAAACTTCTCGGAAACCATCTCCAACTTCTTTCTGGCGGGACGCGGAAATGGACGCTGATGGGGGCGAGGATCATCAGTCATTTCAATAATGTTACGCACGCTGCAGAGCACCGGGGATGCGGGCTGCGCACGGGGGACACTCGCTGTGCCCTGATCTGAAGTGCAACAGCTCAATCAGACCCGGATGAAAGGGAAAGCGAAGGTCAGCAGAGATTCCGGGAACTAATGTTTTGGCCGTCAACCGTTATGAGGAAGTTTCGTCGGAGGAAGTTCGGATATAACGAAGCCTTTTTCTTCGTGAGGACGGTACAGAGCCTTGTTTTGATGCTCTCGGCGGATTAGCCGCCATTGAAGTTCGCTCCGGTCGGAGACTATTTGCAGAGACTACTACTTCGCCACCCCCAATCACGGCAATAGAAAACATCACTGGAACTCACCTTCTCGTGCCGCATGTTCAGGCTGCGCCGGATGTCGTCCGCACTCTGGACCGCTTCCTCCTGCAGCTCCCGCACCAGCACCTCCGTTTTCTCCTGGCGCGAGCGCAGCGACTCCAGCTCCAGCTTCGCCGTGCCGAACTCGCCCCGCAGCGTGCTGAGATCCTCCAGCAGCTGGTTGCGGAACTGGGCGTCCTTGGAGCCACCGCCGCCGACCGTGCCCTGCAGCTCCGCCAGCTCCGACCGGATCTCGGCTATCGATTGTGACAGCCACTGGACCGTGAGCCGCTCCTTGCTCGGCGAGCTGCTGTCGCGCAGCCCGTTCACGTCCTCCCTGTTGAGAGCAGCGGAAAGCACAGAATTATTGCGCGCCCAGCACAGCGTTCCCGACGGACGGTTGATTTCGGAAGGGATTTTCGAGGAATTAGGAGAGAGGGGACGTCCCCGCGGAGCCGTTAACATTTAATGCGCAGCGTGGGAGTGGTGTTATTAATTATCAAAATGAACGCCCTCAAAGTGCGTAATATAAGTCAGTGCAATAATTTTCGAGTCAATTAAGAAGGATTTAATAGCTGTCTAGTCGCCGCGCTTGTGAAGCACCTTGGGAAGTGCGCCCGGTGTGTGTTGGCAGCTGTTTGTGCGTAGAAGAACATCAAACAAATAGAAGCTGTTCGAGCGCCACAATCAACTCTCAGCTGTTCATCAAACTAATTGGTTTGGGTGTTTTTCCGGAGTATCATTTATCATATTACTTTTTAAGTATGGCTCAACAAAGTTTGCTTCAAATTTGTAACTCTACTAGGTAATCCGGTTTTTACAAAGTATCATTTAATTTCCACTTTGTCAGAAGTTGTGGTAAGGCCATCAGGCGAAGATGATGATTCTTACTTGAAGATCATTGTGTTGATTTTCATTCAAAACTCGCTTAAATTAGAAATCTACTCATTACCTTCCTGGATTCGAACTCGAGTCATTCGTTCCAAGGACGGGCACGCTGTTGCCTACACCGTACAGGCGCCTGGAATGAGCTCACGTTGTAGCGATACTAAAAGCAAACAGCTCGACTCGACCATCAGCCACCGGTGAAACCCTACGCCGTCGATTCCGGGAATCCGCCTCCGACAGTATCAATGTTGTTTATGTTTGTGCATGCGAGTCGGGCGTTCGTATTTAAATAAACTTTCGCCAAACAGCTAAGCAAACAATGTTCATACTTGTTGAGTAAACAGGCGTCCGTGGCGTGTCCGCTTCCTCGGAGCGAGAGGCACGATCAAACGAATTCCGTCCGCCGTTCCCGGGTGGTGCCTAAATAATCAAAGTTGCTCAAGGCACAAACTTTCGCCTTTCGTCGAGAACAGGTGGGAAAAAAGAACAACCGGCAGAGACCCGGCCTTATTCATTATCAACGCAATAGCGAGCGCATTAACGCGCGTTTTGGTGTGAGTGTTTTTTCTTCTTCTGTGGTTTTCCCGCGTCACATCGCATACCACCACCTTTCGAAACAACAACGAGGCGAAGCGGATTCACTCCGCGTCCTTCTACCGCTTGCGGGACGGGGGCAGCACGTGGTGCCGTTTCCGTTTGGCTTCTTATCGGAAAAAAGCATCTCCTTAGGCGCTTAGTGGTCACGCCAACGGGCAGTGAGGACGGTCACGAGCCTGGGCCACGCGAAAAGAGCATTTCGTGGGTGATTTGGGTGAGTTGTGCCTTCGCTGGCCCTGCTTGTGTCGTCCCGGGCATTACCCTACGGGGGCTAGGCTGGGGTCACACAAAAATCGATAGGCAAAGGCCGGCCAATTACGGTCACAATCACGTTTCCATCGGCAGGCAAGAGCTGGCGATTCCGTGAGGGCTGCTAATTGCATCGATGAGGTTCGTTTTATTTTTTCTCTAATTATGAGCAATCGCAGGAAAAAAACGAAAACACCTTTTCCTTCCAGAAAGGATCACAAAATTCAGCTAATCATGCTTTATTAAGATTTGAAAAACATCGAAAAAGACGCTTGTAATCGTACGAAAACGGGGCAAAAACAGTTCCCCATACACTTAGCGGGCGTGTTCGCGTGCCGAAGCATTAGAGACGTTCGGGTGCTTTCATTTGCCGCTGCTGCATGCAAACAGCTAAATTCAATCACACGTTCGTGCCGTCTAGGAAGTTGGTTGTTTTTCGCCAGAACCACCGATTCCGCCGTGCGGATCTTTATCCCCCGAAAGTAACGAAATGGCACTGACGGCCTCATCGTATGGTACGGCATGCTTAATGTGTTTAACTTTCCGTCGTGTTTACCTTGCCCGGGCGCGGTGGGTTGCAGCGCAGAAACCTATCCGAAGAATCGCTCCCTACCCCGCTAGGAACTTTTCGCCCGCGGTCGGTGAAACCCCAAAAAATCGCAAAACCGAACCGTTTGACTTCTGCGCGCTTCTCTCCAGCTTGTGTACCGGCGGCTTGCTGTAAGCTGCTTGTCTAGCGTCCCACACGCCACCGGAGAAAGCGTCGGTTCCAAAAATTGGCAAAACAGCGAACGACTGAGCATTGCAGGCCACCCGCGCGCAGTCGACACGCGTCCTGCACGATGTGTGAAAACCGATACGTCTCCCGAGCCGTTTGCAGCGAGAGGAAAAAGAAACCGATGTGGAGCGGGAGTAAGTCTTCACCCAGCCCCTAATGTGTTTATCAAGACAAACCTGATGGCTGAAAGAGAGCGCGGGGGCGCCAACGTGCGGCCGCCAGAAGCCTTACGCAGAAGTCAGACAGAGGGTAAGGTGACGGATATTGGGTAATAAATGAAAGGCTTATTACTTGCTACTTTTTTGTTGTACCTTGCAGCGTTGCGCCAAGGAGGAGCGGACGTGAAGAAGAACCATAAGCTAAGCTGCCGACGACGCGAGGAAGCGACATCGATCCAGTCACTCCAAGCGACGCTCCCAAGTCGTGTGTTGTGTTGTGCGAGAATTATTGAGTCCGGATCAGACCAGCCGTGGTGCCAGCCGTTAACGCGTCCATATTGAAAACAGGCACAAGATTATCGTACCTACACAATCCCTGCCGGAGGAGTGGGACAGTGGGAACCTTCTGCGAACAACACAAGCAAGCCATCTACGACGATGGCCCTCAACCTCAACCCAAACAATTACACTATCGGCGTCACCTTCCCGAGTCCTACTCCAACAACCGACCGACCGCCGTATCCCGAAGGTAGTGGGATGGATGATTGGATGTGTTAGCTAAGGTCATGCTTGCCCGAGGTTAAATGGAGTGTGCTACTCTCCGTCGCCCGCCTCAACGTCGTGGACGTGGACCTAATTCGATCATAAAACATCCCAAAAAAGCTTCCCCAGTCGACCCTGGGCCGATGTAATGGAGGGAAGGAGTGGGAAGGATCAGTCTCAGCCCTCGTCGTACGAGCACGAGCGCCGTCCTCTCGAAACGGGGAAGAAAAACATATCTTGCCTGTAGTGGGATGACGGTAGCCGAAAGTAGCAACCTCGCGCCAAGACATGATAGGGCGCTTTTCTTGTGTGTTGGCCTTCCTTTTTTCCGACCGTGTGTGCGTGTGTGTGGGCTGTGCGGCTGTCTTGCACCGTCTTCGGAGAATGGTGCACGTGCAAACGTGTTTACGAGTTCGCCTCCCAACGGATGGCACGTACTAGCCTGATAGCTTCTCGGCGGGGAGCTCAGACCCACCGTAAACCCATCCGCCCCTCCCCCGGTAAACGTCAGAGAGACTTCACTGGCCTCCGGGGAACCTTCCGTGTGATGAAATTTGTAGTTTCGGGTACAGCGATTGGGACGAGAAAAACCCGATGCCGGCGCACGATATAAAAGGCACGCCGGTACTAAAAGGAAGCAAAACGAGCACGTCGGTGCCGTGACAAACGATTGACATATTCTCCCGGAGTAAATTGGCCCGATTGGCCCCCGCCTCACACACACACACATACACGGATGAGCTCCTGTGTACGAGTGGATGCAGTGCGTAGCCATGCAGGATGAGCTCCGAGCCTCGGTAGCCTTTCACGCATAATGCGCAAAATTATGTCCCGACCCGTGTGGCTCCTTCCATGCACTCCACACGGTGCAAAGGGGACACAAAAGAGACTCTCGGCCGTGGTACCTGCATCCGTGGCCGTACCCGGACCGTCCTGCGGTACCGTTGGCCCAATGTCGTCATATATTTTTATTAAAGCCCCAACGGTGCTGAGCAATGCTATTACTTTTATGTTCTCTCGGCTATCTCGGCCATACCTGGAGCACCGGATTCCGTGCAACTGCACGGTGGATGGACCACACAAGAAAAAGGATGCTCGCAGGCGCGTCAGGATCAAGCCGGGGTTGGTGGTAATCAGCACAGTTCTCTCTCTCTCTCTCTCTCTCTCTCTTGCTTGCCCCAGCGTTACGTCCCGTGCTTGATGAGTTAATTAAAATGCAAAGCATCGACGTGCGGAACTCGGCTCGGCTGCCGCTCCAAGAACTGGGCCACTGGGCCGGAGGGAAATAAGAAAGTTTCGACTCCAGACGGATGAGTTCGGTTCATCAGCTGGATGATGCAATTGTTTTGAGGGGGTAATAGAATTAGTTTTCGCAACCCCGGGGTTGCGTTTAAAGTGCGCGGTTTCAATGTCCGACGTACTCTACTGCCAGTTCCGTACCGAATAACGATCGCGACGGTTCCCCGGAACGCTCTGATCCCTGTTTCTGATGGTTGCCGATTGTGTTACGCCCGTAAACCGCGCACCCGAAGTGTCCGGATCAAAATCCCATCCACATTTGTCTCGTCGTCGTCGTCGTCGTCGTACGGCGCCACCAGAAAGTAATCCCATTTCACCGGCGCTCCGTCCTCGGCCGGAAAAAGTCAAGCCTCGCACAAATCCTACCGACGCCACCGGACCGGAGCGAGATACGACCGAGGCGACCATTTAACTAGCGAGCGCGCGTGTACGTGTACGATTTGTTCGCATCTTCCTTCGGACGGGTCGAAGTCACATCGTAAACGACCAGCGCGACCAATCGATCATGTGCCCGCACCGGTTTGGCCCGGGCCAAACCGCTTTGCCGTGTTTTCCACGCCACTCCCCTGGCTGGGGTTTCTTCGGGCACTAAAAATGCGAACGAGCGGCGGCCTATCGGGTGAAAACCCCCCGTCAAGGTGGCTTAAAACCTCGTTACCCACAGCAGCAGCTCGCAGGGCAGGATCCGCAAGCTTTCCGGCTGTGAAACAGAGGGGACAGAATATGGCCCCTGGCTGTCCCGGTTGTCCTAGGGTTGGTTTGCGTGTGCTCGTGTACTTCGAGGCTGCAGTTGTGGGGTTTTTGTGTTCTTTTCTCGCTCTCTTCTGTGTGTTCGCTCCTTCAAAACGCACCATTCTGCAAGATTGGTCGTTAGAGCTGATTGGCAAAAGGATCCCGCTGCCAGTGTAGCGTTGACGGTGAAGTGTTCGAACTGCTATAAAAAAGCACACACACACGCGCCCGACCATCTCGCCTGTCTAGCTCGTTTGCTGAAGCCTTGGGCTTTTGGGAGCTGTGACAGGAGGTTTTTTTTTCGTTCGTTCCTTGTTGTGTCCTGTTCACTTCACTCCGGTCCCGTGTCGAGCCGGCCGCCGCGATGGCCGCCAGGTGAATGATAAATGTATTCGCATGTCAGCGCGCAAGGATTTGGGGTTATTGGTAAGGCGAAAGGTGCATGGCACGGGCTTTAACCCGGTCCGGTCCGGAACCTGTGACCGGGAGAATACGAGCGCGACACCCGGGCGAACGTTGCATCGTGCGGAGATTTCGAGTAAGGACGGTAAGGCCGCGCGCGCGTTGATGGTACCTACGACACGATTCACACGGTGCAACAATCGGCTTGTTGCGGGTGATGGACGGCTATGGTCGTTCGTTCGCGTTCGCCGTGGCTGGATCACACGTGAATGCAATTTGCCCTTAAGAGGAGCCACTGATCCGTGAGGGCTTTAAATACGTTCTTTAACTTCTGGGGATTTGGCATGGTTGACGGAACGCGTTGATATTCAGCGAACATTGGCTTTCGATCAATTTAGTTCACCCATTGCTGGTTCTTAAAACTTCTCTATATGCTCTATATTAACGCTAAATATTAGACATTTTCTTTTAGTTTCTTGGTATAACCTAGCCTTCTTCGTTTCGAAAGCCTGTGGAGTGTACTGGACCATACGACCGTCTCACAGATGTCTTCCAATAGGTAGATAAAATAATCTTTCTGTAGGACAAATTAAACGATTTCTTCAATTCTGAATTGGAAAAAACCTTGGAAATGTCAAAACCTTGCTGAAATAGTATTGGAGAAACTGTGGACAATAAACCATTTTGTCAGTTTGGTTACTCTTCGTGAGATAGACTCCATCAAGACGGCAATTTCTTAACGATAAATTTGTCTATGGCTGCCGAAGTTGCTGAGAGACATGTCTTTGTTCTAGCAAACACTGGAGACATGTTTCAATGAGATCACAGTTCAATTGGGTACAAATATTGCAAGTAATCTATGGACAAACATCATGAAGTCCATATGTCAAGACTTCACTTAGAAGACTTAGCTTTGATAGGATGAAGTTTGCTGGGACGACTCATGCATAACAAATATAAATATCATCCAGTTTCCAGATAGAGAAGTGATTGAAAATTACTCATATAAGTAATTTGAAGAAACATTTTAATCAACTCTTCAATTCGAGCATTTTACTCACATTCAGCAACAACATGAAGCAGTACTGAACTAACTAACATCGTGGCACCGACAGGACGTAACTCAAACAGATACCTGTGCCATCCGGCCAACCCAGCTACGCAGAACTATTTCGAACGTAAATTGCTAAAATTTACTCACAAAACACACCGATCGTTCCGTCGAATGGAGCATTCTTTCGTGTGCAACTGAGCGAACTAAAGCGATTTATCCTTCCTTCAACTGCAATCGAAACCCAACCGATCGTGAGAGGCAAGCCCGGGTCGGGGAGAGGTATAAAAAAACCCCGGATCAAATAATTTGAATAGTTAAAATAATGGCAAACTCTATGCTCCTATCCTCCCATGCAGGGTGATGCCAAGCCAAGCTGTAACGATTCCCATCGGCGGAACCCGGCGTATGTATGTGTGTGTGTGTTGGTCAAACGAAACCCAACGAAGCATTAGCCTTTGCACACTCCAAAGCCACAGCGTCAGCACAAAAACTGAAACGGCCAGCTTCCCGGCATCGGGCAGGATCGAGCAGGATGCAATTTAAATACCCCGACACATCCCGGTGTACTTTGCTTATCTAAGCGCCCGCACACACACACACACCAAAGGACCCACTCCTAACTCCTAAGAGCCACCATATTTCTCCCGTTCGAAATGGCTCACCAATCGGAAGCTATCGGCGTTTGCCTTCAGATGCACGACGATAAGCAAACCGAATGAGAAAACGAGCCAAGTGCCGGCAACCGTTTTGTGCTGTGCTCCCGCACTGCCGCGCAAGAAGAAATGGTTCTGAGTTACGCCAACTACAAACCGGACCGGGCAGAGTCCGCACACAGAAGCGAAGCGAGCGGATCTCCGGCACCGGCGATAAAATGAATTGATCCGCTCGGCTACAGCAATTTGTTTCTAATGGATATAAATGTACCATCGATTAGCTTTAACCTCGTTTTAGTCGCGGGCCACCGACTGTTCGTGCGTCCGTCCAGCACCGAAGGACGCCGAAAGGTGAGCTGGCTGGCTGGTTGATGACAATTGAAACCGTACCGTGGCGTCGGAGGCCGGTTTTGCGAGGTGTCTCGAACGCCGACCAATTGGAGCGCCGACCGATTACAACTGTGCGGAAGCTTACTGCCTCACATCGTAGCAGCCTCGTTTGGATCGCTAGCTAGGGCTAGCTGCCGGAAACAGCTTGCCAAACCCAGTGCTTCCCAGAAGCCCAGCAACCCTGTCAGGATGCCGCTTTGCTTCCGCACGGTGGTCTTCTGCGGTCGACGGGCTTCGGTTGTTCGGAAAATACTTTCTCATTAATCAAATGGAAGGGATCGTAACCTTCATCACGGCCACGACTGTGACTTTTATTCCTTCCGTTGCCGCCTTCGTGCGGTTCGGATGCAAACAAACAAAAAAAAGCACACAACAGAGATTAGTGCTCGAATGAGTTCCGAAACCATTAATTAGAAGGCAGAGGAACGGTTAGTGCCAGTGGTCTGGGCTTGTGTTGGCAAGCTTTTTTTTTGTTTTCAGTAGCAGACTCCAGCGCTCCCCAGCAAGCCTGACGAGCTCATCCACCTCGAAGCCAATTATTATCGGCTTTTAATAAAAATCTTACAGATTTTGGAGCGGAGACCCTCGGCCCGAAGCCTATCCGATCACAAAACCTCAAAAGCTCTCGGTCTCGTTCTGGTTACGCATGGGTGCGTTTTCGGGGTTTTCTGCTAACGGCGTCAGTCCCTCATCATTTATCAAAAATACACCCCACCCTCGTTCTCTCTCTCTTTCCAGTGAGCGGCTCGCATTGGAGTTGAAGGTTTTGGGAAATTGCAAATTTTTCGGCGTTCGTTTTTCCCCCCCGGAGACGGGCTTTGCGATTTCCGTTGGCTGTGTTCGGTTCGGTGGCCGGCGTGAGCCTGCCTTGGCGCAACCATTACTCGGCAGCGGGCAGAATAAATTGATTGATTTGTTATTTGACCACACGGCGGCGGGGGCGGGCCCTTTTGTTTGTGGGCTTGTTTTGCGCACGGCGAAAAAAAAAGTTTGAGCGTGATGAAAAATGAGCAAAAGTGCTGAAGCTGGCAGCCGGGGGGAGTCCGTCAAGCGGAAAACTACGCTTTGAATACAGCTTAACGAGCGGGAAAAGTAATTTTACAGTGGTCGAAAAGGGTTCGTTCTGTTTCGTCGGTGCTTGCTTCATATTTATTAGGACGGACCTACGGGGAGATATGTATGCATTGCGTTACTTGAAGATTTTTGATCTTATTCTGAAGAATATATCCATTTAAGGCCCGTTTAGTGATCGAGTGAAAGTGAACGTGAAATTTTGGTTTTTCATTGATATTTCACAAATTAC
>KB672490.1:14078176-14224697 GCA_000349145.1 Anopheles dirus
GTAATTTGTGAAATATCAATGAAAAACCAAAATTTCACGTTCACTTTCACTCGATCACTAAACGGGCCTTTAGCTGGAATAGAATAGAGCCGAATGCTAGGAAGGCAAGCTTAGAGATTTTCATGTTGAATCCCAACTTTTAAAAGGGCAATTTGTTGAAGTTACGATGCTCCTCAAGAGATGGCGCCACCCATGCAAAGTGGCAATGGTACGTTTTGCTTACGGCTTCTTTGATTTTTCCGAAATATATCCATTAAATCTCTCAATATCAATACCGAATTACAGGATTCTCCATCCATTCTTGAACAGTTCCTACAGTTAAAAGAAATCGTCCCCCTCAATATTGAAATCCTTCCAATCAATCTTGAAGTGGTTATAATGTGTAGTTCAAAGATTGGCCTCGAACAAATCGATACAAATGCGTCATTGAAAGTTTTCAATCTGACATGTTAAACACAGTGGGGAAGCCCTGTGTGAGAAATGTCATTTCATGAATGGGTGGAAGGATTTCAGCATGGAGTGGGACGATTTCATCTAACTGTGGGAACTGTTCAAGAATGGTTAAAAAACCCTGTATAAAAAATCCTGAATGCTTACAGAATGAGTTTTCATATCCATTGTCTATTTGTAAGATATTATGATCTATATAGACACATATAGGTTGCATAAATGCCAGATAATCCTTATCATTTTTAATTTGTATATAAATGCTTTTACTGGTGCTTTTAAAAAGTTGCTCACCGCTGGTTTAAACTTTATTTTCAGTGGATTTTGGAAATATCTAACTTGGCATAACAATATCATACCTCACACAAGAACCTCTCTCTTAGCCACGCTAAAGTTCGATAGATGGTAAACCTAAAGATGCAGGTTTTGAGCATTATAAGATTAATATTTTACATTCCTCCGACCAACATCTGCATACTCGATGTCTGTTCGAAATGCAAGCGAACGTCTAAAGGTGCGTTTTGCTCGCGAATAGCTCATTCGAAATTCATGAGAAGCGTACCAGCTGCGCATGTTCTCAAGACATCAAGCCATGCCAGACGCAACAGCGCCCGGTTGGGCTACTTATGCACTCCATTATCTTCAATTGTGCGCTGCTCAATTTGTTGCATTTAAGGCTTAAAGGGTGCTCGAAGTGAGTGATGCCAATTCTGGCAGTCCTACGCGAAGAGCAGGTCAGTAACACACTACTTCCAATAAACCATCGAGCTTGTCCAACAAGTGGGACGTTAGGGTACGTGCCAATATACCTGTTTTGCTAGTGGATACATACATATGTTTTTTTTCCATACCCCTTTACGTAGTAAGGACGATTATTATACGAACAAACGAACAAACGGATATAAAATCTAATAGTTATCAACTGTTGCAAACTCTGCCCTCATGGGAGTCTTATGAATACGGCACACACAGCACATTCCGATGCACTTTATTGGATCAACCCACCCCACACACACACTACTGCACGCTACTTTCGCCCGGGTGAATTATCCGCCCCCGGTTCGGAGCTGCAACCACTGCGGAAAACTTTGGCAGTGGTTTCGCTGCAGCCGAGCGAACAAGCGCAACGCCGCGCAACGGAAACTTCCCACCGGTCCCGCAAACCGACGGGAAGCGATTACTAATTAAAGTTTTCCTGCCCGTCCGAAGCCCTCGCTTACCTCAGCTGGTCCAGCTCCTCCCGTATCTGGGCGTCGGTGATTTCGGCCGCGTTCTTGCGCACGTACTTCTTCAGGCTGCTCTCGAGCATCTGGTAGTCCTCGCGGCGCTGGTAGGTGAGCGCGTTCAGCTGCTTCGACAGCAGCCGCACCTGGTCCGCGAGCGTGAGCGCATCGAACCGCTCGCTGTCGGCGTCGGGCGCCGCCGGCGTGTTCACGTTCGCCGCCTTGCCCCCGACGGCGAGGGCGGCACGCGCCGCCGGTGCGAACGCCACTAATCCAAGGATAATCACCACCACACACGCCGAATGCACCATTTTGCTGGATTTGTGGGGCATTACTTTTTTTTCTGCGCCGCGCTGAGGGTGGAGCAATTTATTTAATACACTTGCGCCCGGCACACACACACACACACGCAGAGGCGGATGAGAAACGGAATGGGGAACGAGGCGAAAAAAAAAACACACACACAAACACTATCGCCCACCGAAGCAGGCGAAGCAGGCGTTGCTTTGATCAGGAGATGCTCGTGTTTCGCCGCGATATTACTTTCGCCCGGTGCCGCACTTTGCTTTATTTCTTATATCCTTTCGCCTTCCGACACAGCACGGCACACACACACACACACACACACACTCACGAACGAATCAACAACCAACGCACAGCACCACTACGCCAGGTGAACGACCGCCGGCGCATCAGGCGGGATACGGAAATTGCAACGAAAAACCGGCACACCGAGCGTACCAGACACACGCCCGTGCGAGCATAGCAGGCGGCTCTCAAACACGCTCACACACACGGACACACACACACCCACTGCTTTGTCAAACACACGGAAGTAGTACACTGAAACACACTTTATCCTGCGATCGAACGCCTTTTGAATCCCTCTTCTTGGTTGGTTTGCTTAATTTACGTTCGGTTTCGTTTCGCTTCCTTTCCAGATTGGCTGCTATTCCAACACCGGGTCGTCCCAGGATGGTCCTTGTGCTGGAAAAAAGCGAAAAACGAGAGGCAAAAGCGTTCGTTTGTGAGAAGGGCTGGTAGCTGATTTCGATCCCAACACCGGGTGATGCACTTGTGTTCCATCCCTTCAATTGCTGCCTTCCAGTCTGCATTGTATGGTGAGTTTCCCACTTTTGAAAAGAAAAACAAACCCCATCACGATCTTGATGCCGCGCTTGTCTCGCTTTGCAGCGTTCACCAGCGTCACCAGCGTGTTATTTATGATGTGAAAACGACGACGGAACCGGTGCACTATAAAATCAACACCCGGCCCGGCACGTACCGTACGTGCCGGGTGAGCGTTACATTCGCATTTCGTTCGTTTGCCGCCTCCCCTGGAATGCCCGGGAAGGATGGCAAATTAGCCCGCGAACCGATCAAGCCCGCAGCCCGGCGGAGGCAGAGGACGGAGCTATTGCAATGAAATTAAAATAATAACACAGACAACACGGGCTCTCCGGCATCCGCGTTCCTGCGTCTGGCGTTTGCTGCGTCCCGAGGAAAAGTACGCGGCACGAGAATGTTTCGTGTTTTTCTTTTGGCGTGCGGTTGCGTTTTTTTTTCAACAGTTTCCGACCGCGTTGGCGGTTACTGTTCTCCTCGCCAGTGCGTACACCCACAATCACGTTTGAATTTCGGAGCTTTTGGTGCGTTTGCATTTTTTTTTGCTTTGTTTTTGAACCGGACCGTTTTGCGCTTTTCCACAACGAAAGCGCCCGGTGGGACAGAAGCGACCAAATAAAATGTAGGCGAGTAGGTACTGTTCCATTTGTGTCAACACACGCACACGCGTACGCTCTTTCGTGTCCCACACGGGGACATATGGAAAAAAGGATATAAAAGCTACGCTATCCGGCGCTATATACAAAAAAAAAAAATATATCGACACACGACACTCGTCGGCACACTTGGGTGGGCGATAAATTTTCAATTAGCATTTCGGTGGGCAAAGCGGTTACGTTAGTTTATTTTTCACCCCCGCCGCGGTGCGTTTCGGCGTGGCGTTGTCAACACTTGTGGGGGTGGTGTGTGTGTGTGCTGAGCAGAGCGCCGGCCGGGAAAGAATAACACTGCGCCGTACTTTGATTTGTGCGTGGTGTGCTGCGGCTGAAGGGAACAAACATTTAACAAAAAACAACATCATCATGCTAAAATGCCGATCCGATTGTATGCGATTGGAGGTGAAAAAAAAGGTTTTTGGGAACCCGGCTTTTGGCTGTGTCTGTTGGACTTCAAATAACCAATTTGTCGGCTTGGAAGGGGTGCGCACTTTCGGGTTTCGTTTCGGGCACGATCGATTAAACCACTAAACGATTTAAACGATCGGCGAGGCGAGGAAACTGATCGTTGCGTTTTGTTAGAGTTGATATAGTTTTATGTATTCCCTTCTTTTTTGTAGGTAGGAAGAACATCAAGATAATCCCAACACTCGTTGCTGTCTCGAAAAGGAAAAGCTCTCTCCATCAACCGTGGCCCGTGGGAAAATTGTTGCATAAAGTGGAGATTATTCCAGTTCCCCACGTTCTGGAGCAAACGTGACGTTGTCGTTTTCCTCGCTGCACGGCGGCGTTTCTGCTTGTGTTATCCTGATGTTCCTGTGGCGCTTCTCGTTCTCGTTTGCCGCAGGAGGAAACTAAAAGTCCTGCTCGTTCCCAGTACAATCCGATTTAACTTTATCCTTCGCGGGGCACTTCGCCTTAGATGGGGAGGGGAAACTTGATTGATAAATATTTAATTTCTTCACTCCCAGGCCCAGTCGCACGTGAACCGACACAGCGGGGTTGCAGCGTGGTTGGATCTCCCCGCGGTCATTGAACTCAAGGACTTTTTAAACTTCAAGGACTTTTTAAACGTTCTGTTCACTACGTTCCGGGTTCTTGTAGGCAGCCCTTAACACATAGGCAGTTGAGTTCTGTTTTAGGCACCTGTATCGTAAACCGTATAAAAACACTGCATTTATCACTAGCACCGTGCGATAAAAGATGACAGCTTATGCGAACTCTCCAGAGTGAAAGTGACAGGAGTTCTTTGAAAGTGGCACTCTCTTTTGCGGGGGTATATTTTTCGAACATTCACTTGTTATCCTTGCGTACCTTGCAACACTTTGCCGCTCCGAACGTACACACTGAATAGTTTATAACGCCACGCGACGAACGCGTTTCTCTTTCACACTTGGCGTTGGCGCGCTGTTTCGATTCCGGTGGTTCCGGCGAGTTGCTTGCTGCAGGACGATTTCGCCCGTAAACGTCCGCTCGCTGCGAGAGATGGTTTCGATTTGGTTCATTCCGGCCGCGAACCGTCGGCTCTTAAAACAAACTGCACGCCACGAGCCGCGCTCACAGAGAATTGCTCACGGAGCGTGGCCGTCCATGCGAGAGAGCACGCGGTTCATTTCAGTGGGTTTTCTCGGCAGGATTCGTGGGCAAGAGTTTGTTCGTTTTCCCGTTCGTTGTTTGCTGATCAATTTCCATTGCAAGTAAAGTCATGGGAGCAAACCTTGTGTGTGCTTTGTGTTATTGTTGTGTTCGTGGGCTCTGGTTAGTTGCATGCATGCATGGCTCAATCATGTTTTGTAATTAAAAATAAGAAGAAAAACATTTCTCACTTTTTTACATTTTCGGAAAAGCAACATCCTTAAGAAACCTCGAGGTAATAAAATAGAATACAGATTTTGATGTCAGTTTATTTGGAATGTTTATTTTATGTCCAATCATATTCTTTTATGTACACAATCAGTTAAGTGCCGTTTAATGTCTTAAACCTTTCTCAAATCCTATTGTACTATTTTTTAAGTAAAATAATATGGTGAGATATTGTTGTGTGAATGAATACACTACCAACTAAAATTATGTTTTCTCAGAGTCTTCTAGTATTATAATAGCAAGAAAAACTTAAAAGGGGGCTAAACTTGCATTTATAAACATATTTTAATGTTATAAAATTATAACCGGGTATAATTTACCCACTCCAAACGGTATAAAATCACTTCGAACCCCAAAACACTGTTGTGTAAAACATTAAAATATGGCAAAACTGTGTTATTCGGCAAAAGGTGCGATAGTTTTATGTAAGCGACCAACCTGTGTTTCCTCTCCAAAAATTATAAACAAAAGTTAACAACAAAAATTGGAAAAAAAAATACAAACTAGATGTACACGGATGCTCTGAACATGAATGTTGCAGACCGTTTTGCGCTACGACTAAAGGTTCTTCAGAAATTTGCGAAAAAGTCTGAAATCGCCATCTCACATACGTTATCTCAGGTTTGATTTTGTAGAGCAAAAAAAATGTTACTAGATTTTAAGAAGCACAGTGCATCCGAAACAATTGTGGGGTTAAAACTATAATTGATGTTGTAATAGTGGTTATAATTCATTATGTCGGCATTCCCCAGCCAAGTACCACCCTGTAAAGGATGTGTTTTGTGCACCTGTTCACGCGATGAGCATAACAGCATAAAATGAACTCTGTCCTATACAGAGAGCGATCGAAAGAGAGAATGTGGGAAAGGAGAGAGAATCTCCTTCTGCGGATGAACCTCGGAGCGACGGATGCGTAGCGATGTTTCGATGTGTTTCAGAAGCACGTGGCTTCTAGTGTACGGGCTGCTAGCAAAAAAACACACACACACACAAAAACATCAAAAAGAGAACAAAAATCTTGTTATGCTGCGTTCCGTACCGCTGTCTGGCGTGCTGTCACGCTGCTCCGTAATGGTTTCTCTATGGTAAGCACGCGGTACACAGTTTCCAATAACATCTGCTCGCAATACCCAATTTATTAGACGGCAAACGGAAGAACCGACCGCGCGAGCTTAGCCGCACATTATCAACCCATTACAGCCGTCCCTGTGCAGGCGCACTAGCAGTGAACCGTCGTGCCACATTACACAGATCAACCCCACCTCACCAGCGACTCCGAACCACCGGAGCGGCGGGTCCCAAAGGCGCCGGATGCCCGGAATGCATTTCTCATTTGTGCACCGATTTTCGCTTCCATATGACTGCGCAAAAACTGTTGCCACCCGTTTTCCCCGACCTCCCAGGGGGGGAGGGGGGGGGGGCGGGGGGAACAGACGGCAAATTACGCATGTACGGTTTTGCGCCGGTATGAACGCAAAACAAAGTTCTGCGCTCGGGAACATGTCAGCCCATGGGCTTCCCGTGCCACGGTGGAAGCATCCATCCATCCAGTGTTGCACCGACACCGACAAACCGGGTGTGCTTTCAACCGAAAAAAAACTCGGGTGTGTGTGTGTGTGTCTGAGGGGGGGGGGATGAAAACTTCCGGGACCCGAGAACGCCTTCCGGTTTTTTTGTTTCATCGACTTCCTCTTTCAAACAACCAACTGCGGGATGGTTTGGGATGGTTTTGCGTGCGTTCAATTAGTAGTGGTGGGGGAGGAAGGCGTCGTAGGGGGTGGGGATTGGAGGGGGGTGCGAAAAGTGCGCGCCAGCGGGGAAGGACATTTTACTATCCACTCGAGGAAGAAGTTCCGTTTCCCTCGATTAATTTACAGCACGTTCTTCGCTCCCCCATTCGGTGGAGTTCAGCACTTCAGCATGACGCACAGCGGCGATGACGGCGACGACGACGACGCCGGCGACGGTGCATTGGTGGCGGCGAACGTGACAGCGAGTGGAGAGTCCTTACCTTGGTCGGATTAAACCGGCAGGTGCGTCTGTGTGTGAGTAACATCGACCCGATGATGCCCTCGAGCCCTGTCTGGAGCAGAGACAGTCGGAAACCCTTATCAAGCCGGCGGATGCAAAATGGAGGAGGGCACAATGGAGAAAAAAAAACACATCGCGCGAAGGACACGCGACGTGTAGCGCAGGCACGAAAGAAAAAAAAAACTCTCTCACACACATGTGCTGGTACTTGTTGTTTTCCGCCTGTCCGGGTGTCCTTGCGGCGAAGCGACACGGACCTCGCGTCTACAAGACGCGCACTCACACAAACACACAGCAGCCGGACGAATAAAACGGAAATGAGCCCAGACGTATCAGCAAACGAAATGAATTAGTTTGCCCTTGCAAACGGGCAGAGTGGGTGGTGGGTGTTGGGCGTTTTTAAAAGCCTACCGAGTCAAACGAGTCTGCCCGGCGTGTGGATATCGTTTTTCCTTTTTTTGTGTGCTCGCTCCCGTAGACTATATTGTGTTGGTGTTAATTAGGAAGGAGAGAGCGAAAAAAAACACCTAAACACACACACCAACACCACATCCCTAATTATTATGGCCACCCTTTGGTTGTAGTGCTTTTCAGGTGGGTTTTTCTGTTGTTTTTTTCTCTCTCCATTCCTTTCAAGGATAACATGATGAAAGTGTTATTTTAATGAGAGCAGACGATAGGCAAACGTGCCCTTCGATGGGGAATGGGAAGGTGAGCACACGAACTAAGTGCATTCGGTCTGGGGGGAGGGGAGGGGGGATAGAGCCGGTGCATATCGTCAGAGGTGTAGTGGAAAGCGGAGCAAAAAGACCTCTTATACGGAGCCTTCTTTAAATATTTTCTTTTTATTCTATTTATTGTTTAATACTTTATTGTAATTCCCTTAAAATTTTGCTTATCAATAATAAGCTTGCACGATGCACGATGGAGGGTAGTTGCTGATTTTTGGAACAGCCAAACAATGCTGTTTAAATTGATGGACAACATCAAGCGTTAGGTCCAAAAAGAACTCAAATATAAAAAAAGTGTTCGAACAGCCATGGAACTATTCCGACAAAACGCCCGATTTGACACAAACAACTATCATTTCCTTATTTTAGATAAGAGAGACAAATCCTAATGCTGTGTTAGTGTAATCTGCTGTCAAGAGAACAGTGATGTTAGGCTATAAGTTCATTAGGTGCAATTTAAGGTGAAATAGGCTAACTATTTGAGCTTAATTTTACTCTTTATGCGAGCTAATCAATCCATCTATTTGTCTGTAATGGCATGGCGTATAAATATCAATCAAAATTATGTTCAGCTAAGCTTGCCATATCGCCCAAAGCAAACTTGAGAAGGTGTAATAAATTATTATGTTTCATTTCTATCTCTTTAAGGGGGTTCACACGAGTCGAACTCTGGTCGAATGTGTACGATCTGTGAACCTTTTTTGTCAATGTATTAGTGAGTCAAGCGAAGTTCACCGAGTCTGTTTCAAGCAGGTTTAGTCGTTCAAAGTTTATCCAGTAATAGTGTGCGTGAGGTTCGTCATCAAAAGTTCGACTCGTGTGAACCCACCTTTTCAATATCTTCTCTTCAAACAATTAAGGACATAAATATGGTCAAAGCTACGCTACAATTTATGACAAACTTTCAATAATCTTCTTTCAAAATCAATAAAATATTCAAAACAAGGTATATAAAATTTAAGTCAATAAACAGACAGTGTCTCAAACTCGGATAAATGGGGCATCTAATCAACACAATGTTAGTGAACAAAATGCAGAACTTAGCAGCGAAATACAGTACTTTGTTCGTTAAGGTTGCGTCTTGCCCCGTGCTCACTCAAATGCAATATTTTAACGTTCTGCAATACTTTCAGCTTTGCCCCTTTCCATTTCTCAAAGAAAACCGCCTGAAGCATATGGCCGACGGAGGATTACACCGACGCAGCGCGATGGCGAGAGGAAAGGCCGAACAAACACCTGACAGACGGAACCGGGCTGCGATCTGTCCCCACCATATTCCGCCCTGTTTCGTTGTTTGCGCTCCGCTTTCCGCTTTGCTGCGCTGCAAACCGCGTGACCGCCTAATTCCGGCGGGCTGCCGGGACGCCGGATGCGCTGCATTCGCTCGGCTTCCGCCTCGCCGGGCATATGTCCCGCGCAGCAAAGTTCCCGCGCCGGCGGGTTTTGCAAATTATAAGCGCGCGTTCTAACCTTCAAACGAAAGGTCGCACCCCGCAAAAAAAAACGGTTTCTTGTATTCCGGATCGTGTGTTGTGTTGTTTCGGGCGCATTTCCACCGCCAGCAGCAGCAGATGGCCCCCAAACCGAGGGCCCATTCCGCCCATTGTCTAATTCGGCGAATAATTTTAATAATTCTTTTCACCTTCACGTAAGCTCCCGAGTGAGAGCGGAACCCGGGGGCCGATGAAGCGATGCGCAGAAATCGAATCCGGTCGGAGCCACGCGACCAAGACGGACCCTTTTGAGAGGGTACCGCGCGAGCAGCCGGCACGCAAACAGCTTTTTTTGCACCTTTCCTCGGGTGACACGATCGGGTTACGTTCGGTTGGCGACGGTTGCGCGAACACAAGTGAGCCGTTTACAATTAATTAAAACGTTTTTTTTTTCGTCGGACAGGGACATCGAGGAGCATTGTGGGCTTTGTTGGGGTATAATTGGGCAGCTTGTTATAAATACCATTCCTACTACATATGGGCTACGCTTTGAAAGACACTTTAGTTTGCTTCTTCGCTCATAGTAGCACAATAAAAGCTGCTCCCATCACATTTTTGGATTGTTTTTTTATATCGTGTCTTTGTCTCAAATTGTAGACATTACATATTAGTCTTAGCCTAATTAAATACAACAAAACATGTCCTTTCTGTGATACATTGCTATTTCGCAAAACCATTTCGTAAGAATAGTGTAAAACATAATTAATATGTCTATACATTGTCTTCTCTTTCAGATACTACATTCAGACTACACTTTGAAAGACGCTTTAGTGTTGTTTTTGGCTCATAGTAGCATACTGAAAGCTGCTCCCACCACTTTTTTCTTTAGGTTTTTCTATATTGCGTTGATGTTTTAAACCAGAGCGATCAGATATTAGTGTTAAGCTAATAATAACACAATCAAATATGTCCTTATAGTGAAAGTAATGGCTATTTCGTGAAACAATTTCGTAAGGAAAAAATATATATTCCCTCTCTTTCAGATCCACAAGCTTTTTCCTAGATACATAAGCTTATTGTTGTCTCATTTACGAGACTAAAGTTTTTATTTTATTTTAAAAAAGTACATGTTTCAGCAATCTAACCTTCAATTTCTAACCTTCAATTACATCTGCTTCTTGGGCAACATACTACCAATTTTATCTTCTTTGAAATCAACCCTATGCTTAATCATCCCCATTTGCTCTTCCTCGACGGTGCAAATGTATCCTTATGCCATCGGAACCCACTCACCAGCCGGACGCTACTCGCTACAGTACGAAATTTTCGCTCACTTGACAGCATTTTACGCCTCGTCGCTGCCCTCGGCGAGGCTCTCGTTTGCGCTTCTGCTATTCAGCCCGACTCGGCCACATGTTGCAGATATTCGATCGAACCATCATAACCATTAAAATTAAGAAGTTAAGAGAGAAAAAGAGAGGGAGAGGGAGAGCGACCCGAACAAAACAAAACCGAAGAGAAATGAGAAAAACAAGACACACACTGACGCGAACGGATCGCCGAAAGAAGCCGGTGGCCGCTGCGGTTGTGTCCATTGAACATCTGTCACCGTTTTTGCGAGCAAGAAGCGGCGGCGGCCGTTGGGCCGATGATTGGCCATTGGGGTCCTTCCTTCTTCTGGTCCGTGCCGATGGGAAGACGCGGGTCCCTCATTTCTGGGGGGATGTCGATGGCTTCGCTTCGTTGTGTCCTTTTTTGTGCTCGAAGGCTGCGGGTTTTTTCGCTCTCCTCTCGTGTGTGGCAGTATCCTTGTATAGAGGTTTTTCTGTTTTCTTACTTTAGCTGCTTTTCGCTGCTGCCCTGTCGAATTGGCTTGCTGCTGGAGCGGGCCTGCCGGTCAATATTGATTTTCCAGTGGCCATCGGTGGTCATCGGCGGTTGGTGGGTCGACCCGTATGATGCGATATTAATGTTGCAGCAGCAGTAGCAGCATGTCCCAGGGTATCCAGGGTGGTGAACCTGTTTTTTTTTTGTTAAGCTTGCCGTTGTAACGTGTTTTTAAGTGATGCTTGAGTGGCACGGCCCTCGATGGCTTTTCTCACTTCGGGTGAAATGATGATCCTTTTTGGGTTATCGGTATCATTAGACCCGAGGGAGGACTTGGATATTAGCGGTAGTTGAGTGTACAATTTTTGAAGACTTAAAACGTTGTTCTTGAACTTATAAGTCTATGTGTGTGGAGGACTATTCGACGTATTAGTGTGTGCCAATAATTTAGAAAACGCACCCTATAACGGCTTGGATCTTTATATACACAACCATCATCCTTCATGCGCAGATGCTTCAGCAGGTAAAAATGGATTCTCCTTTTTGAAACGTATTCCCTCGCTGCCGATGCCGATTCCGCTGTCCTAAGCGCTGGTCCGGACCCCAAATTTTCGATAACAGGTTTTGACAGCGCGCTTTCTGCGCCTCTGTCGAAAAACCCCCACCGTAACCGTGGCTTTTAATGCCGCTCACCTTCGCGGGAGCTCGCGCCCTGAGAAAAGGATCATAAGCAACCATCAATCATGCTCCGGTAGCTTCCCGCTTCCTGTTTGGCCTGCTTTTTTTGTGCCGCACACCGTCCGGATACGGTTCGACAGGTTTGATTGATACGTGTCGGGAGCAACGGGCCGCCTCGCACACACCAAGCGATAATTGCGCCGAACCGTTTACCCGTCGTCGTCGTTTCAGGCCGGCGCCTGTCCGTGGAAAAGAGTCGCGCCGTCGGTCGCGGAATGCAGCACAACAGCGCAAACAGAGTCGCGAGAACATGCGCTAGCTTTCGGGAGGCTTTAGTTTCGGGGAGGATGCTTGCGGCGTTGGGATGAGCAGAGACATTCAACATAATCGATCTTCGCTTTAATGTTTTAGTGCAAACTTGGTGCCCTTTTAAAGGGCTAATCGCTTTGCAAGGGTGTTCAATTTATTTTATTGCTCCAATAGATGGAGCTACAAGTCAATATAATTGATGTTAATGTTTTTGACCAAGTGACTATGCGTGCTGCCAAGCAAGATTGTGTATTAGAAGAAGCTTGAGTTTAAGAGCTCATAATACCTAACTTCGTTACAGTCCCACCAATAAGCGAAGGGTATAACATTCCCAACCAGAAAGCGTTGTGAATACTGGACCAAAAAAGGATATTAGGAGTGCAGGTTATGCACATTTCCGGTCGAGATAATTTTTTTACTTGAATTTAATACTTAAACAGCAATAAAAGCAATGTTTAAAAAATACATAAAAATGAAAAATATAAATAAAACAAATAAAATAGCAAACATATTCTAAAACTACTAGAAAAAAATATAGATATAAAAAAAATATATATATAAAAGATATAGCTGAAGCCGTAATTCGTTAGTAAATGCTTTCTACAGTCCGTACCATAACTATAAGACCACCTGTTTTATTGAGAATGAAACAAAAACTATACGAGATAGATGGAATTGTTGTTCTACTACGTTTGCTGATAATAACAAAATACTTCTTTTTTATGATTATTCCACATTTTTACAAACACTACTACAATTTTGTCTCCTTAGTCTAAATCGCTTCATGTAACATCGCAACACCACTAATAAAATGTTTTTAGGTGCAAATAAACGTTTTAAAATTCGTTAAAAAATGTGTTTAGTTTCAATGAGCATGACTATCGTTGATATATTTTTGGACGATTTTTTTAATCCTATTATGACCCTTTGTATGCAGATTTTTGACTATAAATAATTTGTATTTGTGACGTGTAATTTGATTTTGAGTATTTTTTGTTCACAATTTTTTGTTTTATTAATTTTTTTATAATGCAGAAAGCATAACCTTACAAACTGATCCAAGTAATTATAGCTGATCCAATTATAGCTGTTAATCGTTTTTCCATAACATTGCTGCCACTGTTGCACGCTATAAGTCACAACAATACATTCAACAGATTTACGTTAACCTTTATGTTTAATCTCTCAAGTTTCCCTAAGTAAACCTAAGTTCTCTATGGATGTTTGAAGTATGTTTGAAGTAATGCAATGTACAGAGTATGCATAACTGAGTATCCATAACTGTTGTGACAAAATAATGAAAAGGAAAGTGGAACTCTTCATCTTGCTCCTTTAAACAAGCATTCGACTTTATCCTCAAACTACCGTTTGAAAGCGATTTCTATTGCGCTAAGTAAGACAAATGCGACCATGAAATTGAGTCGAAAAACACACCCACAAAACTACAGCGCCTTATGCACGGTTCTTTCAACTGCACCGTGAAAAAGACACTCTCCCACCGTATCGCCCATATCCCGCTCACATTTGTTGCTCCAGCAGGAGCAGAAAATCAATCAAAAACGCACTCACTCGCCGGGCGCCGGGCGTCAGTTGCGAGTGGAGCATTGCTCGAACTCGAAATGGGAAAATCAAATTCACCCGCACCCATCCCACTCCCGGCGGAAGCCTCCAGCCACATGTCGGTTAAAGTTTTCCTTCGGCTCCTGCCTGTACGGGTTGAGCTGCACTTTCCAACCGTTTGGAGAAACGAAGCCACGGTGGCTACCGACGTTCTCGAAATGTAGGTGAATGTTGCTCATTTTCTCAAGGCTTTCCGCCCGAAATCATGTGTGTGTGTGTGTGTGTGTGTGTGTGTGTGTGTGTGTGTGGGACAGCCCGAGGAGGCGAGCCGGGTTAAAGTAATCTACAGCTGCACTTAGGCGAATAATTTGCACTCCATGCGAAAGTGTGCAGCTTGCGAGACAAATGTTCGATACGTGGTGGGTTTATTTTCTTCCCCCGGGGAAACGGTTCGCTTTCGGGAACGCTTTTACCCCCGAACGTTCGGTTGAGGCAAATGAAATTAACGTCAACCGGTGAGTGAGTTAGTGAGGATGGAAATGGCGTAGGACGGCGCCGTTTAAGAGCTGCTGCTTCTGCTGCTTCCGTCCGTGAGTTTGGAGTTTGTTAATACTGTTTTTTCTTCTGTTTTTTTTTGGCGATGGAACGTTTCCCGCTGTTTGTCTTTTTAAAATCTTTTTCACAGAATAAAAAAAAAGCTCGCTGCACACCGCGCGATAAGAAACACACGCGCCGGAACTGTTTGAATTATTAATGGACACGAGATCAAATTTCATTTGCACCCTTGCACTCGTTTCGTTCCGGGGGAAAGTGATTTAGCTTCCGTGTCTTGGGGAAACTTTTAAGCTCACGCCTTGAACCGGTGTGTGTGCGCGGCGTACCTTACGTGTGTGCGATAATGCAGGTAATGATGAATTTTATTGCAAATGCTCTCCATTCGGCTCCCACGCAGAGAGTTGGGGCTTTCGTATTCGAGTGTAAAATGCATGCAGGGAAATGCGGACAGAGGACCAGAAGAGCCTCAAGGATTTATGACTTCAAGCAGCAGCGACCCTTGCGAATCAAGCCGGACGAATATCCTGGAACCATTCCAACCGACCGTGCGTGCTCCCGGCGGCAGTGGGCCCTTTCGGCCATTTCATGCTCACCAACACTACCGGCCCCCCCGAAAAAAGGACTCTTGATTCAATTTCGGTCTCGAATTCGTCTTAAAATTTAACGACAAATGGCGGTGGCACCCACCACCCCGTTCGGGGTGGTAGTTCCGTTTCACTGCTTGAAACAAAATGCGCACCTTTCTCCTTCTCTCTCTCCCTCACTTCAAATTTATGGACCATCTTTTTTCATTACGGCGAGATGAAGCGGTGGCGTCCGATCGATCCGCCCGGGGTGTGATCTCGGCCTCGGATGATCATGTGTTTTGCGCCCGTGCCCACGCGACGATGACCGACCGGAGTCCTTGCAAACGGGCGGCATGGAGCCGTTAATGAGATTGGAGAGGTGGGGCGAAAACAAGTTTTCATTGCGCCACAAACAGCAGCAGCAGCAGCAGCAGCAGCTGGCGGCACGCTTATGCGGGTTTCGGTTGCCATGGAGACGGTTGCGTGGAACCATTTGGGAGAAGGTGAATACGTTGTTTGATTTTTTAACGATAATGGTGTGGTGTTCCCTGCTGGTGAAAGGGTATTTGCAGAATTCATTTATGGAATGTTTTTTAAATTTTCCGCACAAAAACAATCTTCAAGCTATCAATCCCAACTTTCTTCTGCTCCCCGATCTCGGACGATGTTCGGCACACGGCTCGTTCCTGTAATAAATTCGTCCCGAGCCGGCAGCTGTCTGTGCCGGCAAATCTGTATCTTCCGAGCGACACTGCGAAGCTATAATTTTAAACTTTTTAAATAACAAAAAACTACAAACACACACCCTACCTTTAAACCGCGTGGCGGTTGGCCGAGAAGGTACAGACCCGAAACTTTATTTGTCGTAAAGCTAAAGACTGCGGGCATTTGGGGACGCGCTGTTTTGCGTCAGCTTGTCCACCGCAGTTGGTGCTGCTGTTGCTGCTGCTGCTATTGGAGAGGAACAGGGGAAAATTTGTATGATTTGTAATTATTATGAGTCATGAGAGGGACACTGTGTGTCCCTAAACGGCAGGGAGAGGAATACAGAGCATTAGGGTTGCAGAGTATAACAAACTCGTTTTAATGCATAATGGCTTCTTAATGACAGGAGGAAAAAAAAAACTACAAGTTGTAATGAGTCATTTCATCCGTCTGATTTTGATACCACAAGGTACCAATTACTTTAATGTGTAGCTGCAAAAAGAATGAAAATGTGTGCAAAAACTATGCTTCACACGTTTTTATTGACTGAGGGGAACATCTTTCAAAATTTAGTTTTTATTCAACTGATATTTAGCCGATAGTTAATGAACCGAAAATTGTATTTACTGAAAATAGTTAGCAATGGTCATCTCAATTTCCATTTTATAATCCTTTTCCCCGTCTGTTGTGCGTTGTATTTTGATGGATGTCTTTTTAAACACATTTGAAACCGCAATGTATCACGTTCAATTTCACTCGAATATGTGGTTTTACGCGTCTGTTTTGTTTTGAGATTGGTTCGAGCACAACTATATAAATATCGAATATAGAATAGTGTTTGAGTATTTGCACCTTACTGCTCCAAAAGCCATTGTCACAAACAACTAAGGTTCCTGCAAGGTCATATGCCAATTGTTAATAAAAATAGTTTAAATGGCACTGACAACATAGAACCTCTTTCGTTGTTGTGTCGAAAGATTCGTGTTGCATCGTATAGTCAAGTCACTCAGGCAAAGCAACTCATAGTACAAGATTCTAAGGTGATTCCGCAAGATATTTCTAATGTTACCTCTTATCAATCATCATCATTTCTCGCATTAAACGATGCAAACCACTTTCAACCTTTCTTTCGAATTCTGTCCTACCTTTGAAGTAATGTTATTCTTACCGTAATATGTTCTTGGTCTGTCATGCAAATATCGTATCATTTTGGGTGAAAAAAAACTAATACAAATTTCGGCTACATCAAATTATAGTCTAAGCAATTAAAGTTTGTTGCTCAACATTTTTATAAGCATAATTTCTAGGGACTGTTCTGTATAAGTCAAAATTAGATACATTAACAAGTTCCTGGTAAACCACCAGTGTCTGAACACATAAGAAACACATACACAATCTGTCAAATGAGGAAACGGAAGTTAACATCAAGCAATCTCCTCTGGCACGCAACGGAGGGGAAAACTTCGTTCGAAACTTTTTCCCCCTAATTGCACCGTGGGATGACAATTCGGAGGAAAATCTTTTCTCGATTGCTGCGCATTTAAGCGCCATTGTCGCGCGTCCTACGCCATTTAGAATTGTGTCGAGTTCGCCTCACCCCCCCCCCCCCCCCCCCCCCCGTAACCTCTAACGGCCGTGTAAGCCCTACACGGCTAAGCGTGTTACTTAATTCACGCCCCATAATCCCCCTAATCAGCCGGTGTCAAGCGTTTTACGCTGCCGTGAGTGGAACGACGAGGGCGAGAGAGCTCATGTACTGCTGCTGCTGCTTCTGCTGCTCCGTACAAGCAATCCGGACGCTGCTGCTGCTTAAGGACATAAATGATCCGCAAAATGAGTTAATTTAATTTAAACTTTATTGCAACAAATTAAATCCGCTCACATCCGCACGCGCCCGTCCGTTCGCCCGGCTCGTTCCCGAGTTCCTTCCTTCCCCGGGCACGGAAAGTTTTGCCCTGAGAGGCCGCACGATAGCGAGAATCAAGAAGCCGCCACGCCAACCATTCTCTGTCCGATACTCTCGTGCGAGGGTCCCAGAAGTGAAGAAGCGCCCCCCGACCAAACGACTTCAAGTGCGGTATTTGTGCAATGTGCTTTTTTACTCCCTTTTTACTCTCTTTCTGCTCTCCCCGGCAGTGTATTTCATCTTAACTTTATGCCGCGGCCGCGAAAGCTTCATCTGCTGTTTGGAATGTGTCTGTTTACGTTTTCGCTCCCCTCACTGTCCAAGCCCCGCTGCCGCTTCTTATTACATTTTTGCGAATTCCTTTTATATTTATATAATTGGCCAGCTTGAACAAGTGGCCACCGCTGCCTTGCGGGGAAAGCAGCAGCAGCTTTTTGAAGCGTTCCGCATCCAGCGGGAATGCTTCCGGAGATGGCTCTATTAGAGCACTTCACTCGCTGGAGAAGGAAGCATCCTTTGGCTGGGTCTCTGGCATTCGATACAATTCGAACACGGAGGGAGGGTTGAACATTCCAGCCCTGTGTGCGCGTGTGCCCAATTTCGGGCGCCTTTGTGGATAGCTTAATTTTGATCCGGCCTTTCGGTGGTCACGGGAGCCAATTTGGTACGAAACCAGCGAAACGGCCGCCATTAACAAGTTGTATTTTCAGTTATTCTGTTATACTGTTACGCTGCCGAGTGGAGTTAGGTACGAAGCGAGTGAGTGAGACAGAGAGAGGAGACAGGTTGATCTGGTTCCGGAGCGCATCAACGTGTCGGAAGAATGCTGTCGAATCGTCTCGAAGTTCTGTACCGTGCTCCGTTGCGAACATTCTTAGCAGCTTAACGGAGTGCTTTCGCCGGTGGAGGGCGATTTCTTTTCGTTCTTTTCCATTCTTTTTTGGAACTTCTTCACCGCAGAGAACAGTGTACAGTGAATATTGCTCTTTATGATGTTCCGTGCAATGTCACCCGAAAAGCAGAATAAGTCAGATAGTCTTGAAGAAAACCATATTCTGTTGTTTTTGTTATTTTTCTTCTGAAATAGATGGAAGATATTAAGTTAGTCTTTGAAAATGCCATTTAGTATTTTTGCTATTAATCCCACCTGTCTAATTATAGCTTCTAGAATCTGTTACGTCTTCATCAGGATCTAATGCCGCTATTCGGGAAAAGTATGATTTAGCTTCGATCCGAGCCTCAATTGCCACATTTGACCATTTGACGTTCCAATAAGTTTGCCATAAGGTTCGGATAAGTTTCCGAGAAAGCTCCGTTAAGGCTCCCATAAGGCTCCAATATAACTCCATTATGGCTCCAAACAGACACCAATTAGGCTCCTATAAAGATCAGTTAGAGCTTCGATAAGGTTTCTATAAGGTTCTGGTAAGCTTCTAATAACGTTCCAAAAAGACACCGATAAGGTTCGATTTGGGTCCAAAAAGCCTCTAATAAGGTTCCGATAAAACTTCGATTTGGCTTCGATGTGACTCCAATAAGGGTCCTATGAAATTTCTATAAGGCTCCTATAACGAGCAGATAAAACTTCAATAAGGTTCCTATGAGGTTCTAGTAAGGTTCCGACGAAGCTCCAAAAAGGCACCGATACGGCTTAGATTTGGGTCCAAAAAGCCTACAATTTGGTTCGTATAAAGTTCCTATAAGACTCCAATAAAACGCACATAAGGCTCCGATAAGCCTCCAGTAATATTTTTTTTGAATATTTTTTTACACATTATTTCGAATGTAGGACATTGTCATTGATTGCATATTATTCATCTTTTTTATAGATAAAGTACTGTGGTTCTTTTACAAAAACCTACAACAGCAAAGATAAATCAACATATCAAAAGAGTAGAAAATTGCTCGGATTCTTCGTGCCGCAATAATTTCCCCCAGAACAACCTTCCATTAATCTACGGGCTAAGGAATATTAATCTCAATTTCTCACGGTCCCCCAGAACCTAATCATCGTAAATGCGTTAGTGAAGAACAGAAAGAAGAAGAAAAACGCCAAAGTATATCAAAACAACAAAAGCAGCAAACAACATCCAAAATTGCAATCAAGTTGTGCGTAAAGCAGATTATGTAAAACAAAGCAAGGATACAAGCAAAAAAAAACCAGCACAAAACACCAACGAAAACGAAGAGCTAAACGGTGCACAAATAGCAAATGCGATGGGATATGAAAATACAATCAGGAAAAACGGACCTTTTGCTGGCGCTTCCGGCCCGGCCCGTGCCGTTTGGGTGGGTCTGGTGGGTCCGTGAGCGCAACCCTCTCCACCCACCTTCCCCAACGGCACGACGGGTCTGTTTAGTGTTCATTTTTTTTTTCCCGTGTGTCACCCCGGCCCCGAAATGGGAAACGCTGGCAGCAATAATCTGATAATTGGATGGTTCAAAGGGGTGGACGAAGATGAAGCACGGCACAAAATATGAAGAGAATCAAGTGAAAATGTATTTCCTCGACCGAGGACGAGGCGTGTGTGTGTGTGTGTGGGTGTGATGAAGCCAACCCACCTTCATTCGGAAGTAACCAATTCGATACGTGCTCACGTACGCCGGGCGTGTGTCTGCGCCTCAACTTTCATTATTGCACTTTATCCTTTTCAATTACGGAGGGATTTTCCGACCGGAAAGCAGGACGCCTTAAGCACCGATAACAGCAAACCGTGTCCCGTGGGAGGGGGAAGGGGAACGAATGGGATGAAGGGAAGGTGAGCATTCGCTTAAGCCTTTCTTAAGTGAAGGCACTTGAAGATTTCGCTGTTGGTGTTGTTTCTTTCTGCTTCTTGTAACTCTTCTCTCAGTGGCAGGATGTGATCCTATTACCCGATCCTCATCGGGCTTCCCAGGTAACCCGCAGCAGCTGGTGCCAGCCCTGATGCAGGATTAAACGCCAAAAAAAAAACGCTTCGCAAAACGCAACGCTTTATATCGCAAGTGAATATGTTTCGTTTTTTTTCCTACGCCTTTCCCGGGATGGGTCGGGATTAGTGCGAAAGCGGAAGGCCATGGCTGCTGGAGTGATGGGGAAGGTGGGATTGCCGGAGTGATGGCAGCGAGCCGGACGTAAATCGCAAACACCCGAATCAAACGCTTCACCGGTTCAACGGCCCGGCGTTCCTTCATGCGTGCCGGCGAGCCATCGAATCGAATGTTGCAGTTTTCCGTACCGTGTTAGTGTGTGTGTTTTCCTTTTTTTTTGTTGCCTCGTTCGCTCGCATTTGTCACCACGTGGTTTATACATTTTGTATCCGTGCCGGGCTTTGATTTCGGTTGCATTATTTATGGTGTGACGTGTATGTGTGTGGGTAGGGTTGTGCCTTTTTTTGTTGTTGTTTCGTTCGGTTAGGTTGCCGTGCCTGTGATTTTCGTTACATTGCACACACCGCCGCGGGTTTTCCGTTTGACACAGCACCACATCCTCCCCCTGCCTCCCCCTCGCAACACCCCAAACCGCCCACAGATGTGTAAACCAACAAGGGGTCGATAATTATTGCAGTCCGCCGATTGTCGTGCGGTTTCGCGGATGGTGCATTTATCTAAATGTGGGTGGTTTTCGACTGCACCGGGACAGGCTCTTAAATGTGGTGTAAAATGCCTCCTCTGTGTGTGTATGTGCTTCGCGAATACCAGTCGTTGTTTGCTATTAACTCACTCTTGCAGTCATGTTTATTAGTTTTTTTTTATTACTGCATTATGCTTCTCTATTGTTGTTTGATTATTTTTTCATACAGTCATTGTTTTTAGTTACATGACACAAATATTGAACTCAGCGAGTTGAGGCATAGTTACGGCAGGTTATGTTTTGTATTCATTAAACAATATTTCATCAAACCAATTTGATTGTTTTTGCTGAATATTACCTGTTGAAGAACTTTATTGAACTTAAATTAAGGCATGCTAACGCTATAGAGAGTTGGCAGTTTGGTATTTTTTGAGGATATGAACTCTGGATTATAGTCATATAAACATTGAAAATAGATAGTTGTTCTTCTTAAACAATTTCATTTGAAGTTCTCGACATAACTCTACGAACACTGGAACTTTGGAACTTTGGAATGGAACTTTGAAGAGACAGGTGAAGGTTTATGTTCCACAAAGTTCTAGTCAATGACATTGTACGTCTTTTGATAATATTTAATCGATTATTAACATATTTTCGCCTTGGTCAAAATTGCTCCGTGTAACAAACCGCATAACCACTTTTTAAAACTTAAATCTAGCTTACACTTATGTACTTAAAAATTGTGAACACTGAAGAGATAGATGTAAGAGGAAAAGAAAGAGCAGATAAGGCAGGGAAAAAGAAGAAAGAAGATTAGATAGTATTGAAGGAACATTCAAGGAAAGACGATATGGAGGAATAGAAATCAGAGAGGAAGAAGTAGGACTTAACGCGACAAAGACAGATAAGAAATGGGCATTTAGCGCCGTACCCCGTACGCCTAGGAAGATCAACAAGGATCGGCGTCCACGCCGACTCTCCAACGGCTCGAGTCCAAGAATCTGGAAATGGAGATTGACCACGTCCCAAAAAGTGTAAAAAAAATGTTCTAGTGAAGCATCGGCTGCACCTGCTCTAGTTTAGAAGACCATATATCGTAAGGAGGGATCCATACAATGCAGGCATATTCAAGGATCCAAACACAAATAGTATCCGAGATACTTGGAGTTAGTATACGGATTAGTCCAAGCTTTCCATAAAGTTTCCTCAAAAGAGAGTTTGGAGTCGAGGATTTCGGAAGTACGAAATAGAGATGATGGAGCATGTACTGGGACACATAACAAGGAAGTTAGAGGAGAACCAATGCGAAAAGGTATCAACAGGCGAAAAGGAGTCAATTTTGAACAGCATTTTTCAATATTTTGCCCTCCGTATTCTGTCCCGAATTCCATCGTGCTCATATGTAACTACCCATTTTAAAACTTTCATTTACATTTCTTGCGTTGTTCTTTGCATTGTTGTAATGTTTGGTAATCTCCGACGATAAAACGACCAGCCTGTCCATTTGTTTTTCCATTTTTGTATGCAAATTCTTCAAACTTTCGTCTTTTGAAACGTGCTTTAAAAGTCCGTTTCGCATACTCTGATACTCTCGATCGCCTTTCAATTGAACGTTCTCTCATCAAGACAAAAAATACCACAAAACAATGCAAATAACAGCCCCGCCTCGTATGTGTGGTGATTCGCCTTCAGCGGAACAGATGGGCCGCATACGACGATGCTTATCACGTCATTTTCGGAAGATTTCGTGAGCAGCCCCCCTTCCATGCGCGTTCGTGACCAGCGGCCTGGGGACAGGTGTTTTACGGTGAGCAGGCTTGAAAGAAACAAAAAAAAAACAGGGCCGACTCCGTGCGTATTTTATGTCTTCCCGTGGGGTGTTTTTTCGTTATTCCTCGCCAGCAGTTCCCGCAGGTTGAATGTTGTTATTTTGATCTGGTTTCGTTTTTTTCCCTCCTCTGTTTATGCCGATGGTGGCGGCTCAGGTTTGCCAAATCTCCGACTGACCACCATCGAGAGCAGGTGGCAACGCTGATATTGGCTTTTTTTTCCTTTTCTCTCTCGTTCGATCTCTTTACAGGCAGCTACCGGGCCATCTTTCGAGCCCCGATTCGATGCATTCACTAATGAACTTAATATGCATGCGCTACCAGGTGCTAAGCCGGTGCGTCTTCGCTTAATTATTCCGACCGAGTGGTTAGTGGTTTCTGTATTGTTTTTTTTGTTCTTCTGCCATTTCAATATACCCGCCGACCTTCTGAAAGCGTCTTTTTAGCGTGTGGCTTCTGTACGATCGAGTCGCAAATCAAAATGCATCTCATTATGCAACTTTATCCTGACCGTGAACTGATGCGCATATGCTTTCTCGCTGGTCGTCGCGTCCGGGCGGGCAACATCTGCCTTTATTTTTTGAGCACGTGTTTTTTTGGGGCGATTTGAACTGGTTACTGTAATCGGGGAATAAAAGAGATTATTCGATTCGGTTTAATAGCAGATGGTAGAGGCTTTTTTTTAGAAATTGACGGTACATTAATGAATCATATTTATTGAACGAAAAACATCGAACAAAATAATACGAATGAAGTTCAATGTAACTTAAAACAGAATGAAATACAGTCTTATATAGAAGAAAAAAATCTGCGCTAATACCTTTGGTCTCTGTTTATTCTCAAAAATCAATGATGTTTACAATTTAAAATTACATTTTGAAAACCCCTGTTTTACATTCATCAGGCAGACCTGAGAACTTTAATGGTATTTTAACTTCAGAGCTTATTTTTATATATTTCAAAGCATTTGGTAGATGCGCCATCTAGTGGCCGGAACTCAAACCAGTGGTGCTTTGTATTTCTCATCGCACTAGCGCCATCTGAATATGACGATTAAACACTAATTGAAACGTCTTTGCACCCGACAGCCCGAGTGCCAATTTATAACGTTGTATTTTACTTTTATACAACGTTTCGCATTGTTTTCTTCATGAATAAAGTAAAAATAAATCTTTCGCATATCATTTATTCATATTCAGCCGTTTGAACGGTATTTCGAAATTCGAACAACAAACAAAACATCGTTTGACAGATAGGTGACCGGATGTCAAAACAAACAACAACGGAGAGCGGGACAGTGAGCGGAATAAAAATAATTTCTACGATAATCAATTGGAAATAGTGCCGTTAACTAATACAATCGGGACATATGGCCTTTGCTGCCCGCCTCTAGTGTCGTGGTTCAGTCTTGCGGATTACCCTTTGAAGGCCCAGGAAGCTGGATTCATCAGGTCAACCAAGGCATAACAACACATACGACGAAGAAGAAGAAATATCAACACCATGAGCGGTGCCGATTTTGTGGAGAAAACCCGATTTTGTGCGAAAAAATAACGATGGAGGAAGTGCCCCACACCCAAATGGGGACGGAGCAGTGCAGGAAAATTCGACGGAAAACTGGTCTTTCGCTAAAACGCCCGAAAAAATCGTCTGTGAGTGAACGCTGCGATGGCAAAACGATGGAACGCAATGTGGTGGACAGCGGTGCCAAAAGCAAGCTATCGGTGTTTTATTTCAACGAGAACGTCGAAAAGCTGGAATCGGTGGATGCTAATCCACTGGCGTCTGCTATTCTGCTGGAGAAAGCAAATGCCATTGCGGTGCCATGCAAAGTGCCTTCCGCCGAGTTTATTGCGTGCACCAACGAAGAGTTCCTAACGGTGGGAGAATTAGCCAGGCGTGCAAGTACCAGCTACAATACTGATTGTGCAATACCGCAGCGATCAACATCAACAACGACCAAGCCTCACAATTACAGCTTCACACAGATGGAAATCGATACACAAATGATCGGTATTTTCGATGCTGCCGAAATGTTATCGGGTTCTGCCGCGCAAGAAGATGCTGAGAAGCCACCGGGCAGAAACGATGTTGTGTCCATCACATCGAAACAAAATGTTTCTCCAGCAAGGCTGATCGAAAATAATTCTCCTGAGCCAAAGCAATTCATCGGTATGTTTCTACGCTTTTCCCTGCAGAAAAAAAATCATTCCATAAGTTTACTTTCTTTTAGATCCTATTCCTCCCGGTCCGCGAAGCATCGTTCAGGCGATACTTGATGACTTTCGTCTTGACGAAGGCGACGATCGCCCATTCGAGGTTGATCTTTCCATCATCAAATCGGAAAGCTTGCGTCGAAGGTTGATCCAGCTGCAGGACTTAATCGCCAGTCCGCCGAAGGCTGTCAAACGATCACAAGTCTGCCGTCAGTACGGAGGACGGGTGAAACAGAAGAAAGAACAAACGCTGGCACGTCGGCTGAGCTACGATACGGATGATTCTTCCCGCGATGGTCACCCGATGAGTGAAGATGAATCCGACGATTCCACGACGGTTCGGAATACGAACGATCAGAGCGATAACGATGCCTCCATGGACGGGATGGCCCTGAATGAAAGTGGTATGATCCAGGCAAACTTGACACAACTGTCGGCCTTCTTTGCTCAAGCGGGCACGAGCCAGACCAGTGAGGAAAACGACGACGAACGATCGGAGGACAAGCCCAACTCCACTTCGATCGATCGTGAGCCGACGTTTTACGGGTTCTCGTCTCCGATTTCGTTAGCATCGGAAAGAGAATACTCTCCCAAGACGGTGCAGTTTTGTTTTAGTGGCTTCAGTGAATCGGACGGGGAATGCGATCCGATGTGGGATGAAGAGGAAAGTGTTGTTCCTGTCGCGTCCCGGATCGCCGTGCAGCAGTTGCTGGAGGATGATGAAGATTTGTTTATGTTGGCCCATCATCCCGAGGAGAAGCAACAAAGCGAGATGATAGAAGAGAATAAGGAGGCGAATTTCTCTCCAGCAGTGAATGAGTCGAATTTAAAGCACGAAAGGCTTCCCAAAACTGTTCTAGATTCTAAAGCCGCAAAGAATACGTCTGTTCGAACAAATGCGCAATCTGCTTCCACACATGATTCAGTTATACAGCTGAGAGAAGAAACCGATTGTGTGACCATGGAACCTGCTAAAGTCGCTGAACAAGTTCCACCTTTTGATAACAACGCCTCAGTAGAAATTGGTAAACCCTTCATGGGTGGATTTAGTACGGCTGCTGGCAATACGATAGCCATATCAACAGCAGCTCTCGAATTAGCTCAGCAAATGTTTGCCGAGGAAGAATTGAAGCTTCAGGATGAAGAAACAACGCCTCCAGTTACATCTTTCGGTGGTGGATTTAGTACGGCAGGCGGTAAAACGATAGCCGTTTCTGAAAAAGCGCTAGAACATGCACAGCAAAAGTTCCTAGAGCAAGGATCGAATGTGGATAACGAAACCATAAGTAATCGTGTTTCCTCTGCCGGTGGTGTTAAATATGGTGTACCAAGCAATGAACCAGTAAAAGCATGCTCGGCTCGACCGAATGATACCGCCAAGGGAACAACTTCGACCAGAGGTTTTAGCACAGCCAGCGGTAGTACAATATTTGTCTCGAAACAGGCACTCGAACGGGCACAGAAGGCGTTCGACGAAGTAGAATCTTGTGTTGAAAAGGAAAATAACTCAAGAAAAGCCGAAGAAACCCCCCAAAAGTTATGTACTGAGCAAGAAGCTAAAAGTTTAGTACCTCCCGACATGGGGCAGGACATGAAACAACCTTCTTTTTGCGGAGGTTTTAGTACTGCCGGTGGTAGTTTAATTGCCGTTTCAAAACAAGCTCTCGAAAAAGCGCACAAGACATTCGAGGACTTGGAGGAATCGATTCAAGACAAAGAAAACACCAGCAAAACTGTGGCGTCTTTCAGCGGAGGTTTCAATACCGCAGGCGGCAATAAAATATCAGTATCGAGAAAGGCGTTGGAGAGAGCACAGACGATCTTCGCTGAAGAGGACACAAACAGCAGCCAACCGGGTGGGCTTACTACAGCTGTTGGTAGCAAGCCGGCTGTCCCGAAAACGACTTTGGAGAATGTAAAAGCAATATGCAATGCGGATAAAGAGAATCTAACCTCAAATGCTGCTTCTTTTAGTGGAGGTTTCAGCACCGCCAGTGGAAGTAAAATTTCCGTGTCGAAGCAAGCATTGGAAAACGCTCAATCGAAGTTTGCCGAAGAGGACTTACCGGAAAATGTTGACCACAATCACGATGAAAACGCTTCCAAGAGATCGACGTTTACGGGAGGATTTAGTACGGCCGGTGGAAGCTCTATCGCAGTTTCCAAGAGGGCCCTCGAATGGGCACAAAAAGCATTCGAAGAGGAAGCAGACACGGTAGCTGATAAAGAAAATGTTACTGACAATCTGACGACCTCTGAAGGTGGTTTGAACACGGTACCCAATGGTGGCAAGATCTCCGTATCGCGGAAGGCATTGGAAAATGCCCATAGAGCATTCACGAGAGAGGAGGAGTCAAAAGACAGTTTCGATTGCGGTTTAGATGTCCGGAAAGCTATGACAAGGTTTGCTCAGGAAAAGCTGATCTTGCCTGACGGTTCGAGTTCAGGAGGAATGCCTCTCCTGCCTATGTTTAGCCGAGCAAGCGGTGCTGCCATAGCTGTTTCCGAGGATGCACTCGAAAAGGTAAAACAACTCTGGAATGATAGTGATACTGATCACAGCCCAGCTAGAGAGTCTCTAGCTAAAGCGAAGCTTACACGCGATGACATCATCCAGCAAGAGCCACAGGGTGCATACCAACTCAAGCGCAAGCTATCCTTCGTAGACGACGAGGAATCGGTAGTGACTCCGACGAAGAAACTTCGCTCCAACGCTCTTTCGATAGCTCCAATCCAAACCAGCACACCAGCAGCGACCGGCATCGGTGCGACTAAACACGTCAAATCGCAAACCGTTACCAACCCGACAGCGGAATCACCCTCGGCGCTCGATGTCGATGAGTTTTTCGCTCAACTTGACGATCACGAGTTCCAGGAGCTGTTCTGTGAGCAGAAACAGAAACAAAAACGTTTGTTGGCCAAGTTCAATCAGTGTGCGGACGCCCTGCCAGTCAAACCGAAAGCACCCACCGGCACGACGGATTGGGACGACAGTTTCTCGGAGATTCTACCAAACCTTCCGTCGTCCGGAGGTGATACGTGCGTCAACCGCTCGATACGTCCATCCGTTCTGGTGCAGCAGCGTCGAGCGGAGGAGCTCCAGAAGCGGAGACAATACGTGGAAAACAAACCGGAAGATGCTTGCCGACCGAGGGAGTTCGATTTTTGCAGCCGAAAACAGCGCAAAGATCGGCCGGGGCTGCACGAATCTGTTTCAGATTGTGTTCCCGTACCGTCGACGGTGTTAACTCCAGCGATGTGTGTCACACTGGAGAATGTTCTGCAGTTCCGGTTCAATGTGGCGGATTATTATGGGTAGGTTTTGATGAAAAAGGTAACAATATCGCTTGCTATTGAATTGAGGCGTAAACGAAGTGTTTTTCGTAGCAGTTAACCAAGCAATTCGAGCGTTTCTTATGCGTTTTAAGCTTACAAACGTTCTACAGTCAATTTATGGTATTTGGTTGCACGTTTCTTATTTACTGATGAACTTTTCTCTTCCACTTTAGTGAATCTTTCGCCGAAAGCAACATTTCCGGGATCCCAATCGGACCGGATGGAAGAGAAGGTCACCTCATCATGGATTCACGATCCACCATCGGGATAGAGGAGATGAAGGTAGCCCTTCTCGCTGCACCCGGCATCGATCCCCGGCTCGTACCACCGGGCTGGGTTGAAAACGCTTGGCGCTGGATCGTCACGAAGCTTAGTGCGTACGAGCGTAACTTCAGCGAACACCTTCGTGGTTCCCTTACGCCCGAAACCGTCTTCCAGCAGCTGCAGTATCGCTACCAGCGCGAAATCGATTCCGCACACCGACCAGCGCTGCGCAAAATGCTCGAAAAAGATGACATCCCGGGCCGACGGATGGTTTTGTTTGTGTCGAACGTATTTCAGGTCGATGGACCGCCCGGAACGGAGCTGGAGCTTTCCGACGGGTGGTATGCCGTGCGTACCGCGATAGACATCCCACTGGCGGGTGCGGTACGGGCGGGTAAAATAGCCATCGGCACGAAGCTTATGATTCAAAGTGCGGAACTGCTCAACCACAAGGAAGGCTGCTCGCCGCTGGCAGTACCGCCAGACGTGCGGTTAAAGATCGGTGCCAATGCCTGCCGGCGCGCCCGTTGGTCGGTCCGATTGGGTTACTATCAGTGTCCGGTACCGTTCGCGATCCGGTGCAACACGATTCACGATCGGGGCGGGTTGATCGCTCGCTTCCGGGCGACGATCGTGCGGGTGTATCCGTTGATGTTTGTCGAAAAATCCTCAACCGAAGCGCAAGGTGGTTCGGTGCTGCGCTCGGAACGGATGCAGCAGAGACACAACAGACGGAACGATGCGAGCCAGTTGGAAAATCTGCACAAACTGTACAACAGCGTGCAGGAGCAGCTTGAACGGGAGCGGGCTGCTGTGAGCTTGAATCGGAACATCCGCGTGACGGAGCAAACGACCACGGCCGAACTGCAGGAGTGTCTGGAGAATGGACTCGATGTTTCGTTTCTCGATGTAAGATAGGAAATCCCCCGGACACGTAATATAATTCTAAAATTATCCCTTTTTATCATCAGATCGAGCTAACACGCTCCCAGCAGCTCATCATCGAGCAGTTCAAGCAGCGACGGCAGGAGGAGCTGCAGAACGAAATCAATCGGCGTGTGAAAACCCAGCTCGAGAAGAGTTCCAGCCGCGCCACGGTCACGTCACTGCTCAAGGTGCGCCTGATGGATCGCACCCGGCCGGATCGGACGTTTCTGCTCTCGATCTGGCGTCCCACGGACGATGTACGGAGTGTTCTGCAGGAGCAAAACCATATTGAATTCGGTAACATCACTGCCAATGGCACAAAGAATAGCGACGTGCAGCTGACGGCGCACAAAAGCAGCACCTATCAGCGGATAGCACCGGAAGCACTCGAAGCCGCCTCTCCGACGCTCGCACACTTCTCCCGCTGCATCACACCGATCGGCACGATCGATGCGATCCACTTCCGGCCGCCCTTCGGAGAGTTCGACACGGTCGGGGTGGTGGTGCACGTCGGCACCGCCGACACGAAAAAGTTCCAATCGATCTACCTGGCCGACACGGCGATGGAACTGCTGTGCGTTAACTTCTGGCACGGGTTGGCCGAGTACGCGTACGAAGACGTGGTCCGCGAGCGTACCGTGCTCAGCGTGTCGAACCTCCAGTGGCGCACGTTCAACCGTAAAGCCACGTCCGGGATACCGCAATCGTTCGCCACCGAGTACACGACCTGCACGGAGAACCCCCGGCAGCCGTACCTGCGGACGGAGTGGGAGCGCTTCAACGTGCAGCTGAGTGCAATCGAGCTGGAAACATTCTTCCAGCAGTGCCGCGATCGAATCGGTGAGTCGAACGCGACAGTTTGCGGCACACCGAACACAACACCGCAGCAGCGTGCGACGAGTCGCCTGCAGCACTCAACGCCGCTCGGGGCGTGCAACAGTGCGTCGAGGCGACGGATCGAAACGTTAGCCTCGATCTACGCTAGCCCTCCGAAGATGTCGCCGATTGTGATCAGCAGGAACCCGTCGCTACGGAGAGGCTTTAAAACACCGGCCCGGTTGGACGTGGAACGTGAGTAGAGTGACAGACGGTGTGGGTGGGAGCCGTTCCAGCCATTTTGTGTTACATGTTGTTTCCGTCCGCAATAAGGAGTGGGAGTTTCTTTGTGTACATATGCTGTTGAAATATAACGTGCCCTACGCATGGAATGTTACTCGTTACTGTCAAAGAGGAGGATTGTTTTGACCCATTTCAAGAAAACATGTTCCGAAATAGTACCGAAATTTACACTGTCCGATTTTACCAACTTTTTCTTTGGTACAGTGCACATTCACTCGTTGGCGGTTTTTTAGTTGGCCGTTTTCTAGTTGGCTGTTCGCTAGTTGGCGGTTGTCAAATTTGTTGCAGGGCAATGCTTGGTTTACAGTGCATATTCAATGGTTTGAAAACGATGAATTTGATCAAGTGAGGAGCTGAGGTAAAAAGATACAATTTTGAGATAGGAAAATGCTTGAAATTAATAAAATATAAATATTAAATTGAATGTAAAATACAGGATAAATAACTACATATAACCACCGATAACCATAGCACAGCCAACTAGAATCGAAATCAATGTTGTTCTCGATATTTCGCATATGTCGTATTAGGGGAAGGGGGACGCAGATTGAAATGTCATTCAATGGTTGGCGGGTAATCGATTTCCAACCAGTGAATGTGCACTGTATTAAGATTTAAGTTGATCTTCTACTGTTATGAAACATATTGTACAATCTTTCATCAATATTCAACACAGTAAGCCGTGAGTGTTACCGGTTGGTGAGAAACATTTGCAACGAGTTCAATCAAAGTACACTTTGTGTGAAGTACTGTCATGTTTTCGCTTTTCAATCTGTTCAATCTATTCACATTTAGAAAATCTCTTCGAATAAGATTCTAAGCAGGAGTGTGACTCTCAAAGTAAGTTCAAAGATCTGATTTTAAGCTTGTATGTATTTCTTGTACTTTTTTGGTGGTGACGAAGACGAAGGACCTGCCGCCAGAGACTCATTACCCAGGTCCAACCAGACTCCGATGGTGTTGAGTAGCTGGCAACAGCCTATACTGAGTAGTGTATGGAATCAACAGATCCTAGCCACAGAAGGCGTCTAGAGACTAGATGCGCTACAAAGTGGTTGGTCATTTAGTTTCAAGTCAACAAGTTGGTGCCGAGGGTAGGTTTGAACTAGGCACCACAGGCTGTGGGTTCAAATCTCAACTGCATCGCTCACCCGCACACAGGACTCTTGACTGTCCAGCAGAAACGCCAGAAATATACAGGCGTGCACATATCCTCGGTCATTGTTCTTCAGCTCAACGAAAAGAGGTGTTTAGAATGTTACTCTCGTATGTTCCACTGCTATTCGCAGCTTCCCAGTGTACATTTTAGTATAGGCTAGCGTTGTATGCGCCCACGGTATCTCAAATAATCTACTACAGTGCAAAGAAACTCGTCTATCCGCGCAGTCTTGTACACCGCCAGCGGTAGGAGCATGTTTGAATCGAAAGTTGCTATTTAACTTTAAAACCAACGCACGATTTTCCATACGAAAGCAATCCTCCGCGGCTCCGGAGCGCTGTTCCGCCGTAGGACAAATTCCAAAGTTAGTACACCGCAGCAGCCACAGACGAGAAGGTTCGCCACCCAAACCCTCGCACGCTCGGCCGCCCCCACCCCACGTTCATTCGCCGATCGATTCGCTGTTATGAGCAGGCACCGTATCCGGGTGCTGATGCTCTTTTAATGTTATCTATTATTTGCACAGTCCGAAAGTTTTTCTTTCTACACACGCGTCCCCTGGTGCCAGGGGGCGGCAAAGCAGCGCCCCAACACGTAACGCCGGGCCAACGAAAGAAAGGAAATAAGAAACGTCGAAGACAAACAGGCGAGCTCCACGGTGGCGGTGACGTTGGCCGCTGCTGTTTGTTTGGTCACAAGTATTTGGTATAGCAACGGCAACGGAACGCAGAAGTTCGAGTTTGGGCAGCTGCGGTGACCGTAACAGACTGTTTTGTAGATTCGCAATCGATCAACGATACGGTACACTCGGTGTGTGCGTGTGTGTGTGTGTCTGTGGCCATTTTGTGAAACGTCTCGGAACAATTGGAGCACAAGTTGATCTCGGGCTTTTGTGTGTAACTGTCCCGATTGTGAGACTTCGGGATGCAATCAATCAATAGCGATTGGTAGCTCACTTCGCCGTGGCGCCATGTTTGAATTGACCCCGGGAGTTTTAGTAAACGCACACATAACCCACCAGCAGCCAAACAGAAAACGCTCGGAGACACCGGTAACATATTGGCAACACATCGCGCTCATGGCGCTGCGAACAAATAAAACTTTTCTAATAAACAAGCTGTTGAATTTGAGCTGGCCAGGATGGGACAGGATTGGCAGTTTGGATATGTCTCTGTGTCTCTGTGGCGTAAGTTTGCCGCGTCGGAAAGCGCCTCCATATGGCGTTCTAATGAATAGTCCGCAGCTATAGAACAAGACGATTTTAATGAAAATATGTCTGGCGCTTGGTCGCGCAAGGATTGGCCGAAACGTTGCAATAGTGCATTAGATCCACCGGCTAAAGCATCCGGAAGCGGGGGATGTACAATTGTTTTTTTTTCGCATGTTATGGCAACTTCCACTTCAAATTCCTTCCGTTTTCCTTAAAGGAAGTTAATGCAGCAATTTACGCAAACGTAGCTTGACTCCGGTTCCCTCACCAGTACAGTGCGGATTCGTGTCATCGGCTCGTTAATCGTGCCAGCGGGCACATCGCATGTGACTTCGGTATAACTCTCGCCAGCAGAGATTGCTGACGGTCTTCGGATTTCACCCGGCTCACCACGCCCGCACACGCCGGACAGGAAGCGATCGAAAACTCCGCATGCACTTTTCGCTTTCCGGTAGCCGGAAAGTTTTAAATTTCGTTTTCTTCAACCCGCCCAGTCCAGCGCTAATATCGTTCCGGAGCGGAGTTTTCTTCCTAACGTCGGATAGTATATCCAATCCCGCAAAAGACGATCTCGCACCACTCGCGCACTATGGGGCACCTTTCGAACCGAATTGTGGACGAATTTCTTGGAATTTTTCGCCCAACACAAAGTGTTCAGGATAACGATAATGTTCTATAGATATGTGGAAGAATTATGATTTGGTAGCAGACGAGTTTAAAGCTAATCAGTTCTGTGGATTTTGGTTTGACAAATTGTAGTATACCCTTTCCACATGATAATCTCAAAATGTTTGAAATACATGAAGATATAGAAGACCTCTGTCACACATGATGTAAAAAACTAATCGATCGACTTTACATCGGTCCTATCAATGTAGGTTTTCTACTTGAAATTAAATTATGCTACATTTTGTACCCCCAGCACATTCGAAAATCCTGCCCTTCAAGAAATTGTTGAAAACTGTGCGAAACACTTCGTCGGAGACATCAAAGCAGCCATCGACCACTATGAGTGAGTGGCACCATCTCCCGACAGATATTTGTTGAACTGATAGCTGAACATATTATTAGATAATTTGTTAAGATTTCTTCATTGTTTCCTCCATATTTTAAGGTCATCAAAATTTGTTGAGACCAAGACGAAAACGTTTTTTTTGTTTTAATAATTTTGATAATTCAGAAGAAGATACCAGGTGCTTTCACACAGATGTATTCAAAGTATCCCTGGAACCTAATTAAGAAGGCTACAGAACATGTTATTGACAATGTTAGACCAATTTTGTTTGAATTGATTTTGATTTTTTTTTGTTTTGAACACATATGAAGACACAAAAAGTGAAAAAATGTTAAAAATTCATGTTTTTCTTACTCATGTTTGAAACAGCAATCATCACGCTGTTTCAAAGGACTGCTCCGTGATTGACTGTCGCTTTCCTTCTTATTTATCTTGGCCTTGCGAAGTGTTCTTCTGAATGTAAACTACGCAAAGCAGTTCGGTGGTACGAACTGCCGACATTCGGTCATCGCTTTCCCCACCGTGTCCTAGGCGCCGGCACAGATACCGAAAATCCAATAAATGTTCAATGCATTCCTGCACATCGTCTCCGTTCGCTCGGTGACACCGAAGTTCGTTACGGACGCTTGTTGGGGCCGGGGCCGGGATTCTTCTTAACCTGTCAAATGTCAACGGGCGGTATGTCGGTATGACGATAATTCGTTGCACCCGTGGCTGCACGGATTTCAACCCTTGGAGGCATTCCTTCGCGATGCACCCCGTCGCCAAGCAGATGGAGCGCTTGTCAGCGCTTGTCGCGCTGGGAGAGTTCGCGTGTGAGTTTTAATTAACGTTGGCAGCGATCGGAACGAGCGTCTGTTTGATGGCCATTTTTTCAAACGCACTAAGAAATGGATGCACAAGTGCGGTTTGCGTTTGCGAAGGGAATGACATTCCTACAAGAAATGTCATTTTTTATTCTGTGCTGAGGAGAATATTCAAAGTATACATTCCGTAGTGTAACTAGAGAGATACCTGTTTCTGAGTGAATTAATCGAAAACTTGAGAAGAAATAGATAGTTTTTCCTTTAGTATACACCCCAACAACTGCATGGAACGGTTCATTCAATATTTTAAAAACAATGTTCGATAATATATCTATGGTATTCAATCAATATTTCTTCACAAAATCGTATTATTGACTACTAGTTTGTAGAACATCACCTTCATCTATCTCTTCAAGTGTGTTCGTTTTTCTCGTGTGTTCGTTCGTGTACGGTTATGTTACGGACTGTAGCGTTCGATGCATTTTTATTTTACTTGCACTTACCAGTAAATGAATGTTTGATTTTTGCATCCATCCATTCCTCATGAAACACACACATACACACAGGAATCAAAGGATCTGCAGCTTTTTGGACGGAGACGGAAGATCCACTTCTAAGTCCACTTTTTGCTTTCCGGCTTAAATTAAGTTACGAATTTTTGGAAATTTCTTCGGCTTTCCGGCCCGGCTCGTTCGTTCCTCCGGCCGCAAGCACATGTTTCTGCTGCCGGAAGTGGATATTCCTGCTCAGTGCCTGCACCAAATGGTAAAGTAAACAAGGCACAGTGTTGGCATGTTTGCGAACCGAGCGTGTGCACTCCACGAGGGGAGGCATTGCATTTGCATCCTTTCGCTCTTCCTTGCGCGTCCCAATTCCGGCCACCGCCGAAGAGTTGCGAGCACTATCGACTACGACTTTATTTGATTTCGCCTCCATCTTGGGCTACATCACTGCTGATGCGGAACTTTTCCCGTTCCGCTAGTGGGACGATCCTGCCGGTGGGAATAGGCAACATTTGTGATACACTTTGTGCTCGCCCAGTGCGTTTCTTCGCGTGCTGTCTCTACCGCAGCGCGAGCAACGCAACGCCGTGCGCATAATAAATGAGGCTGTGCGCGTTGTTTTGGGGCGGGGGAAAAAAATAATTAATAATTAACGCTCGTTTGTCACGGGTGACACGGAGGCGAAGCTGCGAGCGTTTCCCGGGTGTATTGTGTCGGGAGGTGAACATGGTCTCCTCCCGATGGCCGGTTCCAGCTGAGCGAGAGTGGAGAGGAGCCACTGCTGCTAAGCGGCGGTCATTGTCGGAGAAAATTCGCTCCGATCGTGACCCCGGCCGGGAACGTCCGCAGACTGGAATAATTTATCGTCGCGGTTCTTCCGGGCTGCCGTAATGCGTACGCGCGGGAATCGAGCTGCTTCTTGCGGGTCCGGGCGGGTGATTTATGCCGGTGATCCTGCCGCGGACGATCGTGATTGAGGTACTAATCCGCCGGTGGCAAATTGGGCGGCGCGGACTTCATCGTTACGCCCCCCCGGGGTGCGATGATGCATCGGCACCGGGCACGGTGCTATCGCCTTTCTGGTGAAGGTTCCTGAACTGGGAGCCTGGCTGAGGAGGAAAGTGTATTAACCAGTTTGTAAGTGACCGTACTCTTTAGTTGAAATTTCAAACAATTGATAAGGATACTAATCGTTGATTGTTGGAACGTATTGCTCGATGACTGATGATCATCATAGAATGTTTAACCTCAAATCTCGAATGTTCACACAAATGCCAGAATCTGGTCTCGGACTTCCGATAGATTGGACCGCAAAGGCCGAGCTTTGACTCCTCTTGCAAGTATTACAAGCTAGAACAAATTCACCAAACCCAAATTTCGAATTTCCGGATTTGAAACAGTTTTCATACTGGCTCGGTATTCGTTCAGTATGTCGGGATAATTTACTATGTGCGAGATGTTCTAAGTATATTACATTCAACTGAGATGCTGAGATGTGCTGAAAACATACTGAGAATCAATAGGTAGGTATATTTAACAATAACCGCAGTAGTCATGGGCATTTGTATGTATATTGGAATGGGGGAGATAGTTTTGTGTCTCAAATGCATCACTGCTTGTGTCTGTCTTCGCCTATAACGCTTTAAGCTGATGGCAAGATTTATAAATCTTACATGTTCTCCCTATAGTCCCAAAGTTTTAATGCGACTTTTTCGTATGCAATCTTATTTTATGTTGAATGACATCAAGGAATGAAATGTGCAAATGAAAAACACATAATAACTCACAATACACTAGCGCATGTGGAAGGAATATTGGCGAATATTCAGAAACTTGCACTAACAACGATATCAGTGCAAATGAGCAGCAAACATTGCTCCGTAAGGTATACATGTATAGGGTGCGAAATTGTATAAAGTCCAGTTGATCCTTTGCTTTGTATGTCTCAAAGTATGCGATCTTATGGCATGAATTTCTTTCGTTGATGCTGTTTGCCTACTTGAAGTCTAACGTACAAAATCTCTAATAGGATTCACAATATTTTGGTGATAGATTGGGAAGATATGTACCGTGAAGCAGGCATCGATGTTGTAGTTTGTGGTAGGAGATTTTCAAAAGATTTCCTATATCTGTATGTAAAATTCCGATAGTCTGCTACCTGTATTACCTGTATTATATTGTCTAGTTTTAAAAATATGGATTAAAGACAGGGTACAGAAATACAATGAAAGTTGGTTGGCTACTTTGGACATAAATGGTTCTGAAGAACTGAATAGTTTATGATCAGTTATTATTTGCATATCGGAAGAATCTGAAAAATAAAATTGATACGCCAATCGATCTGTGATATCAAGCTCTTTCGTGCCGCAAAACGTCCGTTGCCAGTGCAAAGATAGTGCGGCTATTTTTATACACCCTAAACATCGACCGACACTTACATCGTTGCCTAGCAGCGGATAGGAAGCCGCTTGTTTGCTGCGTTACTGGGCATAGCGTTGCATAGAAGACGGCATTTCGATACACTCCCTTGTAAAGCGACAGACCCGCTTCAATTATCGTAGCACAACAACCCACAGGTTCCCTCCCCAGTTACGTTGCCAGGCAACGGCAACATCGGGGTGCCATCAAAAACGTCCCGCAAAGGCAGCGCGAGTTGTGTAGTATCGAACGGACGGCCAACCGAGCAAGGCGGCATGTCGGAAGGCATCAGACGAGCGCGAAGCGTCCAGCTGAAGTATCTGGCGACACTGCACCAGATCGGCAAACCGCTGGAGGAACCGATCGTCGGTCGGCATTTCAGGCTACCGGAACGACCGCGCCCAGCCGACCATCCCGTGTTCGACATGTCGCTGCTGTATGTAAGTATGCGTGGAATGGCGACGAGCCGACTGACCCGCGGCTTGCCCGTTTGCAGATTCCGATCTACTGCCACCTGGTGCTGCATCCGCCGGGCGAGATTGTACGGCCACCGACACCGGAGCTGATCACGCGGGCGCGCATGGAGAAGGCGGTGGAGAATTGGATGGATTGAGAGGTTGCACCTACCTGCGCTGAAAACGGGAGCGGAAAATGGGTCGTCTGCAAATAGAGTGTGATATGCGTGAGAGACTTCGCTCAGTGTGAGACCGTGTTTGGGGATGTTCCTGTTTTATTCGTCAAACTATCCGAAGTATTCTACACCGTCGATTTGTTCAGGAAGTGGTTAGGGGTATCGTTTTTTCCCGTTTGCTTTATGGCGCTCACTTTAACCGCTAATCTGTTGGGTTCTCGCATTACCATGTTTTTGTTTCTCCATCAGCTTGACTTTATTTCGCTGTGCCGGAGTCTTCGACTGTAGTTCCTTTTTGTTTTTGTTTTTATCTTCGATTTTTTTCTTTAGGGCTTGATTCTCCTGCCCTAAACGATTCGTCTCATTTAGCTTGCCATTTGCCTCCAACCACCGATCCTTCGATTCCTTCTTCTTGAACTCATGACGATTGCCGAGGTGTTTGAACACTTTGCCTAAATTCACACTTTCATTCACGAGCCCTTCTTTGGACACACGGTAACGGCGAATATTTGCATCAATCGCGTCGTGTAGGCCAAGGAAAATCATATTATCACGTTGCACAGCGTTTTTCAGTTGTTGATTTTCTTTTTCCAGCCGGATAATATCCGTCTGATGGCTTCGATGAGATTCCAGCTTTGCTTCGCTTTCTTTAGCAAAACTCGCAGCACTTAGTGCGTCTGCGAGTGCACTTTTGGCACTGCAGCGACCATCGGCACGTTGTGACTTCTCCGCGAAACTCGTCGCCTTAATCTGCTCGTTCAGTCGATCGAGGTACGGTTTATCGGTCTCCTTGCAGCATAAGCCATTCAACAGTGCATACCCGTCCTTACAGTTGCGTTCAACATCATTCACCTTTCCCATTAGGTGGTTGTACTCGCGTAAGTTTTTGCAGTCCCAATCGTTATGCGACATAGTAAGATTTTGGACGGTATTATTCGGGAACATCTTTATCGTCACGATCGAGTTGTGGTCGAGATAAAGTTGTTCAAGTGTTCCAAACTGCTGCTGATTGTTTTCCACGTACAGCAGTGAATTGTGTGACACATCAAGCACTCGGAGATTTGGTAATGTTTTTGGTAGATGAAGGCGCATTAGTCGATTATGCTGCAGTAGCAGTATGGATAGATTTCGGGCATTGATCAAGTGCTTAGCAGAAATTTCTTGCAGCTCGTTGTACGAAAGATCCAGTTCCTGCATGCTGGGGAAGTTTACCAGCCAAGCTATGCCGGTTAGGTTATTATGACCCAAGTTCAACCTGACCAACTCGTTGTTCTGACCCGACACGCTGCTGATCTGATTATGCGAGGCGTCTAGGGTTTCTATCTCAGCTGGCACCGAAAGCACCGTCAGTTGGTTGTAACTTACGTTGGCTGTATTAAGGCTCGGAATGAGAGAAAGATCAATGTGGGTGAGCTTGTTACTGGCTAGGTTTAGATACTCTAGCGATATAGTCCAGTTGAAGGTACCATCCTCAATACGATCTAGGTTGTTGTTCGACAACGATAGTACCTTCAGCTTAGGTGTTCCGGCGAATACTCCGATTACTAAGCTCGAAAGGTTGTTTCTGTCTATAGTTAAATATTCGAGTGATTTGAGGTGATAAAAAGTGTTTTGCGTTAAGGACTGAATATTATTGAAGGAAAGATATAGCTCCTTGATCGAACCACCGTGTTGGAAGGCTGACGGTAATATTTTGTCCATTTGCAGCCCGGTTCCATCGAACAGTTCAACCTGCTGAAACGAGCCTAGTAGGGGCTGAGGTAGAACTCGCATATGAGAATTTTTAAATGTAATTTTCGTCTGGTTATTCATCGCCACATCTGCGAATCCAAAGTACACGGTTGGTGTGTCACGCGTGATATGCACATCATGGAATATACAATCATAGTTCTGAACGCTCTCCTGGCACATAAAACTAGGGCCAGGATGCCGCTTATTAGACTGTGAACCTTCCTTCGGTTGCGTCGTTTCTGCACCATTATTCGCTGAAGTATCCGATTCCTGACCGTGGGTCACACTGTAGGCAAGGAGCAAACTACAAAGCGAATACAAAAAAGTCACGTAAGCAACGATCACAACGAACACAGTCACTACATTTCACATCGACGTTCACTGGACACTGGAACACCTTACCTTATCAACGTTACGGTCCGTAGCCCGGCCATCGTGGCTCGCGAATTCGGCAAACCGTCCTGTCGAAGAGGCAGATTGAAACTGAGCACTGATCCCGACGGTAAGAGCCACCGGACGGCACAGGAACCGTACCGTGGGGAATTCCCAAGCAACGATGATAAGCGTTTTGAAATAACAACACAAAAAGAACGAAACCGAATTACGCAACTAGCAGAACGTTGGGTAGAAGAATTAGAATATTTCGTTCGAAAAAAGAATATGTCTAAAAGTTATCGAACAAAAACTGTGCTTCAGTTCCATTGCCCTTGATCTAATCCACGTTTGTTGCAAGTAGAAAACCGTTCCCTCATCTCGTTCGGTGCAGGCTGGTGGTGTTGGTGAACGATCGCACCGATCGTGGTGATGGTGCGGCATCCATTGCGCTAATCGCCGCTGATAACGTATGAGATCGAGCCGTATGAGATTGAACTCTGGAGGTCACGTCCAAATCGGCACCCGGGATTCCCAACCTCCGGGTAAATCACAGCCAGAGTAGGATGCCTGATACGGTGGTCGGATTTGCAGCGAACGGAAACGATTCTGGCGTGAACGTTCTGAGGTTTTACGGCACACAGCAGGCTTCTATTTAATTCGCAAGTTCTAGCGGCCGCGTACGTGGCCACGCTGATAAAAGCTGCTCGTTAGACAACCCATGAGTTCGGTGTCTATAGCCAACGGCACTGCGTTCGCTTGAGATCCCTTAATATGTTGGAACTAGTGAAGAAATGAAAACGATCGCATCAGCGATTGCATTCATGATATGTACAAGGCCAAGTTCGAGCGTACGTGGGCATACGGAAGCGACACAACAACCCAACGGCTTACGTTGCTGAATAGATACATTTTCTGCCGCTTCGAATTCCGCAGATCGCGCTGTTATCAATCCAATGTGATCCGCTTCACTCCGCTGTGTGCTAATCAAACTGTGTTTGTTTTAATTTTCCGGTTTTGTTTGCTCATGTTTTGAAGTCATATCAAGTCATAGCTGGTAAAGATTAGATTATGACATGAAAAACCACAAAGTACACATTAAAATGTAGCGTAAGTGTACCCAAAATGTAGTTTTGGGCATCTCCGTGCAGTAGGTTCACGAGAAAAATCGAATATTGTTCATATGTAGGATTTTCGTCGAGCAAACTTGTCATAGTTTGCATTAGAGTACACATTTGTGAACATCATTGAAACTGGAAGCATTGCTTTAGTTCCAGTTCTCGGTAACAAGGGGTCTTCATCTTACTAGGGGGTCTTCATGAAGGGGTCTTCATCATCTTAAACTAATAGTGCTAACGCTGCCATTTCGACCATCATGTAGACTATACAACGGTGTAGACTATACCGTTTCAGACTATAAAAACGTCACTCGTATACGATATGTATGTAAGAACTGCCTTGTAGTATTTTTTGCAACCTAGGAACATATCTGGGGATCAATTAACTTGAATAGTTAAAAAATGAACTGAATGAATGATGAAAAAATGCCCCGAAAGTCATCATATTGCTATACAAATGGAGTAAGGTAGGTGGATTTCTAGTTCTAGACTGACATTGATTCGGCGTTGTTATTGTCGCAGCAGGAATGCTCATTTCGTTGAAGTTTCTCTCTTTGTGTTAACACACCGGATTTGAGAGATAATCGCATATTTTTATCTGGTTTCCAACTCACACCAATTCCGGCAATTACGTTCCATCCCTGCCCTATAATCCAAGATTCTCTTGTAACCCGATGAAGCTAAACAACTTGTTTTTTGCTCGTTGACCTGTCATTATTTAACGAACTCTTCGAACGAAGGTTTCTCCCAAAACCAGCACTGTTATCAAGTTTCCAAAATCTCAATGACCGCTACAAAATCGATGAATCTTATACGATCCCACCGATTCAATCGTCAAAAATGATTCCAAATATGTTAACGTTCGACTCAAATGCTTCGTATATGGGTTCGAGTGTTGTTCAACATATGCAATATCCCTGTACGGTTCAAATAGACCTCTGTTATAGCTTCCGAAAATAAGTTTCTCACTACATCTACAAGTATCATAATGAAACAAGCTTGTAGGGGATGTCTCTAAAATATCAACTAGATCATCTAGATACATATAGATCTAGAGCAACCGATCTAGAACAACCGATAGATAAATGTCATCTTAGGTTATGGCATCTGTCATGTCACCTTAGGTTAAGTTAGCTGATAAGAGTAAACTAAAAAACGGTCTCTTTCACCACCAAACCACACTGGCTTGATAAGACGTCGTCACACACGCTTCCCACGAGCTTTTCAAAACGGACTACACGACTGGAAGATGTCTATTCATACATCAAACTTTATTTCACTAATAAAGTCATCAGTTAGACTTTTGTTGCGGTCTTAGTGGTAAACAGTTCAATAAATAACTTCGTCTTACTCTATCGTTGCAGGTTGCCCGGTTCCCTCGTTTCCCCCGGTCAACCCGATTTGTACGCATGTTCACTCATCACTCCACACTGCCCTCTTCGTACTCCTCGTCGGATGCGGCCGCACTGTTCTGCTGCTCACTGGACGGCGGGCCATCCACAGCCTCCACCAAGTGGGCCGTGGCGGGTCGCGTGAGATTCACCACCAGCTCGCCGAGCTGCCGGCGCACCCGTTCCAGCTCCCGCCGCAGCACCTCGTTGTCCGCGCGCAGCTCCCGCACGTCCTGCTGGAAGCGGCCGTCGCGCCGTATGTCCAGCTCGAGCAGGTACCGCGTGTCGACGACGTCCGTCTCGTCCGAGCAGCAGACGCGCTGGACGGCCCGCTCCGTGCGGCACTCGCCGTGCCGGATGACGATGCCCCGGTCGCGCAGGGCCTTCCCGAGGGCGGCCAGATGGCCACAACCCCACGGGTTGTCGTCGATCACGATGCTCCGGACGGCGGGCATCAGCGTGCGCACCTGGTCCGCCTCCAGGTAGTAGAGCCGGTTGCCGTGCAGCCACAGGTGCTCGAGCGCCGGGAACGTCCGGAACATGCGCACGTGCACGTACGTGAGCGCGTTGTTGGAGAGGTCGAGCCGGCGCAGCTCGGGCAGCGGCCGCTGCAGCCGGTTGCTGATGCGGCTCATCCCGACGCGCTCGAGGTCCAGCTTCCAGAGCCGCTCCATGCGGGCGAACTGCGCGAAGTCGACGTCCCCGAGCAGTGGGTTGTTCTCCAGCACCAGCACCTCGAGCGCGGGCAGGTGCGTCAGGTTCGCCAGGCCCTGCAGCCGGTTCCCGTCCAGGTACAGCTCGCGCAGGCTGTTGGACGCGTTGCCGTCCAGCTGGACGGCCGCGATCCGGTTGCCGCCCGCGTACACCCGCTCGAGCAGGCGCGTGACACGCAGCGTCTCGAGCGAGCAGCGCCGCACGTACAGCTCCCGGATGTCGTCGAAGTTCTTGAACAGCGACGGCGGCACCTGCGGGAACTTGGAGTTGGCGAACGCGACCCGCTTGTAGTCGAGGCTGCTCGCCAGGAAGTCGGCCCCCTTCACGTCCGCCCCGAGGTACACGTCGTTGAACACGCAGAAGTTGTCCGTGCGCGGCCGGTACATGCTGTCGAACAGGCGGAACTTCTCGTAGTTACAGATCACGATCTCGCCGGCCGCTTCGAGCGCCAGCTTGGCAGCGAACAGCAGCAGCACCAGCGCCAGTGACACCACCCAATGGCGCCGCATCGTCGTCGGTCGTGGTACGCGCGCGTCTACCCGAACGGAGCGCGGGCATCGTACTGGCCCTGGTGTGCTGCCAGCGCTTCCCGGACACCCGAACCCGTTCGGCACGCCCAAAGAGAGCGCCGCAAAAAGCGAAAGCGCGCCGGCCGGGAAAGTTTGTCCCACGGTTCGGGTGGGATTTCGGTGGTCGCGTTTTTTTTTTTCGTAGTTCGTTCCGGATTGGCATGGCTCAATTGCGAGATGTAACTAGATCAATTCAGTCACAGTTTCCACGTCCAACGGTGGCGATGAGAGCATCGGGCACCCCCCTCCATGGTCCTATCGCGCCGAACATCTGCTTTTATGAGCGACCTTGTTTGGATCGTTGGTGCAGCCTTTGAGATTGGTTTTACAGCACCGCAAAACCATCAAACCGGGCCCGCTGTCACCATCAATTTCCCTTCGGCCGTCAATCTCGGCACCGATCGCGCTCACGCGCTCGTTATCCGGTCCGGACACAAACGTAACTGGAGCCACGGCTTAACGGCAATTTGATACGGTGTGCGCGAGCACGCGAGCACCGACATCGGCAGCGAAAGAGATCGCCCGAGACGACGTATTGACACTTTCACTGGCGTATTTAACAACGACCGAGAGCGGAAAGTACACCGCCCGGGACGGACGTGCCATCGATGCCACCTACGAGCGGTTCGTTGACGTTGGGTTTGGGTGGGCTGTTGCAAAATTGTGGCACTTTTTTGCTGTTGCCTTTCGACAACTCAATATTTGGTAACGCGGTTGGGTAATGCGTTGAGGAGAGTTTTGTTTGGCGATCGTGGCAGCCGGCGGGTAGATAGATTCTTGTTAGGGATCGGATGTGGCCGATCCGATCTCTCAGTCAAGCGACGTTACCAACTCCATAAATTGTTCCTCATCGTCTCTTCGTCTGAAGGGACGGCTAATAAGTCAAAGAAAGCCAGACATGGCAGGCCTAACCCTACTTATGATTGAACCAACATATCGTGGAATTTGGCGTGGCAACTCGTTGGAAACACTTCAGTACCAGACAGTGTACATTATTGCTGTCATCTGATCCTCCAGTCCTAGTCTATTTTACTCACCAATACTAACCAATTTTACAGATTTCGACTACTAGTTCACTATGGAAAAAGTTGGCTTTACGAATCTTTAATCTCTCCATGCTTAGATTATTGTACAACAATTTTATGCCTGGCTTCTTAAACACACAGTTAGGTAGCAAAGTTTACAAAACAAGGCAATGCATGGCTATGGTATTCATGAAGAAATTGCTTGAGGTACATTCATGTCTCCATCGTTAGAAAAACATGTTGTTAGAGGACCGGAATTGGGAACATCGTTGCTTCACCGGCAAGTCACGTATGCGATCGACTTCAACATTGTTGGTAATGATGTTTAGATCCATCCAAAATTTTTCATGAATTTGTAATTCCTTCCACCCGCTTGGTGGATTGAAACGACGGAATGATCGCGGCCGTTTGTTAGATTCTGAACGAAAAATAACGTCGTGTGATATCAGGAGTTTATCTCAAAGAGGAGGCACCTTTTCAGCTCAAAGAACTATCTCATTCCCTTTAAAGGGAAGAGGAAATGGCAGCTAGTATTTTACTGAACTATTATATCGACCTCGTTACACCGGGTGAATCGAAATTTCTTTTCAATTCGTGTTCCATCTTGTACTCTAATGTCTAATATACCTACCTGCATTATCTTTACAATTTACCGGTATACCTAGTTGCTGTTGAAAGGAACCAATTATAAGTAAGGTCCTACTTACCGTGACGATGATCCTTGCATTTCGGAAACTACGTATAAACAAACTTCTCCAACTTCGTTCTACATGTAGTAGATATAAAAACCTAAATTTATTTCTTTGTTTCTTTTATCGACAGTGATCTTCAACCGAGCGTCGACCGTTTTTTAGTCTCTTTTATGTACTACACTGCTTAGGTACGTATAAGTAGGTAAAAATAAAGCCCTCTATCGCGCATCCACTACTCTATGTGCCATCACTCGGCAGGTACTGCATCTCGACCTCGCTGCGCAGCTCCGCGTTCTCCATGATCAGCTGCTTGATCATCTTGCGCGACTTATAGATCTCGCGCGTCAACCGGACGATCTTCTCGCGCAGATGGTGCTCGGCGGACGTGCAGCAGATGTAGCGGTGCTGTTCCGGGCGCGTGCAGTTCCGGTTCCCGTTCGACCACTTCACGTACGCCCGCTCGAGCAGCGTCACGATGTGCATCAGGTTGATGCAGTCCCAGTCGTTGTTGTCGCACGAGACGAGCGTCAGGTACGGGAAGTTCTGCTCGATCTCCTCGATCTGCATGTCGATCAGGTCGTTCCCGTGCAGGTAGATGTACTCGAGCGCCGGGAAGGTGTCGAGCACGGCCAGGTCGAGGTAGAGGAACTTGTTGTGCGCGAGGTTCAGGCTGCGCAGCGATTTGGCCGGCGACGGGATCCCGTTGTCCAGTATCCACAGCCGGTTGTGGTTCAGCTTGATGTCCTTCAGGTTCTTCATGAACGCGAAGATGACGAAGTCGAGCGTGACGAGCTCGTTGTACGACACGTCAAGCTCGACCAGGTTGCGGAACTTGAAGATGTTGTTGATGTTGGCGATGTTGTTGCGGGACAGGTTGAGGTGCGTCAGCTGGAAGAAGTCGCCCTGGTCCATCAGGATGCGGCTGATCTGGTTCTCCTGTGCGTTCAGCGTCCGCAGGTACTTCGTGACGAACACCTCGTCGAGGTAGTTCCGCGCGATGTCGAGCGTTTCCAGCTTGTTCAGCGACTGCAGCTGCGTCATGTTGAACGTGCTGATCATGTTCGCGCTCAGGTTCAGCTCGCGCAGCATCGGACACAGCACGAACTGGTCGTCGTTGATCTCCTTGATGCGGTTGTGCTGCAGCTCCAGTATCTGCAGCTCCTCCAGCCCGGAGAACAGGCCCTCCGGCAGCTTCTCGAGCTGGTTCTCGTCCATGTACAGCAGCCGCAGGTGGCCCAGCCCGTCGAACGCGTGCTCCTCCAGCTGCTTGATCGTGTTGTTGTACAGCGACAGTATCTCGAGCTGGAGCGCCCCGTTGAACACGAAGTTGGTCAGCCGCGTCAGCCGGTTGTCGTACAGGTGCAGCTCCTGCAGGCGCTGCGCGTTCGCGAACGTGCCGCCGAGCAGCCGCTGGATGTGGCACGCATCGCTCGACAGGTACTGGATGGCGGGGAACGTCTCGAAGATCTTCTTCGGCAGCACCACCATGGAGGAGTCGCGGAACGCAATGCTCGTGTCGTTGAAGTTCTGCACGCCGAAGAAGATACCGTCCGCGTCCGCCTCGCTGCGGATGATCACGTCCCGGAACAGGCAGTCGTAGTAGTTGGCGGTGAGCGTACAGTTGAACCGGGCCTCGCGTCGGCTGTCCACCAGCCACGCGAGCACACTGAGCGCGATCAGGCTGGAAGCGCGACCGGAAATGGAAAGAGGAGCAGGCAGGCAGTTACAAACAACAACAACAACAGACAACAACTATGTATACTCACTAAATGTACCACCAGTGGGAGTTCATCGCGCGGCACCGCCTCCTTCGATGCTCCGCTTGGGCCGATTCGAGAGCTTCAGTCATCTTCAGTAGGCGCTGCCGTTTGACAGCAGCGGGCCGCTGCGCGAAAAAAAGCGCATCCAATCCAGCACGCACACTCACACACACACAGCCTTCGTTGACGTTGCGTTATCAGGCTTAGCGTCGCGCTCAATAACAATGCTCCATTTTGCGTGTGAGTCGGATGAGCTGCCGGGATGATCTTGGTGGTGGTGGTGATGAGAGATAAGCCCGCCCGGTTGCTTTACTCGGAACACACTCTGTTTGCCACGAACCGTTCTCAACTCTCGAAGCGCGAAGGTCAAAAGTGTGCGTTTTGTGTGTGGTTTTTTTATTTTTGTAACAGGAACGTACGTTTATTTTTCTTTTTCATTCTTAAACTTAATATGCACATAGCAGAGTTATAAGCTACAATTCCGGTTTCCTCCCGTGTTGCTTCTGCACCGCCTGCTTCACCTGTTTCCATTACCTCCTGTCACGCGTCGTGCTTTCACTCTCTTTTACACTCACTTCATTGCACATGTTTTTTTTGTTTGTTTGTTTGCTTGTTTTACTTCTTTCTCTCTCTTCTTCTATCGTTCTATCTGCACTTTGCATCACTTTTACATCCTCCCCCCGTTTGTCGTTTGTTTCTAATTTCTGTGTTCTGTCCTCCAACCTCTTCTTTGGGTGATTTTCACTTTCATTCGCCGCAAATCCTTTTCTGTCGTTTTGCGCGACCATCTTCCCGTGCGTGGCGACAAACGACCCCGCATGAGTTCGTTGGTGGTATGAGACGCGCACCAGCATCGCACAAAGATGGGGATGAGAGATTGATGATGGCTGCCTGTTGCAAGCGATGGCCACAACGAAACGAAACACAAAACGAATATTAGCAGACGGCGGTGTTATTAGTATTATTGTTATCATTATTACGTAGCAAATAGAACAACGTACTGTAACTCGGCGCGTCGATAAAGCTTTCACGATTTTCACTCCGTTTCGCAACGCAATCGATTCCCTAACAAAGTATTCCTTTACTAACAGACATTGCACTAGCGGGGATTTCACGTGTGTGTGTGTGTGTGTGTGTGTGTGTGTGTGTGTGTATGTGTGATTTATAAAGTAATGCTCGAGAGTTGGTTTTGTGTGTAAGCGCGCGTGTGCTCTCCATGTGTTTCCAACATTCTTCTCTGAGTGTTTCATCTTCATTACACAGCAGCAGGTTTGTCTTGCGGGGTTGCATATCGTCCGGCGCAAAACGTGTCAATTAGCCGAACGGTATGCAAACCGCACGGCAAACCACCTGTCCAAGACATGTTCGCTTCCTTCCGAACTTTTCCCGAACTTGAAATCGTGTTCCCTGTGCGAGACCTGACTTTCTCGACACTCTCCCGACATTTCGACATTTTTCGTGATGAAACTGGTTGAATTATTATTAAAAGCCCTTAAAGATACGAATAATTTAAACAGTGCGTTCTCGCTGCAACGATACATAACCCTAAATGGCGATATGGGGGTGAAGGGTGGGGTGGTGGGAGGGGCTGTCAGGTGAGAGAGGAGATGGGGAGAACAAACGGATACACTTAACGCGTCTTTGCTCCTGTTTTTCTAGTTGGCTCAGATGCGTGATTTGGGCATGGGTGGCATGTTCCAGAAAAAGCCGTATACGTCGAAAAGACAAACAAAGCTGGGAAGTGGTTAGACCATTCGGCAATAGAAATAGCATTTTACTAGGGATTTGCAGTATAATTTCAGCAATCAATTCTAATATCATGTTTGAAATCAAATCATCTAGTTCACATCCATAGAGTTTCGAAGGTGTTTTCCCCGTCCGTTGTCTCATACGACATTCTCTTGAGCAATATCTGAAGCAACTCACCGTTACCTAGATAGGAGAAAGGGCCTTGTATGTGAACTGCATAACAAAATAGACAAATAATACATTATTAAAGTGTCAAAAGTGCGCCCCTGGCCAAAAGTGGACCCTATTTTTGGAACCGATTGGGTTAGCAGATATTGGCGCTTGATTTTGACACATTCAACACGTCGCAAAATAAGCTGGGACATAAGGTAAACGAAGTGTATTCATCTCGATCGAATTTTGAAGGGCGACAGACACTTAACACATCATGGGGAGACTTCGTCACCCAAGCCAAACATTCGTGACTCGAAGGTTTTGCGTGGTGAATGTGGTGGGACCAGATCGGTATAACGTACTATGAGTTGTTGAAACCGAACGAAATCACCACTGAAGAGAACTGTTCTGCCCAGTAGTTCCTGCTATATAAGAACATAAAAATAGCATAATTCGTGAAAGACGAGGCCTTTTTTTGAACAAAAAACTTTGGACTTTGGTTAAAAATAGAAATATTTCAAGGAACCCACTAGAAAAAAACACAAAAAAGGGCAAGATAATTATATTGATATTATAATTGCCATTCATAACACACAAACACAACCTAACAGAGCACAAAACCGTACCACGCACCGTTGGAGGAGCACCAGGAGCATTAGAAGTATACAACAAGGGCGCAGAATTTGACAATGCGGGAAAATTGTGTGGCTCCTTGTGAAGACAACGATCAGAACGGAGCTGGGCAGATGGGAATGGGAGGGGGACGATTGGTTTAAACATTTACTAACACTTGCAAGTATCTTAAATTTACTAAACGTCGCTTTTGGTTCGTGCTTTCCCACCAGTCCACCCGTCCACCCGACACAACAGCCACACGCACTCACACTCGCACACTCGCCGATGTCTGTGTGTTGCCGGGTGTTTTTTCTTCTTCCCCCGCGGTAAATGGTAATATAGTGACGGTTTTGAAATATTTCAAAAAACACATGGCAACTGACATAACGTAACTCGCCGTAACTTCCCATACACTCCGCTACATGATATATCCGATGGCCTCGCCTGCTGTACAAACCGCTTTCCGGTAGTTTGAAGCTTACTTTAAACGTTACACACAATTCAATCCAACAAGAAGCCTGCCGAGCCGAGGTTATAATTTGCAATTATAGTGTCGTGACGATGGGAAACATATACAACATATACATACAGATGCGTGACGGAGATGACACACGCCGCGCGTCTCCCCCGAGGTCCAGAATTCCTGAGAATTTGTTCTGGGACAGTGCTTGCGATTCCATTTCCTCGCGCATATCTCTCTCTCTCTCTCTCTCTCTCTCTCTCTCTTTCTCTCTCTATGTGTGGGTCATCCTTTTCCCAAGTGTGTTTGTTTGCTGCATGTTTTCCCGTTTCCTTCTTTGCTAAAAATCGACCAACAAAGGGGCGATTGCAATGCATTGATGCGTGTTTGTGTCTGTGTGTGTGTGCGAGAGTGTGTTTTTCGTTTTCCGGGGCTTCTCTCTCCCCCTCCCCCACTCGTCCTTGCGCTGCTGCATTTACACTACACTATATCAACTATAGACAAAATTACAATTATATAAACTTTCATAAAAAATAGCTTCTCACGTACTTTCTCTCGCTTTGCTCGCCGCTTTCATCGTTTTCATCAATCGTTTCGATGCCGGTTTGTTTTTTTTTCGTTTTCTCTGTTTTTCACGTTTTTCACGGTGCCTTCTACGTTTCTTTGCTATTTGTCTGGTTGTGTTTTTTTTCTCTTATCCTTTCTTTCTTCTATCGTTTGATTTGCTTATTTCTGCGCTGTTTTCAAATGTTCTACATACCTACGGTACATCTTAGCACACACACGCACACACGCACCTGGCACATACACACGTGCACTCTCTCACAAACACACTCACACGCACGCACACAGAGACTAACGTACGTACAAATATGGCCAGGGTGGGGAATGTTTCCTATGTTATCATCGTTTGTGTTTTTTTTTGTTTCCACTTTACAACTTTACTTTACATCTCTACTCGCCCCCGATTCTGTCGATTTTATATCAGATTTTTGCAAACTACTTGAAAATATCACTTATGTACTTACGGTTACTTATTTGCTTTAGCTACACCGTCGTAATTATGCCTAGTACGTTTTCTTTTCCTTTACCCACTTTCGTTAGCTTCTTTTCTTCACTTCTGTTCACTATTTACACTTGCTTGTTTGATTTTGTTGTGCATTTTTGTGCAGTTTGAAATGAGTGGTTTTTTGTTGTTGCTTCCGCTACTTTTGGGTGCGCCTAAACGAGAAGAGGACACAAATCTCTCTCTCTCTCTCTCTCTCTCTCTCTCTCTCTTTCTCTTCCTCTCCCTCTCTTTGCCGTTGTTTTCGTCCGGGTTGTCCGTGGTTTGGAGCGCCTGAAAAACATGATACAACGATGCAACGGAAACGCACACAACAGTGAACAGAACAGTGATCTCCCCATATCTAGTGCGCTTTCTGCGCGGCAACAAGCGTACACACTTTGCTTCTTACTGCTTTTAAGCTTAGGATGGCTGGGGGACGTAGAGCGCGGCCTGCTTGCTACTGAAGTAATGGGCTAAAACCTACGCAAAGGTTAATCGTGTGGTAATAATATCGATTATATCGAATGATGCGGCGCGGGTTTTTTTTTTGCTCTGTGTGTTTTTTCACACTCTTGCTTTCATATATATAATTTTGTTTGTTTCTTTGTTTAACTCTTTAGCATGTGTCTTGCACCGGATCACGGTGAATGTACAGGTGGGAAGCAGCAAAAAAAACAAAACAAAATGGAAAGCACACGGAAGCACGAATTGGAGACACTCGCGATCTCGCAGAGTCCATCGCTTCACATAACAATCGATTTTTTCACGATAAACATTAAGATAAAGGGTTGGATTAAAAATTTGGATTAAAACGAGAGACACCAGCTAGCCCTGTTCCGGCTTGTCCCTCTACATTAACTACCTCGAAACGTAACGATCCAAACAAGTGAAACACCGTCGTCCACCAACAAACACACACAACTGATATGAATTTGGATATAAGGAAATGTTAATGTTTTTGTTTTTTTTTCTTCTTCCTATCATTTCTCTAAGTAGGGTTGAAAACGATCAGTTTTAAACGAATCGTGTTGACTTGTTTGTATTGTGCAATGTTCTCTTTTTGTGTGTTTTACGAAGAAGCGCGCAAACTATGAGTAATTAGTACTAGAGTTGTAAACCATTCGCTCTTTTGTTACGTGTTCTTGCTGCTTTCCTTCTTTTGTTTCTCACTCTTGCACTTTCGCTTTCCTTTTCTCTCTTCCATTTTACTTTTTTTCGTTTACGTGTTTTTTACGTGTTTTCGTGTTCGTTTTACGTGTTTTTTTTGTTGCCAATCATAGTTCTATGTTTGCTACAACGCTTCAACCGCTCACCTGCTGCTGTATAATGTTTCCAAATGTACACAAACAATGCACCTGCGCGTGTGCGTGTGTGTGCGTGCGTGCAGTTTGATATTATACTACAAATATTAGCTGGCTTCGCCTGGTAGGTGGGCCGTACGTTTTTTTCCCCCCGCTGTGTGTGAGCGTTTGTGTGTGTGTGTTTTTTCCTATCTTTTTCTAGTCTATCTGCACACTTGAGCAATGGCTTGTCGCTTCTTTTGCGCTGCTGTTTTCCGCTGTATAAAATTCGTCTCTTTCAGGGGTTTCACTTGTTCTTATTGTATGTGCTTGCCTTTCCTTGTGTGTTTCTTATCGCATCGTATCAGTTACTTTTAGTGGTTCGCGCCTTGCAAGTTTCGCCTTTGGGGCTTTCCAACCTACCGCTGGTTTATAAAAATCACACTGTCGATTCGATGTAACCGTGCCTTTGCGGCGGGAACCGAAAGGTGAAACCGAATTGCGGCGAAAGAAATCGTAATCAGCAGGGGGGGGGGGGGCTTTGCTTCCCCTTGCTTGGCCCCCGTCTCATCCCATCGTCTATTGCTCATCTGGTTGGTTTGTTCGGTAAGCAAAAAAAAAACAGAGAAAGGAAGGCGGTAGAAACATGAACCCAATCTGTGCGTTTGCTTGTGTTTCTGCTGCCTTGTGATAGTGCTGGTGGCTGGTGTGGTTGTATTGCTTGCTCGCTTACTCTCTTTTCCCCCGTTCTTATATCTCCTCCGTGCCTGTGGGTGTGTGCGTGTGTTTCCTGGCTCACTACTGTCTGTCTTCGGGGGGAAAAATGTATTTAAAAAATATATATCCATTTATATGTATATATATATATGTATATATAATATTCAATCTTATCTAAACTACACTCTGCCCTATCGGTATTCGCGTTCGGGTTTTGCTTTCGTTCCGTTCACTTTGAACTGACCAACGCTACACACTCCACCAGTACGTACGTAAGTTTCGTTTTCCATACTATCTTTGATTTAACGCTTCCAACAATCCATCTCCAGCACGCACACAAACACACACACACACACACACACACACACACACGCATACGCGCGCGTTGTGTAGAGAGAAAACAGATCAGAAAAAAGCTCAGCGAATGAGAGCGGAAAGGTGCGAAAAGACTTTTGGGAAGCGAGAGTAGTCCTGCATATTGTCCTACATAATGTCCTTCTCGCAAGTGAGAACGAAACAGAAGCGTAATGGCAGCACACGTCCCATCATCCCGTTTTCCCACGTCCTCGATTAGCTTGTTTTGCTTTTTAAATGTGTTTAGTGTGTGTGTGGGGGTTTTTACTTCTTACTCTCTTTCGTTAGTTTCGTTTTTTATCCGCCATCGTTTTTAAAATACACGTTAAAAATTTATCCAGTCTTTGATTAATACTATTTTTGACACATTTTTTTCACTGTTTCGTTTAGTTGTTTTTGCTTTTTACTTCTGGTTGCTACGACGATGACGACGGCTCGGAGCCGCCTTTGATGCTATGAAATGAGTGTGAGAGTTTTTTTTTCTTCTCGCGGCTTTCTAAACACACCTAGGCGTCTGCTAGCTCTCTATCTTACGTTTTGACAGCGGCCGTGGTTTCCTGCTTTGCTCCATTGCTTACTTTGTTCGTTACCCGAGGTTCTAGGCTAGTCGGGCATTTTCGTTCTACAAAACATCATCCCCGGGGCCATCGCTAATCGGACCGGGTGGTGGTGGTGGTGGTGATGGTACGCGACGCTTATCAGTGTGACATTGATACAAAAAGATCACCTTCTTTCCTAGCTTTTTTTTTTCTCTCTCTCTCTCTCTCCCTGTACTAACATTTGCGTTGAGGGTTGACCAACATACCGCAAACACACAAACTGAGGGAAACATGACGAGCAGGATGCGTGCGTTTGTGGGTGCGAAATACGGGCAATCACATTCAGGTTTAAATTCACTACACTACCGGTCGAAATTAGTACACCGCTCAAAAATGGCGCAAAAGGCAAAACGCGGATCCGTTTTGGTGATGTGGAGGGTGATATCAATTTCGGCTAGACTTATGCAGTAAACAGAACACACTAGACAAAGGTAGAAATCGATGGTAAATACACAATTCAGCTAAGCAAAAAGGATCGCCCCCTCTTTGTCAAGCGCACGCACGCGCCTGTGTGTGATAATAATACTCAAAGCGAAGCCAACGATTGAGAACGTAGCACAGCTTCATGATAATGAATAATAATACTAGACTTTAACTAACTCTTTTCTACTACACGCACTAACCAAGCGTACAGAATACACAATTACTCACTCTCTCTCTCTCACACACTGATGCAGCATTGAACGTGAAAAACGAACATTAACGAAATCAACCGCCGTATCTTTCCTATAAATCTTACTTTAATTTACAATAATATTATTTGAATGTGTTTTCGCTTTCACTCATCGCTTGCGCTTGCTCTCATGTGGTTAGAAAAATCACCACCCGAACCAGAACCGAGGAGTCGCACGAGAGAAGAGGGAATGGAAGTTACCAGAGGTTGCATTTGTGGTTTTTTGTCTCTCTTTTTTTCTTTTTTGCTTCCCTTTCCTTCAAAACGTAATGTACCTGCACTTCCCTGCATTTCAAAGTCACGCGAGTTGCACGTTGGCTACGGTATTTGCTGTGTGGTTTTGTTTGTTTGTTTGTTTGTTTGTTTGTTGGCAGTGATGTTGTTGCTCTTAAATGTATTCTTCTACGCTTGTCTGTTATAATTTTGTTTTTTTTTTTGTGTGTTTCTCTTTCAATTAAACAAAGTTTTTGGAATCGTTTTAGTTAGTTTTTTAACCTACCCTACACGAAACGTGATGAACATAATGGTAGAAAAGTACTAACTTATCCTATAAGTAAATCATCTAACATTAATGGCCACTTGTATGAAAAGACAAAAAGAAACATAAAAAAACTTAAATATCTAGTGTTAAAACTTATACATAAACAAATGAAGACAAAGTTCGGAAAAGAAAACAATACTATAACTTAAAAACAAAATCATAAAACTTAAACCGACGTGGAAACTTTACAACAACTAGACAATACTCATTGTTTTACTGCCACTTTGGCCCAATACAACTCACTGCAAACGTGAAACGGAGACAGCACAACGAAAAGAAACTAAAGCTAAGCGTAAAAAAAAAAACAAACAAACGTAAACACAAAACAAAATAAAAACAATAAACGATACGTACGACAACCGACAGTGGCGTCGAACGTCGAAGCGTGACAATATACGCTGCAAACAGCTGAACACACTTTTGAATTGGGGTAACTTAGACGGGGCTTACTTAACTTAACGTTTCCACGTGTGTGTGGGTGTGTGCGTGTTTGTGTGGGTGTGTTACAACCGGGCCTCTTTCAAGCCATCGCTGCTTATCTCCGCGACAGTTCCGCGGTTCCTCCCGCGTGCAGAGCAACGGATGTTTCGAGAGTGAGTGGTCTGTGTCTAAAATTCGTCCCTTTTTTATCCTTTCTCCTCGAGCCGGGGGAGGTTTTGGTAGTTGATAACATACGAAACGCGAGATTGATACAAACCGAAAGATCCGAAGCTAACGTCTTGTGGTGATGATGATGCTGATGATGATGAGGATGATCGCAGGAAAGACTCATATCATTCGTCGTTTCGTTTCGTGTTTCGGCTTCGGGGGTGGCCTGGTTGTGTTGTTGGGCGTTTGCCGTTCCTGTTTCGTGTGTTTTTCTTTCTCCCTTTTTTCTATTCAAATTTAGCTATGCGTCGCGCGCTGTTTACGTTTACGTTAAAATACCTTCCTCCCGGCTTACCCGGGTTGCGGCGGCATCCACTAGAAAAAGAAGCTCTGCTGGCCCTCCTGGCTGGCCCGGTGGCGGTTGGGGCTGCTTAGGCGTGCCGCTTCATGTGCAGCGCCAGGTGATCGGAGCGCGAGAAGCACCGATCGCAGTGCCGGCACTTGAACGGTTTCGCGCCCGTGTGCTTCCGGTAGTGGCGGGTCAGCTCGTCGCTGCGCGCGAAACGCCACTCACAGCCCTCCCAGGAGCATTTGTACGGTTTTTCCCCTGCGAAGAGAGCAACAAGAAAGGAAAGAAAGCAAGGAAGAAACATGAAAACCGGAGCACGGGTGAGCAAGGAATCCAATCGATTAGCAAAGGATCACGATCGGGTGCTGCTGCAGCTGTCGTGAGCGGTAAATGAAGCTTGTTACTGATGATTCTGTGTAATAGAGGGAGACGTTTTATTAGGTTGCCAGGAAAGTCATGGGACCGTATTCTATTTTTTCTCGATGAAGTCATCGGTTGATACTTGGGAGTTCTTTTGGTATTAAAACATGCCTTTAGAAAGCCCATTAAGCTCGCACAGACTACAGCATCGATCGATGTTGTTCTAACTAGTATGAAATAGCAACCTTTACTTAGTTTTGAATCATAATATACCGTATTGTTGACAAAATTAAATCAAACGTGGAGACGTTTTGTGACATTGATTTCAATTGCAACACCATTCTCGTGAAACAAAGATACTGTAACAACCTTCAAACCATCCAGAATTCTTCCAAAAATCAAGTAAATTAAAATAAAGTGACTAACGAGAGAAAAAAACCCTTTATCGGTTTATGCCTTATCCCTATTTAACCTGAAAGATACGTTCCACGACAATAGTAAACTCCAGAAACAGAGATAACATTCATCATACTGATTGATAGGACACTTTTCTAGATGCTATGCAATTTCAAGCTAAACATCTAAGTTTAAATATAAAGATGATCAAAATAGACACACAAATAGTTAGACTAAGAAGTAAGGAAGAGAGTAAGTAGGACTGATTTTTTACAACAAAAAAAAACCTTAAAGCTTTCCAAGATTTCAAAATTTTTCTAATCTTTTTCTTCTGATTTGGCGTAATGACCCAATACTGTTCTGTATGCCGCGTTAGGCTTGTTTGGACTTATTTTGACTACCAGAAACGACTAGTCACTCCTTGTTGGGAGGAGATAATCTGGACGGGATTGTGGTACCGGCCCGGCCGTGTGAAGATCGGCTCCACTACCACTACACCACAGATACCACAGAGAACAGATCGAATAATAAGCGTGAAATAGAGCCCAATGATTGTATTTCCCAGTTTCATCGCAATGTACTTTCTGATCCAAAAAGTCGTACAGGTTCTTCACGTAAATCGCACATTTTGTAACACAGTTTAGAGCAAGTATTCATTGCCGCTATGAAAACTTTCGGTCGCACCCAACAAAACAGCATTCGTGGGAGCGCGCGCTAATGGATCCGCGCTGAGCGCGCTGAGCGCAACTGAGTGTCGTGTCGTTTTAGTATTCCGGGCACGTCCCGGGCATGCTTGCTCTGCCCGCGTCGAGACCGGGAAGAACCGGTTCCACTAAGGGAGAATAAATTACGTCTAGCGCGAAAGCTTTTGTGCAGCGGAGGCACCCACCGCCACGCTCGACTGCGCAAGGAGCGCGTTCCTGTAAAGGATATCGCCCCGTCAGGATAATTGCCTGCATCGACGGGACTGTCTGTTATCACATCATCCATTACGCTGCGCTGTAATTAAAAATGTAAACCGAAAGCACACACCACTCCATTCTCGTTGGAGGAGGGATGGCGGACCGGAAGAAGCCCGCCGGTGTGTTGCGTTTGCACGCGGAAACGACCTCACATTAGCTCGCTCGCGCAAAGTGTGCGGTAATTTATTTATTTCCTGTGCGCCACCATCGCCCTCCGCCGAAGATGGGACGCTGCTCCAATCGCAAATGCCAAACGTCTCACTGCACTCGCTGGAACGCAGCGCTGGAACGCCGAACAAATGACTTCTTGCTTGCATACAGGATCCGTTCCGAGAGTTAATATTTCCGTCATCTCACACCGACCCGGCCTGGGGGAGTGTGAAGGCCAACTGGGAGAGGGGGTTGGGGAGGAAATAATGTCCTGGCGATCCTGCACCCGGTGGGCCGGTGGAGTGAGCGCGATGCCGAATATCACTAATGGTGCATAATTCATTTTAATTGCAAGATGAAGACATTTATGGTGCGTCTCCTCCGGCTGGTGGCGAGCATTAGGGATAAGACGGAACCAGTCGGCACTTCCGTCTCCCCCGCCATGTGTGTGCGTGGGTGTGTGTGTGGGTGGTTCATCCAAGGAGCGTTGCAGTAGAGGTTCATTTTTCAAATCAACCTGGCTGCCCTCTCGAAAAGTGAATGTTGTGCGAGCCAATAAAGCGCACATAAATTTGTTTTTAATTCAATCCCAGCAAGCAGTTAAGCGTCTTCCAAAGGAAAGAGAGCGAGAAAATGAACCTTTTGCGGAGCTACTTAATATCTTGCCGAAGGTTTCTCGAAGAAAGGGGGGATAGCGGACGCGCTATAAATGTTATTAATGGATTCAATCATCATCCGTGCAGGTTGCAGCAAGGTACGAGAGGGCAAGACATATATAAATCCTATCTAGACTGCTGCATAAAGCCCGTAGAGACGATATAGGTGCTTAAGCTGCAAAATTCAGCATCCATTTCGGCACACACTCATTAGTACGTAAATCGAAAATCCCACTTTACATAGCCCGATCTTCATCGCCGATAATTTCAAACCGTGCCGCACTTAAATGCCTCCCTGCTATCCTGCCTTTTGTCTCTCTTCACAGGGCAGGCAAACCCACGGGAACGGAAAGACAAGACACTTTTTGCCCGTGACCAGCAAAAAAAAAAACTTATCCCAGCTCCGATTAGCGGCGGGTTGTAAAAGCCCTCCCCCAGCCATCGGCCCCGTTCGGTAAGAGTCACGCATGTTAATTGCTTCCTTAAATCTTCTTCCGCACTCGGTTCCGGTTCCCCGGGGCCGGACACCCTCTAATCCCATTAGCCTAACTAATTACGTGTTTTCATTTGCAGCTACAAGGTAGAAACACATTTACCCGGGGTCTCCGGGGTTCGCCTCTCCTGGTTGGGCAGAAACGCTGGCCACGCGGCCCACAGGGGCGTGACCACATCCTGAAGGGCGAAGGAGAAACGGGAGGACACGCAAAACCCGACCCATTTAGCCGCCCGATGTCGTTAGGAGCCGCTTAGCCGGCGTCTAAGCGGGCTACTTGGAAGCGGGGTTCGTGCCTGCGATAAAAGCTTTTTATCACCGATAGATGGCGCTCGGCAGCCGGCTCCCAGTAGGCAGTGGAACGCGAGGAGAGAAAAAGACGCCGGGAAGTCAACGCACACGGGATGATGCGCCCTGATACATATATTTACATTTAGAAAGTTACCCTTTAACTAAATTATAGACATTAGAATTTATCTGATAGCGAGTCGCGCGCTCTATCTCTCTCTCTCTCTCTCTCTCTCTCTCTGTCTTCGCCCGAGACCCGACACTGACGGGGATGCTGCAAATGGAGTTAATGTTTATGGATGAACGCAGCAGCAGCAGCAGCAGCAGTGGCGGATTCTTGGAACGATGCTTTTTTCTCTACTTTGCGCTCACCGTATTCGGAAAGTAAAAGTTCTTCGGAAAGTAGTACGTACGAACGTACACCCTTCGAAACGTGGATAATGTAATTACCGAAGCCCCGTCCCGTGCGTGAAAGTAACGCTTTTCTTCCCTCGCACCAGCTCGAGCGGGTTGGGATTTAAGAAAATTGTTCGACGGTCGTCGGTGGGTGTGCGAAAAAAAAACGAGAGCCCGTGCTTGAAAAACTCCTTCCGGTTGCGTCCTTTGTTTCCCGACCGGCGTGAAGCGTGTACGGTGCCGTACGTCCTCTCTGCACCGCTGGCAGCATTCCCGCCAGGATACGTGTCCGGAATTGCATCGCATTCGCGAGGCGAAACTTTACGCTGAATTCTAAAACAAGGAATTACGAGCCCGTTTTCTACTTGCCCGCGGTGCTTGAGGCGCATATCTTGCACAGTCAATACACTGTCTGGGTCGTTCGGCTTCTGGCATTTTTTTTCGCTTGCTTGCTTGCCCGTTGTTTCCGATAGTTGCGGCGGCGTACATTAGCGCGAGATGGCGCGCGCGCGCGCCCACGAATGAGAATGAATTATTTCGGTGCAACACTTCACGTAACTTCGTTACAATGCTACTCTCTTTGTCGGTTCGATAACAAAGCATATTGGTTTTGTGCGCGTTCTTGCTTTACCACGTGCAACTACTAACTTGGAGAGATATTTTGACAGGAAGAAGTGCTTTAATTTAATGCTGTTTCGTTAATGTATACATAAGGTATACATGTTACTGGGGAAATCTGTGCAAATTCGTTTCAAATCACGTTCAAATCGATAAAATTATCCTCAAGAAGCTCCTCAACCTACTGCATGATTTCACAAATACTTCTCGGTCATTGTGTTTTAAAGATATTTCTCTATACAAATCAATATCTTACACCCTATTGGAGATATTTTAGTGAGCTCCAATAGTGTGTCCAATAGTATTGGATCACTATTGGAGTGCGATTGAACACGCTTGTCGAACGTCTTTGTAACAGAACCAGTAGATGAAGATTATGTAGCTATACAAATGTGAAATCCCCATTTATATTGCAATAATTTGCAAACTAAACACTTCCAACGTTTATTATTTGTTTCTAGTTCACAGCCCGAAAACACATTGAAATAATTGAACCATATAGATATCCTCCGTGGTTTCGTCTGTGGCTACTACGCATCATACGTTTCCAAGACTTTGCAGTGGCTTCTTTGTTGTTTCCTTTACATTACTCATTGCACAATGTGTTGTTCACGCAATTGGGAGTGTTTGGTTTGATTTAAACCTTCAATTTAAACCTTCATATACATTTATCTATAAGGCCTGTAAGCGTTTTACTCGACATTCCAATGGAATGTATGATCAACATTGCTTGAATGTTTTGTATTACGTCATAATCTGTTCTTGGAGCATGTTTCTATGTTTTGGTTTCCGGTATGCGCCTCTTCAAACCGTAGTTTGGAACGTGTTTTGAAATACTACACTAGAATGTTATTGTTGGGAAGATTCTTCGGTAGTCATTCTACCCAGTACGCCACCAGGCTTGGATTCTCCTGGCGACCATCGTATTAGTAGGCTTAAGTCTCCTTGAAAGAGATCTTGGTATTATCAATCGTCACTTCCTCTGATGATTCCAAAGTGTCACTTCCGTATTGCTGAGAACGATCCTTTTCAACATGCCAAGCATATTTTTAACATCTATTATCATTCCATCCCTATTCCATCTCGGTTTTCGTTTGTCGAAGTTTTTACCGGGTATGCAAGTTCGTTAAAGCAATCATTGGAAGTCAGCGGGCAATTAAAATTGAAAAAAAAATCGAATAAACAAACTGTTATCCCCTGCACCAATTTTTCGATTCCAAGCAAAACAAAAACGCTTCACACGCGATGCTAACGCGGATGGACTTTTGGGCGGATGAAAGTCACCTTCCCCCTGACGATCCATCCATGCAGGGCCGTGTTTGTTTGTGTGCGTGCACTAAAGTTTTGACATTTGTCTCGGGGATTTTGCCTGCCTGTCCGCCCGTGATAACCTTTCGCTAGCGGGAAGAGCTTATCAGCGCGGAACGGTCAATCCCGCTCGTTAGTTCGCACGCTAAATTCCCCCGAGGTAGAACGGCAACCGGGACCGGACCTCGAGATGAAGTGGCTGACGGTTGCACTGCTCTGCTGGTAAGTACGACGGTGTATCGGCGTGGCGTTCTTTTCAAGCCGGTGGTTTAACTTCCCATTTTGCAAACAGCGCGCTAGGTTCGCTCCATGGCCAGCAGGCGGCGAACAGCAAAGCGCTCCAGTTCGCCTGCACGGGCCAATCGTCTGCCGCCCCGACCGGGTGCCTCCTGAGTGCCGTCAACATCCGGCCGGAGGACACGATTACGAGTCCGGCGGGCTTTCGTCCCGCGGCCGACCGGAAGGTTACCTTCCACCAGTCCACGCTGGCGTACCTGCCGGCCGCACTGTTCGATCAGTTCCCGCAGCTGGAGCAGCTGTCGGTGGCCGGCGTTTCGCTGCAAACCCTCCCACCCGGGTGCCTCGACAAAGCGACGAAGCTGGCGCGGCTCGACCTGGCCGGCAACCGGCTGAAAGCGCTCCCCCCGAAAGCGTTCCACAAGCAGACCGGCCTCGAGCAGCTGCACCTGCAGAACAACACACTCGCCACGTTCGACGGGGCGCTGCTGGCCGAAAGTGCTCCCCTGCGGACGCTCAACCTGTCCGGGAACGGGCTGACCGAGGTTCGCTGGGAGCCGCTCAACAAACTGCGCTCGCTCGGTACGCTCGACGTCAGCGGCAACCGGTTGGAAGCGGTGTTCGTCACCAAAACGCTGACCGTGCTGAACGCGGCCCACAACCGGGCCAGCTCCCTGCAGACCGACGCCGGCAACTTCCTCTTCGCGCTCGAGCGGCTCGACCTGAGCTGGAACGAGTTCCGCGCGCTGACCGGTGTGGCCCGGTTCGCCAAGGTCACGCACCTCGACGCGTCCCACAATCGGCTGGAGACGGTCGATTTCGCGCTGGTCCGGAACATGCGCAACCTGGCGGCGTTGCTGCTGGCCCACAATCGTCTGTTTACGGTGACGACCACGGCCGGACAGCCGCCGGCGGCACCGGCCGCCCTGGAGGTGGTCGACCTGTCCAACAACTTCCTGACCACGCTGCCCGCCCCGAACGCTAGCGGCGTTTCGTCCACCCGGACCCTGCACCTCGAGGGCAACGGGCTGGTCAACATGGAGCTGCACGAGAACGCACTGTACTGGCCGCGGCTGAAGTCGATCACGCTGGGCGATAACGACTGGCACTGTGAGTTTGCCGAGCGCATCTCGGCCATCCTGACGAAACGGTCGATTGCGGTCGCCGGGGATGGGGAGCGGTGCGGCCGGGCAGGATACACCAAGAAGGGCCGGATGTGTTGTGCGGAGTACAAGAATCCCTATCTGGATCGGTTAGTTCGCACGCGCAAGGAGCTGGAGCTGGCGAAGGTCAGCGCGGCGGATGTGGCTTCAACGGGTGAGCCGGGACCGACGAGCGGTGTTCCGGTGGGAGCGGCGACAGGTGACGTCCAGAAGCTGACCGACCAACTCCGCAAGGCACTGATGGTCGTCAGCCACCTGCGGACGGTCAACACCGAGCTGGAGGCGTCCAACCAGCGTCTCACGAAGGCTCTGGAAGATGAGAAGGCCAAGACTGGGAACGTCCAGCGACCAGCGCCCGGTGCGGTGGATCCGGCCAAGGAGAAGGCAGATCTTCAGGCGGCTTTGACGCGCTCCCAGACGGAGGTGACCAATCTGCGGGCGCAGCTGACGAGGTGCACGGCGACGATCAACACACGCACCGGCCAGGCGGTCATCATCCAGTAGTGGCGTTGGAAACCGGACCTACCGCGGCCGTACCGGTAATAAACACGCGGGCGTCCTCGTTTGTTACGTGCCCAAGCGATACGATTTATTTACGATCTCGCCTGTTTCAGCCCGCCGTCTGAAAGCGCCATGAAATATGATTATCCATTAAAAATGTGATAAATTTTATCGCAACCGACTTGCCGACGAGAATGATGATACACCACCACCGGCGTGGGGTCCCCGAGCGCGCGGGCAGGATTTAACTTAACTCCATTAACTCTCCCGCACACCGTGACTGCTGGGACCGGCCGGAAGCCGATACGTTCCGGATGGGATGGACGGTGGAAAGTTTCATTAAACAGCTATACACGGAACGATTTCTCACTATTAATCTCGGTAAATGAACCCCGACGATCCCAGTGTGTCCAGTTTCATTACCTCGCGGGGCGTTTCGGGAAGCGATTTTTCCTCCACCGGATCGAGGAAAGAAGGGCGCAAAGTTTACTCGTTTCGATTCGTTTTGTGGCGGCAATTAAATGGTAAACTTTGACTGCCGGGTTTGGAATTATGGATACGGTTCGGTTTGCCACTGGCGACTGAAAATCGATACTAGCGAAAAACTTCACACCAAGAAAAAAACGCACACTTACTTCGCATCCGCCGCCTACTGCGCTTATCAAAATTCCAAAACCGCTTCGAAACGTCATCCTCCGAAGCCAAAGCTTACTTGATCCGTTGCCCTGTTCGGTGACCGGTTTATGCGGCGGTGTTTAAAATGCTGCAGTTTCGTACATAAATTATGGAGCAACCGGCTAGGGACACGCGCTGTCCTTGCGAGAATTATGATGATCGGCAACGTTTCCGCTGCCGGTTGTTGTGCAAGGGAGAAAGCCAACCGCTCCGAACGTGTTCTGGTGTCTTTTTTTAAAGCCACTTTTCCTTAACCCCGTGCAGCCGGAAAGAAAATCCGAAAGTGCTCCTCTGCACGACATTCACGGGTGGAATATAAATATTACAGACACACACACACACAAGCAGGCAGAAGGCATGCTTTGATGCGGCCGTATAAGCGCCAGAGGACGCATGCTGGGTGCGATTTTTCAACCATAACAAAACTAAAACCATGTGGCTTTTGGTCTGGTCTCTTCTTGGCCGGAAGCAGGCTGAGCGGTATCGAATGGGGCAGGTTGTCGCATATGGCACATGGCTGTGTGAATTATGAGCATGGGAAGCGCGTGCCGATAAGGTGATGTAAACCAGGATCTAGCTTAAAAAGTTATTCCAAATGCTTTACAAAAAGAGGAGAAATGCGTTTTTCGACATTTTCGATTCGCGCCTGAAGGTATGCAATTTGTTACATTCTATCGTTTTTTTGAGAATAAGATACCATTTTCCAAGCATTATTGCCAGGCCGTACGAGCAGAATACATAAATAAATAAATAATTCCTTTTTTTATAAAAAAAAGCAAAATATAAAACCAAAAATACATTTTAAGTTACTCCATCCGTCAACAGATGGCGCCATCCACTTAGGATGCTGGATTATTATTGCAATTCTATTATTTTCAATTTTTACAACGAATCTTTGTTTTTCGATTACATTTTGAAAGTATATCGCACGAAAAACCCTAATGTATGAAATATGCTTAAAATTTAACAAAACTATACTTTTCACCGTGCACAAACCAACAATAGTCGATGTTGTTACAGCAACGACCCAAGATTGTACTTATATTCTTCAAAATTGCTCGCACCGAAATTTATATTGAATGAACGATAATAACGATAATGCCTATACATAAGACCAATTCAGTAAAAGATTTCAATTTAATCCAATCCCATTCTGCGTCGGTGCTCTTTCAAATCAGTTGCATTAAAACAAAACCGGACGCGTGTCCGACGGCGACATGTATCGGGCGCATGAAATCGCCGCTTCGCTTTTGAAGATTATCCGCAACTCGCCGGCGTAAAGTCGATGGAAAATGTCACCGAACTGCGGCCGGCTGCCCGAAACTGCACTTACTTGTCCGCTCGCCAAGACCCAACCAACCAACGGGTGAGGCATTAGTCCTTCCGACTTCCGCTTTCGGTGGGCGTGCTTGCTGTTACTTAGGCGAATTGCCGCCGTTTTCGCCGAGCGAAAGCTGACAGATCCGGCATTTGCCCCACTCTCTCTCTCTCTCTCTCTCTCTCTCTCTTTCTCGCCCTGTGTGTGAAAGTTTCCGGTGTCGTATCGTCCGTGACAGCGTCGGTAAATCTCCTTACAGTTGAAGGCTGCCTTTGTCACCATCATTAATCGTGTTGCGGGACCGTTTGCCATTCGTGTCATCGGATGCCGGGGAACCGGACCGTGCGGTGGGCTAATCTCTTCTTTATGGTGCTGTTTTCCGATCGTAATCCTTTTGCAGCAGGAGACGATCGCCCCGTTCGGTAAGTCATTTACTTCCGCAACCGTGGGGGAACGAGTGTTCGAGTGCCTTTCACCGGTTCCGCCTCGGCACTTGGCTCGGGGGGAGTTAAGTTATGAGCGAATTTAAATGATGCCGAAAGGACGTCGGCGAATCGGCACTTTAAGCGGCTGGGAAAGGTTTAAAGCGGGCACACGCGCGCACGCAATCGATCGCGAACGCTTCACCGGGCACACCATTGAGCGATAATTACTAATTAATTTTTAATTAACACACTACTCACCCCGAACAATGGGCGCTGAGGTCAAAGGGCACTGAAGGATTAATGGGCCCTTTTCAAGAGAGAGAGAGAGAGTCACAAAGGGCGAAAAAAGACCGAAAAGCATATTTGAAGCGTGAAAGAGTTCAGCTATCTTGCGCGTCCCATCTTGGCATCACGGACAAGCTTTTGCTCAAAGTACTCGAAGCAAATCGAACGAGCAGAAGGGAGAGACAGGGCAAACCCTTAAGGAAGAAAGGGTCAAACACGAACATCGGGAACACACAAAAAAATCGCACACAAATCGGCCGGTGAATGATCATTCACTTTCTGAAGAGTATGCCGGGCCGTAATCGCTAATTGAAATCCGCTGTCTCGGGCCATCCCACCGGCGCGATGGGTTTGGTGAAGCAATTAGCGTCGGTGGCCGGTCCGTTTGCTGCTCCAAGATCTGCCGATCCCGCTAGCCCGCTAGATGGCGCTGATTGTTGCCGGTGCTGCTGAAACCCTGTGCCACAATCTTGGCCGGTCGGGATTGCGGAGCGGTTAAAGCCTCCACCGTGCAGTTCCACGGCAAGCAGTGCCAGGCTGGCTGAATGCTAGGAATGGCACGAAATGGAATGGAATGGCACGGAATGGAATGGAATGATACGAAAAGCATTCCGGGGCTTCCCGTTCTGGGATCCCTTTTCTGGGATCCACGACGGGAGAGAGCGAGAGATAGGGAGAGAGCTGGCCCCTGTGACTCCACTCGCAGCAAGGAAATGCTTGCCTCCTGCTGCCTGCTTTCTAATGAAAAATTCAAAATATTTCATCCGAACTCCTGGCTGGCTGGAGCAGCTTTTCGCGCTCCATTGCTCACAGCGAACGGAACGGTTACTGTGCGCTTTTTTCCCCTTCCCTCATACCAAACGACCGGTTCCACCGAGGCTGAGAATGTAATGCAACCTTCCCGTGCTCGGGGGGTCGAAAGGGGGCGACTTCAAACGTAGTAATATGTGAGTGCTCGAGGATTCTTTTTTTTTTTTGGGGGGGCGAAAAAGCCCGGCTTTTCCGGCCGAAGGAATGGAAATATTCACAAACACAAATTGTTTGCCCGGCTGGCGAAAGTTGCAACAGCATTTCAAGCTGAGCTGATGAGGAAAGTTGGCTGGTTGAGTGGATCAGCTAAGGGGGATATTTGTACAATTTCATGTATGTTTGTGGGTAATTTTATGTAATGTTATAGGAGTTTGAAGAAGCCCGCAAGCTGGTCATTGAGGACTTCAAATTCAATGAGATTAGATCGATCGTTCTATCCTACCAAAGGTGTGCTAAAAGTGTCCGTCATTCAAGAAAAACATTCTCGAAATCCGACGAAAACCAAACATTAACGAAATATATATTAACATTTACAAGAAGTCTCCAATACAGCTATATACTTTAAGCTAACCAATTTGTGCCTGGAAACATGTATCAAACTATCAAATAAAGCGTTGCTAAGGATCAATAAACCGTTGGTGTAGCAAACGTTGCATACTTTTATGCGCAAAGTCGCGAAATCAGCCAACAAGTATGAAATTGAAGAATCCAATAAAAATTGTAGTCTATATTGCATACCTTTAGGCGGAAGTTTGCCTACCTACCTCGAGAGTTTTATTAGTCCATAATGAACGAGTATAACGTGTTTTGTAAACTTCCAAGTATAGTAATACTTGATAAGTGTTGAATAAAGCTTACTAGGTCAAAAATGAGTTAAAACTTAGGGAAGCTTATTACTTTTATTATTAAACTTATAACTAAATTGAACTTTTCTTGGGAGCACTTATTAAATGCCTCTCTGTCAGCCACTGCATTAGTAGCTTGTGTGTACACAGTGTATGAACGTTCTCTCTCGTTATTTCTCTCGAGATACGCGCTTTAAAAAGCGAGAAAGCTCCACCAATCTTTGATGATTTATTCCACGTGGAATTTGTATCGACAAACAGCTGCAGACATCGACTTATGACCTTCTCGCACAGCGGGGAACGTCGGTGGTCGATGGCTACCACACACAAACACACTTTTCCGCCAACCATTAGCCTTCGGTAGAAGCAGTCCCTGAGCATGTTTTGTCTGTCCTCTCAAGCCCCCTCCCCCCACACACACACACAAGAAATATGTCCGACCATTTAAGTACACACTCGCTCTCCTGCTGCTGTCTCCAGCGCTCGCCAGGCTCCATGCTTCCACTCGCACTCGCACATCATCATCATCAACTGGAGGGCTATCCGTGGAAAATATGTTTCCCTCCGGGCTGTAAATGGCATTTTATGTTTTATGTTTAAACATTTTCTGAGGTTAAATTGTTTCTGTGCGGTTCGGGCCGTCCACGGTAGCCCATTCCGGGCGTTACTCGGCGCTTGGCCGGTTGGAATTTTAACCAAAGTTTCACCATTATTGCACCAGTGCGCTCTCGATTAGCGCACGGGTCACGGTGAGCGGGAAGGCACTCCCCCCACGCTATTAGGACCACCTTTGGGGCCTGGTCTTTCTCCGCCGCTGCGCGAAACGAACCGCGTGTGGTCGGATTGTTACCGGTCCATAACGCACACACACACACAAAAAAACCCCGAGCTGGCAAGAATTTCTTCGCCGTTTTTTGGCGCTCCTGTGGCTTTAATTTTTGGGCCTCCGCGTGCGGTCGCGGAAACGGCTGCTGGCCTCCCTCGGCTTCGGGAGCTTGAATGGACTCGCACAGGTTCGCCACAAGGTTTTCTTCCGCTCGAAATGATGATACACTTGCCTCGTGAGGGAAATGCGGGCGTGCGCGCCTGCTCGTGCTGGCTGCTGGCAAAACATGTTGCCACATAAAATATGATTTTAATAAGCTACACGCTACCACCACACACACACACCGGCGTAGCGTTGGATGAACTGGACGCAACCCGCGGACGACGCTTGTTGTGCTGTTTCCTCGCTAAATGTATGTTTTCCGGCGAGCGAATGAATCAGACATTTTTCTTCGGACGTCGGCAGTGGGAACGGGGACGAATGGGGGGTGGTGGAGGGTATGGAATTTATTGAAAATCTTCCACAAGAATGAAAAGTGGAGCAACCACGTGGTTGCGTTCGGGCACGGGGCACATAACTCTCGGGGAAGTAATTTACCCGCCACGCTTCGGTTGCTGTTGGAAGCGTGTAACCTTTGCTCTGTGGGTTTTCTTCACTCGGAGGCAACAGTTGTAGAATTCAATTAACGTTTTTCCCCCCATATTTTGTTGGTAGTTTGTTGCATCACTTGACGTGACAGAGTGTGTTTTTGAACATTTCTGTTAATAAAAAAACATGTAAAACGTGAACAAATTCGGCGTAATAGATCTATCGATTGAATTATCCTGACGTGTGCTCCTTCAGAATCATTCAGATGATTCGACACCTTAATTTTTGGATTCGGAGAATCTTACCGATGATTTTTTAGCTCGCGAATGAATCGAAAGTCATTTTGAGAGTCAACTCATTTCAGAGACGTTCGGAACATTTCCTCTATTACACTAGAGTTGCAATAATGGATGTTCGTCATGACCTTTTTACGAAGATTCATCCATAGGAATCCTAAGTGGAGAGTCATTCCAATATTGATTCTGACTAATGAGAATCATGACTATCTGGAGAATCATGAACGTATAAGGAATCAGGAATCTAAACGCAAGTGCAACTTTCAACATTCATCAATCATAAGAAATCTGGAATCTCAAGTGGTTCATAAGATCCTAAAGCTTTACAAATGTTGGAAAGCTCTTGAGTCTCTGAAGAATCATTAATCTTCTTCTTCTTCTTCGTTATTGGCACACCAACCTCAAGAAGATTTAGGATCAATCATTTATAGCTATTCTTGATTTAGTTATCCCCGTGGCTGGAAAGTCATCCTCAGATAAGACTCTATAGGCTCATTTCAGCCTTTGGATCCATATACCAAACTGGAGATACAGATTCATTCACTCATTCTCAAGAAGTATAAACAAACACACAAAACACAAACTTCGATTCGAGGATCGTGCGAAAAAAGTTGAGAGATTCGCTCACTGTAATCCACCAAAAAACACAACAATCACATTCAACCTTCCTGAGTAGTTATGAAAGTGCACACATACAGGTAAAATAAAACTTCCCGTACGGCGAAAAATCCCACCAGGCATCCGTTATTCCGCGTCCCCAAACCATTCGACAGAGAGCAAGTCTCCCGGTGCCGGCAAAGGGTTTTTAGGCAAATAACATGTACTTTAAGACCTCCCCCTCCTCTCCACCCCACCCGAAACCCCTGCCGAACCGCCCGTGCTTCGGGCAACTTTACGGGGATAATTATCCCCCCGCGCTGGATGGATGGGGCCGGCCGCTTATCGCAGCGAAGTGGATATACTTCAGTTTAAACAACTCCCTCCGTCCCCTTTCAATCTCCTGTCTTGCCCAACAGAGGGAGAGCGCAAAAAAAGCCGAATCGTACGGCATACGGCGGAAGCATATGGCCTACGATTACGTGCGGGCTGCTCCGTTTATGTGGCACACGCCTGAATGGGCGCGCGCGCTGTCGGTCGGTTATATGGATACAATTTTTTTTGCGAGTGTTTTGTCTGCCCTCCCTTTCGAGCGAGGTCCTTCGGTCGGGTGGAAGCATGGAAACACCATCATCGTCATCATCATCCGTCGCAGCAGCAGGAAGGGAAGCGTCAAGTGGCGAGGATCGCGGTGGGAAAACGCAAAACTTCTTGACGCTGGTTAAAAGAGCGAGCGAAGAGCGAAAACAGTCCTCCGGCCCCGGGTGGCACTAGCACATTTACGGCACCGTTCAAGTGGCTTCTTTCCGACGGTGCCGAGCCGGGCCGAGTGGTTCCATAAGAGTGATTTAGAGATAAGGCACGAGTCAAAAATTATTAGGATAAATATTTTGCTCCCTTTGCTGCTGCTGCTGCTGCTGCTTCTTGTGTTTTATGTCCGCGTGGAGCAGCGCACAGAGGGAGTCCGCTGCTAATCACTCCCCGGGAACCCTGTTGTGGGCCGGGGGAAGAGGAAAAGCCTCCCGTTTCGCTTCCGTGACCGGTTTCGGTTATAGGATATGATGGGACGATTTTTCTTTCTTTTTTTTTTTTGACTGCGTGACTCGTTGCCCCGACAACAAGCGCATTAACCCACGGAGATAGGAACGGGGATTAAACAGAAATTATCATTTAACGGCATTTAGGGGACCCATTAGTTGGGAAACCAGACACGTCCGGGCCGATGGCTTTCTTTCGTTGCTGGTTCTAGTTCTAGTGTCGAGGCGTAGTGTCTTGAATCTCCATCACGGAGTGGGTTAAAGTTGGTGCGTGCTTTCCATGGTGCGGCGTGATGGAATTCTGCCATTTTCGGATCTTAGTGTGCCATGGAGCAGGGAGATGCTTCATGGACCGGCGGAGAGCACGGTAGGCCTTGACGACGAACTGTCAGTTGAAGTGTCAACAAGAAACCTAATCCCAAGCGCCGATGAAATCATTATCGTGCAAGATAGCTCGTCTCTGTGTGAAGAGATAAAGACGAACCACAATAAACGGCCATCTTGTCCCACCGCTTTTGTTCGAAAGTGTGCGCTGCCGTGTGTACGCAATAAAAGTGTACAGCGTAGTGTGTCTGGAACCTGGCCACTACGAACTACGGTGCAACGGTGTGTTCATCGCAGTGAAGCGAAATTTATCGTCCTTCAAGACCCCGAGACCTCGCAACGGAGCCGGAAAAGAAACAAAGAAGCTGTAATATTATTACGACGACGTTCTCCGAAGCCGCGCTCGTTCTCTGGAGGTCAATTTTCGCTCGGAAAGGATAATAAATTGCAGGGCCCGAATAAAGAGCGGGCGTAAGATGGTGGCGACTGGATGTCCTCGGCTGCCCGGTGTCTGGTACGCTCGTGTTATTTGCAAACTGCAACCGGGGCACCTTTTGCCGATGAGTCGTTACTTCCGGGAAGGTTTTGATTGAAAGACGTACCCGAACGAGCCAAAACGAACCGGTCCGGGCACAGAACCGTTCGATGATGAACTGACGAGCTTGGTCGTAACTTCCGTACGCTGCTGCTGCTGCTGCCGTAAAAGTTAATCCGGAAGCTGAAAGCTGGAAGGACCACTCTGCATACAACCAATATCTTCATGGTCATGGACACAACACGGTCCGTGGCGAAGAACCCGGGGAAAGGGCAGAAAGTTGCACGGTAAATTAGTGAACCAGGTCACAATAAAACGTGGTAGAACAGGACACAAACAAACACGCGTACACTCATACGCCCAAGTTCAAGTTGGGAAAGTTCCAGCTAATTTATTCCAGGCTCCGAACTGGATCGACTTTCTTTGCTCTGCTAAACCCGACCGGGAAAGCCTTACCCGGGCGAATAAAAGAAACGGAAGGATAAACAGGCAAGATCCGGTGACCGGCAACTACTATTTCCCGGGATGGGTGGGGGCGCCCGCCCGGACATATTCCGGATGAGCCCCGTTTAAGTGCGTCTTCGACGCAAACTTTGTCAACAAACGGCGGCAATAAGATTGATTTGAATAATTAAATCATGGTGGGTTGTAATAAATACCACCGCCGTGCGAGACCGTACGCTCCGGGCCGGACTTAAAGCCGGAATTTTGGAGTTTGAATATGAATCATTGATTAGAGGGAACGGTGCTGGACCCTTTTCTGGCGTGCGCTGCCTCGCCGTGAGACCTTACCGGGGAGAGCTGGGCAGGGAACGTATCTAATTTAATTGCCGTGCGTCTTGGTTTTAAACGAGGAACCGGAGGATGCGGCTGTGGGGCTGTGGAACATGGACGTTTTTGCTTCACGGGCTACGTAATGCGATTTACGTTGTGGGCGCAAGTGTGGGATGCTTCGCTTAATAATTTAGTTAAGAGAAGGGTAGGTTGCGTTGCGTTGGCTTATTTTCCTAGTGCTTTTTTGGTAGGACTAGGTTAGGGTTAGCGGATTATATGGAAAATCATTTCTTAAGAATGGTCCAAATGATCATGCGATTGTTTCCAATATGAAAGTCGCTAGTTGCTTTGAGATTTTGGATCTGATCTGATATCCAAAGCTGCCAAATTTTATTTTCAATACATGACACAAGGCGCTCTCAATGCAAAAGTTGAACACATATTGCATACCTTTGGGCGTAAATAAGATGTAACAGCCCAAAGGTATGCATTCTTTACGACAAACGCTTTGCCGTGGATCGCTTGTTTAATCAATGTTAACAAAGTTGAAATATTTAGGCCACGGGGATAGTACAATTTGTACGGGAAGAATGAAGTCTTCTGTTCAAGATGATCTAGCACATATATCCAGAGGCATTTCATACCGTAATGGACCCTTTTGTACGTCGTTTGAAATTATGAAGCTTTAGAAGCACTATTCTTCCTTCCTGCAGGTACAATATGATGGCACAAGGTGTATCCTAGCGATGCAACTATTAGGCACTCAATCGCGCACCGATTGACTCACCTGTATGCGTCCGCTGGTGCGCCTTGAGATGGGAGCTTTTCGTGTACACCTTTTTGCAGCCGAGGAATTGACACTTGTGTATCCGTCGTTTCGCGTCCGGACTGTGATCCTGCTGCCGGTGGTGATGTTTCGAGCTCGGTTGCGCTGGAGGAGGGAGAGAAGATGGATTAGCGTCTCGTCATACGATCGCACCCGTCGGGAGCCCTTACCTGATGCGTTCGGGGAGGAGGCGGATGAGCTGCGTTGCGATGCGATGGCCGCGTGTAGCTGCGGGCTAACCTGTATCACACGCGTCACACCCGTCACCACGTTCTTGCCGTGCGCACCGCCCACCCCGCTGGTCGTCGTCGTCGTCGTGAGCCGGACGACGTGCGGACCGGCGGACACGCGCAGTATCTGGCCGGCCTGACGGTCCAGCAGCGCAATCTCGGACGCGGGCTCCTTCTTGATCGTGGCGAGGGTCGTCGCGCTCGGTAAACTACTGCTGCCGGTGCTGGTGTTGGTGGTACCGTTCGGGGAGGTGTTCGAGGTGTCCTTGCTGAGGTGTGACTCGGGCGACGACGGTGGCGTTAGCGTCGGCAGCAGCTCGCTGCTGGTCGTCTTCGCTACCAGCCGCAGCTCGATCGCTTGGCTCGCCTGACGGTGATGGCTGTGGTGGTGCAGACTGTGGCTGTGACTACTGTGATGGTGGTGGTGGTGATGGTGGTTGCTGCTGCCGGTGGTCGAGTTCACACTGCCGTACTGCGTGTCGCTCCGCTCGTCCTGACTGTCCGATTCCGGGTCGTCCTCCGGGTCGTCGATCGGTTCCTTCTTCACCATGACGGCGCAACTGAGCAGGCTGGTGCCATTACTCTGCCAGGGGTGCCCGGTTGACGTCGGTGGTAGCAGCCCATCGGACAGGGAGGAGGAGGATGAGGAGGAGGACGACGACGAAGAGGAGGATGAGGACGACGATTCGGACCGCGAGTCCGAGCCGCGATCGTTCAGGTTGAGCTCGTCGAAGCAGTACGGTTCCACTTCCACCTTCCAGGAGCCGGGCAGGGGCCCGGGCGCGGCAAACAGGTCCCACGGCGTGTCGCTAGGAAGCTTCTTGTATTTCTGCAGCTTCGGTTCGTCCTTCAGGTATCGCTCCATCTCGTAGCAGGTCTGGGAAAAGAAAACAGACGAAAACATGCATTAAAATCTCCAGCTGTCAGAAGAAGCACAGTCTACTGAGAGGAGCCAACTATTTCATCGCCGTTGCTACGGGCAACGAACTCTACTCCTTCCAGTAGTTTTTCCGAAAAAAAAACTGAAGGTGACGGAAAACGACGCTCCGAGAGATTGCGCCGTTGTAAATGAAAATACTTTCGAACAAAACTTTCCTCATTCCTACGGAACGGAGTGATGTTTGACGAGCTTTGCTCGCTGCTTCTCACATTCGCGCCCGTGAAATCATCCTCGCTGTAATGATGCGTGTTCGGTCGAAAACGGGAAAACCCCATACGTGGGTGCCGGTGCGGAAAACTTTCGCAACCGGAAACGCAGCGTGCAGAAATAAAGCGTCGTGTACACTCGACTCGAAGCGTCGCACTCGAGGAACGCGTCGAAAAGTCGGAATCTGGAAACGGGAATCCCCGGAAATGTCTCCAGTTTCCGGCCCACCCGCGCGCGCAGCCACGGTGATAAACTTTTGCCCGATTTTCATCACATCACACCCCGACCGAAAGTAAAGTGTGATGTGCTCGAGTTTCGAGTTTCCGAGTGTTCCAGCAAAATGGAAGCGGGGGCGGTATGCAATAAATAGCACTTCTCACTTTCCTAGGCTCGGAATGCCGCGCTCGTTTGGCCCGAAGGAAAAGCAACGGGAACGGAGCGGAAAATTGAGCCGAAGAATAAACAACCGATATCGCGTGCGATTTTCCTTTTTTCCGGCCGTGTCAATGCCGTGTAATGGATATATTTATTCATCGGTGGCTTTTTTTTCTTTTTGTTTCCTTTTTTTTTTGCTGGCGACTGGAAAGCGGAAAGTCACCAGAGCGAACCGGAAAACGCTGCTGGCCAGTGATGGAATGTACTACACGCAGGGGTGGAATACGGAGCACGCTGTGCAACAGGCCCGAACTTGGAATGAAGTAAAAAACAACAACACACGCACAGTATCAAAATTAAAAACAAGATATGAATACAATTTGCGTAGCTTAAGCGCAAACCAGCGCGGCGGGAAAAGCGGAGCGGAACCGGAAACGGAAGAATAAAGCTTCCTTATGACAGCGAAAAGGAAAACCCTCCTCCCTCCCCGAGCTGTAAGCGAAACATCCCGGAGCACCGGAACAGTCTCGGATCATGTGCCCGGAGGTGGGCCGGGCCGGGAAAATCAGCGAAAAACGGCCCAAAGGCACGCGAAGCGAGCAGACGGGCGAACACGCCGAAACCGAAAATCTGTAAACTTCTTAATTACGAAATACTTTTTACTTAAGCATGCCCGCGTCGTCTCTCTCTCTCTCTCTCTTTCTTTCCCGGTGGAGTAGAGAATGGCAAAAGCAGAACAATAAAACTTTCGGCTCGACTCGGGGGAGAAAAACCGAAATCCTCGGTCACACGCGGCACCAGACCAACGGGGGCGGCCACGCACACGGCGACAAGTACGCCGGAATTATGTATATTTAAATTTATTTAATGGGAAAATTTACGTTTAATAAAATCTCCTGACGACGAGGGGGACAGGTTTTTCACCGCCCTGGCCGCCCCGGCCCGCTCAAATCCGTTCCTCCGTTGACAGTTGACATTTTTCCGGTGGAAAGAATTTCCGCGGCTTCTTTGGGAGTGAACCTTTGTTCACCGCGTTCCGTCAATCTCCGGTTACGGCTGCGCGGCTACAGGTATGCCCGTACACATACCACCGGGCAGGGCAGGCAAATGAAGAGATTGTTAAGGGGTGTGAAAATTATTCACAGCGGTGAAAAACGAAAAACCCACACACACACCGACGCCCGCCATGAGACCATTTCTTATTACACGGGGCTTTTTTCTACCAGGTGGAGCGCTACTTAAGCGCGGAAGCGTAGGGATTATTCGTGGCTGGGTGCGTTTGATTTGAATTCTTTGTTTTTCCGGTGTTTTTGGGGCGGCGAAAGTGGGGAATGTTTGCTTGTCTATTAATTCGGGCAATAATGGTGCGCGTTGAGTCGAAACATACGGTTTTGCGAATCTTTTTGGTTTGTCAGTGTTTCCTCTCTTTCTTTCTCTTTCGCATTGGAGGGACAAGTTGAATCCGCTGTTTCCATTATTTCTGCATCTAGTTAGCGTTGAACATGGTTTTGATGAGAACTTCTCAAATGACGCATTAAGGGGGGATTTCGGTGGGATTAGTATGATCTGTGTTGCGTAATGATTATGAATTTTAATGCCCTCTTTATGATTGTTTTTTGTCCAAAAATAAAATAAAACAGATTAATTATTGTATAATAAAGAAGCATCGAGGTGGTTGTGGTCTAGGATAAGTCAAATTTTATGTTGCTACGCGTGTTGCATATATTTAGGCGCAATTATTTACTAAACTTATCTTATTTTAGCATACTTTTGGGCTGATTTAGCAAAATTGCTCCATGAAGTATGTGATACGCGGAACGAAATGCATTTGCAATGGTTTATTAACAGTTTATCGTGCTATCCATGATAATTTCATATACGCATGGCTTTTCTGTTAATTTTTAAGTAAGAAACGACAAATTAAATTAGATAGATCGCATATGTTAAGCCAGATTTCAAACCGTTTCACCTCTATGCCTTATCATATAACACAACATGTTATGTACTAGTCCATATGCGTTTAGTGATATCAAAATTGTGATTATTTCAAACACTAATTACATCCGATTGCCCACTTGCGAAGCATAATCCAAATTCAAACACACCTCACACACACATCAAAAGAGCCTAATCGGTTGAGGTAAACGGCATGGAAAATTACATCACAAAAAACGTCCTTTGAACAAATCGGCTACACCCGTCCTGACCTCCCGCTTAGAATTCCATCAGACTCGATTCAATTTCCATCCGAAAATCGCACGAAACACATTCCACCCGCTGGGAAGCGTACAAATAACTGCATAATTAATGATTCCGCGGCTGGAACGCGGCCACACGGAGCAAAATCACACAAATGGCAGACAACAACATCGACAGCACAACACGTCACTCAATCCTCAATTCGATCGGGACCGGTTTTCAGCGTTTGCCAGATAGCATATCATCATCGTCAGCCCGTGCTGGTCTTTCCACCCCAGTTAATGATCAGTCGGCTGTAAATATAAGCCAATCAATAGGGATAATTTAACGCACGACACACCTTTCGCGCTGAGCGGAGTCTGCGATGACAGTTATTTATTATTTATCGGACTCAGAACTCCGTCCCTGTCCACCCGGTTTTGTCCACCGGGCAGCGTCGGCAATTTTTCTCACCGTCGTCTTTCTCGCAATCCAGGCGCGGCGCATTGTCCCACGATGAAAAGTATCGGAAAACGGAAAGCCTCTCGTGCCGACACGGTTTGACGCGCCCCCTTGCTTCGTCGTGAGCAGTGTGTGTGTGTGTGTGTGTGTGTGTGTGTAAGCCCCATAAATCCCCGGTCGCTGTTTTGGGTCCCGGGCGTTATGAAAACGCGGACATTCTTCAGCGCCGGGATGGATGGCACGGCGAAATTATACCTTTTTCTAGGGTGCGTTCGACGGTTTGCGCTATTGGAAATGTCATCAGCAAGCGAAAGCGAACGTAGGAACGGAAGCGAAATTCTTAATCCTACCGTTTCCGCCCCACGCGACTAATCGACCTTTTCTCGAGCATTCCTGTCGAGCCTGCCGGAGCCTGCCCGCCGGAGCTTTATGTCCGCAAAAGGCATTCCGACCGGCGTCCCGAAACGAATGCCCGAACACTTAACAGATTGACTTATTTATAAACCATTTGCGATGAACCGGTATCCCCAGTGTTTGCTTCTTATCCTTCGTCTCCTTCTGCGCTGCTACGTCACGGTAGAAATACGAGAGGGACAGCGAGAAAGCACCGTGAACAGGTGGATTATGCGCCCCGAATTGGTTAATGGGTTGTCGTGGCGTGGAAAATTACGATGATTTCGCACAATACAGGCGCGGCGGGGCGGCCAGCCAGCCGATAGAGCGGAACGAGAGAGCCAGTTTGTGTGGGTACTCACCGGGGCGAGGATAAAAAAGGGACACACACACACAACTTCGCAGGTTTTCCGATCGTAACGCAACGCGCACCCCATCGGGGTGAAGTGAAAAGTGAGAGTCTGCTCGGTAATTTCGGGTAAATGATGTCTGAAATTTGATTTATGCCCCTAAACGTGAGGGGGCGAATCCCTCCCCCCGGGATTGGGATGATTTATCGGAGCGAACGGCCCGTGCCCGAGTACCAGGACCAGCGTACCATGACGCGCGTATGTCATTCATTATTTATTAGGTGTATCACCTACGCTAAACACCTTTTGGAGGGGGTGGCGGTGACGATTATCGCAAAGCGGGCTGCCGGGTTTGGGTTCGAGCCAGCGGTAATTGATTCACTGTGCTGACAGGTCTGAAAAATGCCAGAACCCACAATATTTATGATCCGTGCCGGGGTCAGTAGTTTTAGCGAGGGCTGGCTAACATTTTCTATTTTCGAGCGAACTCTGCAAACGGATGCGAAGTTTGGAAAACATTAGGATGTCGCTCCTGTCAGTAGTTGGGGAATGGCAGTCCTTAACCGGAACGGGATTTTTTTTTAAATTAATTCCCAACAGCTCACGATGAGCGCATTCGATATTCGAGTATGCTGGATCAGCAAATAAATACACAATGAGATACTAAAAAATGACTAAAAGCTTGTGCCTAAAGCGTTGCGAGTGAGACCTTGTAAAGCTCATCTAAAGTGGCGATTTTGACTGCAAAAGATTGAAAAATTCACATACTTTTCTCGGGAACAAAATAGCGTATCGGAAGCAAATTTGCAAACTATTGCGTTGGGATGCAGGGATATTGAAATCGAACAGGGTACAGAAACCATTAAAAGTCGAAAGTGCTCTTAAAATGGGTTGAGCGGGCTAGCAGGGATGAACAGCCTGAAAACCTGAGAAGTTTCCTGAGAGATCGATAGCTACCCAAATGGTAACTTGTGCTGCACGCTGCACTCAAGCCTATCCATGGCTGTAATATCAGATGTCACAGATAGTATAAGTGATATGTGAAGGGTTTAAGATAAACATTAGCTATGAGGATACAAACTAGATTCCGGCAATCAATCTGATCAATTGAACGTTTATAATGTGTTGTCAACGCATTTTTCTATGCATTGCATACTTTCAGGCTGATTGCGAGAATGTGCGCCACAAAGTATGCAATACTCGTGTTCAACGATGTAAACAGCAAACTAGATTGAATCGTAGGCAAAAAGCGATTGTTTTAAAGCTTTTTTTTTACATATGCAAGCCATAATGCATGCTCTGAAAATTCTTTCGCTCGTGCTAAAGAACTTCAAATAAAATAAACAATCTCAAGCAACTCACATTATTCATCGCATCACGGAACGTGCACACACATTCCGGCCCAAGCAGCACACCAAGCCACACAGCCAAAGCACAATATCTCATCATTACATTGATGAGCTCTTCTCGCGACCGTAAATGAGGCTTTTAAAACTTTTTGTGCATCAAAAACCCCATCGTCGGCACTCGCCGGCTAGCAAGTGCTTAGTGGCAGACATTAAAATTCACAACAAAAAAAAAACGCAAGCAAAACGCTACCGTTGCGACCTTTCCCCCAAAGCAACGGGGAAACACTTTCAATTCGGCTAATCGAGTGGCTGTCAGGCATTTTTATTACATTACTCAGCCCGGTACACATACAGACGACGCGCGTGTATCCTTCGCTCGAGTGTGTGGCGGGGTGGGCTTCATAAAGTGCGCCGGAATCTCGAGCGGCGCACACCGTCTTCGGCGGGGAAGGCTTGAGATGCCGTTCCGGCGCTAAGGACGTTCATTTGTGTGCGAGGACGGTGTTTCGACGGCGATGTCACCCTCTTACAGCGTTTACCGTACCCACACGCTTATCCGTGTACTCGTATATGCACGCCGGAACGCGGTGGGACAAGCGGCTCTCCAGTGCTAAAGGAGAGTGCGCCATTTTGGGCAATGGGTGTGATGGGCAACACACACACTCTTTCTCTCTGAACCACGGGTGATGTGTGTTTTTTTTATCGTAAAATTTATGATTCAATTTGATGATGGATTTAAAAGCTCAATTTATGCGGCGTTTTGCCTCGCGCCTCGCCATCACGTGACGATTCCGTCAATGGAAGTTCCGCCCGCACACTTACGGTAATCAATTAGTTTAATTGTAAATTTCGTTCGATTCGATTTTCTTTTGCTGCTGCTAGCGGATTTGGGGCGGATCTTGGGTGAGAGGTGCGTGATTTGCAGCATACTCCAAGTGAAACAGCGGTTTCCAGAGGGTTAAGGGATTAATGAGCAGGGGATGATGTGATAAACTTTACTCTGGCTACAGATTTCAAACAATTTGTAACTTTTGCTGGAGAGTTTGAAGAAATTTTGAAGAAGACACATAGCATAGGAATGAATATTGTTAAAACTTCTTTTCTAACACACTTTTTGTACTAAAATGTGTTGAAAATCCCTATGTTCATTACTAGAACAAATTAAAAACAGGTTGGCATGGCAGATTAGGCAATATAGATAACTCTGGCCTTAACAAGGCGTACAATTATCATTTATAAGAATCAAAAATAGTCCTAATTATAACTAAAACTAATTACCTAACGTTAAGCCATTTGTTACGGTCCAACTTCTAGGAGAGAAAGCGCTGTGAGAATAGGTTTCGTTATAAAATATGATATTAATTTATTCGCCTTCGTTTGCCGCCTGGGGAAAGCAGTAAAATCGTTATTATATTTTCTATATCCACTACGAAATTCAAACTTTCATATATTAAGTCACATATATTTCTATGTTCTCAATTAGCAGTGTTTCACACCAAGATATCCCATCCGGCAAAACAAGAAACGATTAATAATGCGTTAAAAGAGCGTTTGTAATGCGAGTTTTACATTTGCGCCTAAAAGTATGCAATCGATACACCACCAGTGTATTAAGTAAAGTTTCTTTTTCTACAGCTTAAACTATGATTCCCGGTATGGAATGTGTACAAAACTCCATACACCAAACAAAACAAATCCCAATTGAATCACAAATTGGTAAAGAACCTCGCCACGTACACGTTCGGCACGGTCATGTCGTTCCAATCGCTGCACCAGCAAACAACATGAAATCTGTTATTTTATGGATACTTTTACACCCTTTAATACGCCTGCTTAGCTTGTGCGAGACGCCACTTCTCCCCGGCACAGCTTAATTCCGGCGTTCTCACCAGCGTACCGTGTACTTGGTACGCACATGCAGTGGCTTAGAAGCGGATTACACGTTTCGATTAAATCCCTGCAGATTTCTCAATGACCGTGGTCCAATCGTGGTCGTGGTGTAATTTTGCCCTCGTCCTTCTAATTCATGCCACTTCCTCACCGAGGTTTGGGATAGCAAATGCGACAAAATCGGTACTTCCTGTGCGTCCCAAAAGTCCCCGAGAGGGGATGCTACCGTTTCATCACTCGATCCGGTGCTCCACATGCTGTGGTCGGGCCCCGTGGCAGGAATGATGAATGATTCACGCAAATCCACGGGCTCACCAGGACGCATTAGCTCACGGACGCACCACCACCACCATCGCCATCGTCATCATCATCGTCAACCGTCGCCATTGTGAGTTTGACGAAGATGAGTGTGTTTGCTTTGCCATTTCGACTGTAAATGAGACGGACTGTACGGCGGGACAGACCGTTTGTGTGGTCGATGTGTGTGAGTCCACCCGGCTCGTGGATCGCCTCTTGGGTGCCCCCGAACGGAGTGGGTAATTGGGGAAAGTAATTTGCAGCAGTCCGGTTGTCGGAGTTGGCCGACGGCGGTCGGTCATCACAATCAAACCGAGTGGACCGCGAGCCGCGACGAGGGTTTCGCCCAGCGGAAGGTTAATTCTAAGCCGATCGTACTAACCCCAACTCCCCTAGAACATTTCGGCGGTTCTGGGCAAAACTTTGCCTGATGAAATCGAGGACAATCTACGAGCTGTTTGCACAGGCTCCCTAAATGGGAAAGTCCGGACCGCTCGGGATGAGAATATGTACGAGAAAGCAAAGAGGAGGAAAATAAAAACCGAACCCATGAAACGCTTCGAGTCCTGCATTCTAAATGACGCAGCTCACGGAACTGGAAGCTGCGTTGTGCAAGGGATTAAAATGCTGTGCCGTTTTTCCTTATTTGTGCCCTCGAACGGCTCAATATTCTAAGCAGCAGCAGCAGCAGCAGCGGCAGCAGCAGTGACAGCAGCCACCCGGATGGTTTCCGTGATGAGGCGCGAACATCAATCATTTTTATGGGCACATTTTTCATTTTTCTCACCGGTTTAACGTGCGACCGGAGATCGCATACTCGAGGGTTAGAATATGAAAAAGCGCTTATTTTCACTCGCGGAGTAGCCACCTTTTCTTGCTAAAGTGTGTTGAACATTTAAATCGTTTTTTATTGTTCTTTAGTTGACATTCTGATTACTTTAAGGGAAAAGGAAGGCCTAGCAGTAGTGATTAAACAGTAAGATAAATAAGCTATAAAAATGAAGTAACATAAAATAACATAAAAGAAACAAACACAACAGACAATATAAAGCTTCTAGCTAAAAAACTAACAAAAGATACTAATAAAAATAAAACAAAAACACAAATAGATGCATCAACTGAGTATAAATTAAGATAATAAACAGCTCTAGCCTTAATAAGACAAAATAAACAAAAAATGACACAAAGGAACATCAACTCATAGCATACTCAAATTAAAAAGATGTTGCAGCATACTAAGAAAAACTTTAAGAAAATGAAATTAAAAAAGACGAATAAAAACAAGGTAAATTAAAAACAGTAAAGTAAAACCTAACAATAAAAACGCGCGTAACATACATAAAGAAAGATTTTCCATAAACTTCAACATCAAACACAAAAACAGAAGAAAAAACGGAAAAGATCGGTTATTTGTGCATCGCAAAATAGTCCCATCCGTTTTTGGGCCAATACAAGTTCCACCAAACGCAAACAAACAACGTTTGCGACACTTTCTTCCAGAGCGTGTTTCTAGCTCACGCAAACAAGACGGATCGCAAAAAAAAACGAACACGGCGTCCAAAAGTGTGAATATGCCACCAGCAGAATAGCTATTCAGCTCACGGAGCACCAAAAAGAAAGAAGAAAAAAAAACACAGTACCAACGACAAAAAATAAATGAAGGAAGTGAAGCTCATTTGCGGGTTTTATAGCTTTGGCATACTAAGTGTTCCACCCATTTCTCTTCCACCCGCCAGCACGCGCAAGGTGAGGTGTTGTAAAAAGGATAAGAACCCGAAACCGTCTTCCCTGGTGGGGAATGAAAAAAAGGACACATGAACGCAGCGAAGGAGATAAAATTTATGCATGTCATTAAAGTGATGAACGAAAACGAGCTCGGGACGGTGGAGCCCAGGTTCCCAGCCTTAGCCTCTGGGGTCTTTTCGTGGCGTGGCCCCCCCGTATTGACATGCACCGGCCGTACCGTATCTTATTGATTTTTGATGGTTTGTGGACGGTTTTTTTTTGCTGGCTCGCTGCTGCTGTTGGTGCCATTTTGTTCGCTTAGCTGAAAGGCAGAGTAATGAACGTGCCGCGGGCTACGAAGGATGTGACATGTTTTTGCTGGTGGCGTCTTTAGTGAGTCGTGGTCTTGATCTTTTGAGAAATGGATATCCTTTCAAAATAAAAAAGAGAGACGCTCCCATCCTGAACCCGAATAGCTGCTCTATTAACCGTTCCATTCAGTCCGTGTTTTGGTGGGGTGAGTGTGTGGTTCTTTCGAGGAAGAAAAGAACGTGGAAAACCCCCTTCGGGTTAGGGTTAAGGATAGAATTTAGATAAACCTTGTGCCGAAGCCACGCTTCCTGGACCGGAGTAGGGAGGCACAAAAAGAAACACTTTGTCCGACAACAACGGTGCGGTGTCCCCGGTGAGAGTGGTCAGGCCCGCAGGCCCACCGACACTCTCCCGAAAATGGAATTTAAAGCAAATCCACCTGCCGGGGGCCACGGGAAATCCGGAAAAAGGTCCCCGGCATCGGGCGACGGCGGAACAAACGACTTCCAATTCGAACGAAAGAGATTGATTTAATAGAAAATTGGAGGATGTTTGGTTAGGCGCAATGGTGGGACAGTTTCAAACTTTCGCCCGTTTCGCCGCCCGTCGGAGGACGACCAACACTGGTGCGATAAATTTTCCACCGAAACATCACTCTTCCTTCGGCAAACGGGAAGCAAACGGTGCGCGGGACGCTCCGCGCTATTTTTCATTCCGAGCTTCGGAGAACGAAAATGGACAAGCTTGTCTCCGGCGGGGCTGGGCCGAAATGTGATCCGGATGGAATTTTTCCCGGGGTGTGCCTTCTTCTCCCACGCACTTCGGGATGAAGTTTTTCGGGCTATAATTTATTTACTTTCGCTCGGTCTATTTGCTTTACGTTTCTCCGCTTCGTGGTAAGCGAAAGCGTGTGCCCGCGCGCGCTCGTTCCGGGTGTCATCTTGTTCTGTGGTGTGTCCTTCAAGCCGAGCCGGCCGCAGGAAGCTCGCACCTCCGCGTCCCGGGCCCGGTTTGATGGGAGGCGTCTGGCAAAGATTGAGATTAATTACTTCGTTTCGTTCTTTGTTGGGTGGCTGGGCGGTATTGATCAAGCGAAAAAAACGGTGGCCCTGCAATGGATTCGTTGCTGTTTGCGCGCGAGGGCGAGCACGAACGAACGTAAAGTTTGGACACACGCTGAAGTTGCTTTAAACTGAACTGAGAGCTCGTTCGATTGGGCACAAGAGACAGCGTGTCACTTTGTGGGCGCTGTTTTGTAACAACTTTGGGTGATGTTTGTGGCTCTTTGTGTGATGAGACAATTCTGTGATGATGAAAATTTGCTACATCTGTGCCCAAAAAGTAGACAATCTAATGAACCATTTCTCCCACTGAACGTGTAGTGCACATTGCATAACTTTTGGCGCAACTTTCCTGCATCAATCCCAGAGTAAGCAGTTTGCGCTTTATGCGCTTTAAACGTTTCATTTTCGTACAATTTTCATTGTTTTCTGTATGCATCACGGCATATAGCTTGTTTGCTATGCAGTGCCAGCCGGAGACTTTATCACGATGAACGAAAATGGCAGAATTTCGGGTGTAAAATCATAGTGGGTTTCATTCCCTACTGTTTGGTCCTTCGAACCGGATGAAAGAAACGGCCTACTCCGGCTTTCGGTTTGTAAAATAATTGTTCCATGAAACCATCATGCCTACTCCACTTGTTGATTGCTAGAAGTTAATTTAATTTTTTTTAAAGCAATGAATGTTAGGGTCATTAATCAGTTAAATTACCGCGCAATGCCGGGGGAAATATTTGAAATTTGACAATTTTCATGAAGCTTACCTTAAGAGCTTAATTTAACAGCGATAAATGTATAATTTTTCGTGCTAAAGTTATGTTTTTTTTTTATTGTGAATGTGCAACAATTTTCGATGTACAATGATTTCCAACTTGCCTTGGGTTGATCAACTGCTTGTTATGTAAGAATAGATTATATTTGTTTGACTTCTTTTGATAGGTACTGCATGAGTATGAAGTACTTTAACATATATTTTATAAACTGAAAACTTAATTAAATATTTTCAAAAAAGGCCACGGAACAACGATCTGAAAGAGGCAAATATCGTATGCTACAGTTCCCGTGAACAGAGTTGAACTGCAATTGCGTTTTTTTAGCGCACATTCCTCGAAAGGCCACCTGTAATTACAACGCACTATCTGTCCCCTTGCGCTGGGTGAACCTCAATCCCCGTCGGTTCACGCTCCCGTCCAACAGCAGCATGAAGGGGCCAACGAAAAGAAATGCGCAACCGCACTGCGACAAATATATTTCTTCGATCGTACATCCCCCCACATTCATCAAGCAAACTGACAGCACACGGCGATTCCGATGGACAGGACCTTCGCACGTGGGTTACGCGCGCAAAAGTTACCCGCCGTCCCCCGAACAAGCGCCTCGAGTTGACACCCAGTTCTGCTTGCTCCTCCCAGGTGCCGGGTGGGAAAACAAATAAATTTTCACGTGGCAGCCGTGAGTGCGTCCGCCCGTAGGTTTGTGTTCTGCTGCTTCCCACCGTTTTCCCGAGTCCCCGAGAGCGCAGCGTTTATCATCTTTTTGTTCGGGTTCGTTTTTTGGTGCAAATCGAAGCGCCTTTTCCATTGTTTTTCCGGGCCACACACACACATCGCCGCCATCCACCGGTGCGCATTACAATCTACACACAGACAAGCGGCAAGCGCCACACGGATGGCGCCATAAAGCTGCGGATTGTGTTTTTACTCCCATTGCGTTTACTCGGCGATGATTTTTTGTGTGTTGCCACTGTTTCGTCGATTGTGCAACGAATCAAAACATAAATGAAAAACTGCCACCCACACTCCACCCTCCCCCACCCCTACCCACCCACCTCCCGGAGGAATGGACAGAAATGGCGGATAACACTTCGAACACTAAATAAATAACGGTCTTACACACATACGGACGCGCGGATCCACGGCGTTTGGCAAACATTCGGGCGCGCGGATCGCTTCCCGTGCCAATGTTGCGCTTTATTTCTTTACCGCCGTTGTGCGTTCGTGGGATTCTTTTTGTCTTGCAACGCTTCAAACAAAAACTGGTCCAACCACACACACACTTTGGCGAATGAATAAAAGGCCAAAAAGCACCCAACGGCAACAGCAGGAACCACGAGCCCACGCGTTGGCCGGACAATAAATTTATGAAATACTGACACATCTGTTGGGTTCATTTGGGGAGCGATTGTTGGTGGTTGATTCGGGGGGCTTTTTTGGTTGCTGCTGCTGCTGCTGCTCGCACATCACACCTCGGTGCCAGCTGCCATTATCTAACGCATTTATTATTGCACGTGCAGGGAGAGGCCGTGGCAGCTCGCAGGCGAAGATGGGAATTACATTTTAATGGTTTTCCTTTTAACTATATTGGAATGTGTCAATAGGTGAAGCGTAATGGGAATTGCGTTTCAAAACTGTCTGATCGGAATTAATCGTTCGGAAAATGGATCCGCAACATTCCATCCGATCGAGTATCAAAATGTAGAAGTGGGTAAAATACAAACTAATTTTATAAGACTAAAATGTGAATAATTCTGTTTGTTGAGAGGATTGTAGTGCAATATCAAGATTTAGTACAAAACTGGTCAAAAAAGATCTTTCCTTTCCTTCAACGTTTTTTTTTGCCTACAGCATATTTATGAGATTAATTTTTAGAAATCGCCGGAACGAGTGAAACATTATCAATATTTTCCTCATAGTCAATATTGAAGAGCTCTGGCGCAAATATACTATATATTATACTAAGGATAATATGCTTAAGATCTCGGGAAACATTGAAGGACCTGTTAGGTATAAAATCCATTCATCCTGTTATGTATATGCATCGTGGTTTTCAATGTAAATAACTAAACTTATGAGGCTAGATGATATCGAAGCTCTCAGCCGAGGTAATAATTATATTTAAATGATTTATTTAAACCTGTCCAAAATTCGCGGTTAGAATTACAAGCAATAAATATCTGCACTATAATAAATTATTGATAAACATCCTAACCATTGTTCAAATCGTTTGCAAACCAAGCAATAGATTGCATACTTTACGGCTGATGATAAAAGGCGCCTAAAAGTATGCATCATGCAAAATTCTTTTTTTTTCTATAAACGCTAGAATGGAATCTAGTTAGCACATTTCACGGAAGTTAGTTTGTCACAGCAACAGCAAACTACGTCCGGAAACTACCATAATAAATGTTAATTATAAGCCCACCTGGGCTGTTTTTTTTTATCTCATAATAGAATAGAAAATTTCCACAAACTTTGCTCATACAATCACACACTCGCACACTGCATGCAGCAGCATGCCCATAATCACCATGCAGGCCAAATCCTGACTGTGCTGATGTTACGTTTCGGACGTAAAATCTGTGCACAATTATGCATGTCGCGCACAGGGTTGCACGACCCTTCAACCTCACGCGAACCGGAAGTGCCTCATATTTTTCGGTCATGTTCTCTTTCTCTCTCGTGTCATACTTCTCATCAGTCGGAAGAACGTTCCGTTCGTGTTCTCGAGTCGAGTCTATCTGAACGCCGGCACGCGGCCGCTGCCTGGCTGCCCATCATCGCCGTGAGGCTTTAAGCCATCAGTCCGGCACACAAAATGGAAGGCGGGGAGCGAAAAATGATGTCTCCACGGCGGATGTTCATTTCGCAGAACGGAATCCGGCGGAGGGAGGATGTGGTTGGAAATAAACTTTAAGCAATATTTTCCAATTTCCCTGCAAAAACCGCTGCTGTCCGGGGCAGGCACGGGCGCGATAATACCGACGCTCTGACGAGCAACTCGCCGGCTAGCGGCGTCTGATGAGTCTGGCCTGACGGGACAGGGCTCACACCGGACAGCCAGCCAGCTGGATGGCACCCGAACGGTACGAAGCACGTCCATTCCACGGGTGGTGGTGGCAAACGAGAGAAAGAGTGCGAGAGAAGGAGAGTTGGATGGATGAGTTCAGGAAATGGGACAGCCCAGTAGCCCAGCGCCGAGATCACCATCAGGGATATCGGCCACGAGCGAACGCTGTGTGCATATATACTCCGGTCCGTACCGTACCGGAAAAGAGGAAAAAGACCGTCCACGTCCAAATGACCGCGATACGGGGGCCAAAACGACGCAACTTGTAATATCCATTTCAATGTAATTTCACACTTGTCTTCATAGGGATAAAATGCGGAAAAAGCTTTTTGCAATTTGCTCTTTCCTCTTTGCAGCCGTGTAACGGTGTATGTGTGTGTGTGTGTGTGTGTGTGATGGCAGGCACCAGCAGCAGGACATCCGTTTCATTTATTTGATGCCGAGCTCCGGTCCTGGGACCGACCGACCCGGCACCAGACAGCTCCGATGGACGATGTGAAAACATCGGAAGCAAAATTCACCACAGAAAGGACACACTCAAACGCAAGGCGACAAAAAAGGGGTTACAGAGCGGACAGATTTTTGCTCTGGTTGGGTTTTGTTTCCCTGTGTGTGTGTGTTTTTTTTTTTGTGTTGTTGCCATTTTTATTTTCCGTTTCCGTTCCGCGCTCGCCACAGGCATACCGAGTTGGGTCGAACAGGTTTCAGGCTCCTTTAAAGATGCAATCGGACGGTTTGGCTCCGGGGACGCGCCAGCACACACACACTCACACACACACACACACACACACACACACAGACAGGCCACAAGAGTTCGTTGGTGCCCCGAAAAATCGTGTATATAAACAGTTTTATACGCTTTATCCCGGCGCCACACGTGGTATGTTTCGTGTCGTTTAAAGGTTGAAAAAGGGACAGGGACACAAGCGCACAGCAACAACAAAAAAGGATTCCCCCGTGAAATGGTCTGTTTTGTGTGGTGGGAAGCTTCACTTTCTTCCGCGCCAGCGAACCGGAGATCGGTCCGACGAGATTATTTTGCTTTAATTAATTTTGCTATTATTTTAACCCCCATTAGCCACGGTGGTGTTGATGGTGGGCGGTCCTCCTTTTTTTTAGCATTATTTCCGTCCACTTCCCGTTCGGTGACGCGGGACGGTGCCTCATGTCACATGCGACCCCGCAATGCAGCCGGGAGTGGGGAATGTGTTCGATCCGAAATCCCCAAAGAGCATAACAATGTGCTTCTAATTAAATGTGTGCGAAGACTTGTGTTTTCCATGCTGATTGAGATTTGTTTCGACGAGCATTGTTGCTGCAGATTTATCTCGCCCGGATCCGGGCCCAACGGACCGTCCGTACCAGCCACCGAACCTGTTGATGTGCTGCCGGAGTTGTGAGAAGGCCCTTCCCTAAGGTTCGATCGAGAACATTCTATTATGCCACCGTGCGAGATTCCTTCCCTTCGAAGGGAAAGGATTCGCAGCGGAGAGCGGCCCTCCGGCTGGCGGACGATATTCAAACATCTTCAGATTGTTATATTATCCGGTTTAATGAATTTATTTAAGTATCATTATGTAGTGCCGTGCGGTCGGGCACCGAGGCCGACGTCGACGATACTCCCCAGTGGGCAAGGTGCGCTTCCATGTGCGCCGACGGTGTCCGGGACGATACTAATCAGCACACGGCAACTAGCAGCAGGATGCGATAAGGATACCGCTGCGTTCCTTTTCGAAACGTGTCTGGGATGCTATTGTTAAGTTATACTGTTACCACCGGACACACACACACTCTCTCGCTCTCTCTCTACCTGCTCTGCTATCCGAGTCCAGGAAGCAATGAAGAGCTTGTGTTGTGTGGTTGCACAAGCAGCCTATAGCAGGCCAACGGGCTCCCTAAGTGAATGTTCGATAGGCATCCACCTATACCACACCGGTGTGTGTGTGCGTTCGGTTGCAGGTTCAATTAGGCCTCCCTGAACTCCCGGGGAGGGCAGAGCTCTGCCTTGAGTGCATCCAACCCAAGAACGGTGAAATCACACACTGGTGCCGGTCCAGTGTGCACACGGTCGCTTGAGCTTGAATTAAATCTCAATTACCAGACACGCGTTACAAATCGTATTAGGCAATGTAACTGGATACGAGCCGCCTGCACAGGTACGGTTCTGCTGAAACAGCCGGCGTTGGCGAACTGCACCGGAATTGCACCAATTGATGCGTGCAGATTTTGGGGGTAAAAACGGGTTTAGGGTGCAGGTGGGCTTCCGTGCGTCATGCACGGTGGGTCTGCGTCATAGCGTACGTTAAGTCAAGGACTGTTTGCATGAAATTTTTTATGAAAAATGAAAAACAATGCAAACATAACCATAAAAAATGATGGACCATTAAGATTTTTGTATAAGAAAAACGTTCTTTTTGGAATAAAACTGATGAAGTAGTTGAAAAGTGACACAATAAGAAATAAAAAGTAATAAAGAGAGATAAATTTCAAAATTTGCATAGTTGGAATGCGAGAATTTACTAAAAAGAGATTCACTTGTATATACGAGTTTCTCTTTATGTCTAAATGAGGGACAAAATAGTACGTTTCAACGCAGAAAAGGGCTGTTAATGAGTGTGTACTTAGTTTTTCTTCAAAGATACAAATTGATACAAAATTCAACAGGATAGACGATAAACAGAAGAATTTGTCCATTCTATCCCACCTTCTGCTCCCACTGTGCTGACGTCGATGAAGCGGAAAACGCTGGCAATATGGCGGTGACGATACAACTATTCCAGCGCCGTCTTTGATGTTGCTCATGAGGCAGAAACGGAAGATTTCCGAGCCGAAAACTTGATTCCACCGAACGCGTCGCCTGCCGTGCCGAGGTCACAGGCCGCCGGACCGGCTCGGGTGCATTAAGAATTAAATGAAATAAAAGCGAAAGCGCACTCATTACGCGCGGCGAAGCCCTGGTTGCCCGCGTGCCCTTGGCAGGTGGTTCATGTTCAATCAGTGTTTGCAGTCGGATTATTGTTTATTCGCAGCCGCAGTCGTTCGCACGCTCGCCCGCTCGCGCAACAGCGCACAGGGCGGCTGTCATTTAGGTTAAAAGCATCTAATTGGATTGTTTTAGACACGGCGCTTTCCGGCGGGCGTACGGAAAATGTAAAATTATGTACAATTTGAAAGCACATACATTAGCACATGCTGTTGTAGCCAGTGGGAGGAACAAAACAGGAAGCCGTAACAACATCGTAATCTGTTCCTGGTCATGGTTTGAGGATGAGGAGTAACGAGACCAAAAAAAAACAGTGACTCATAAATGGACGAACCATTTAGAGCAAGCTATGTGTGGGTGTGTGTGTGTGTATGTGCGTTCGCAAAAAATAAAGCTAAATCCCATCCCTCCCGAAAACAACACGTCATTGTCAGTGGCGTTTCGGGATGCCAGCGAATGGGAAAGCGTTGGCTGTCACCTGCAAAGTTAATCAGCGCATAATCCTACCAGCTTTCGTTGATTGTTTCATTCGCTACCGTTTTGGGGTGTGAAGCCTGTTTTTATGGCTGTGATGTTTCGCAACAATTGTCGTAGGTACGCACACACAAATCCATTCTTAAGGGTGGTCATGGAAATGGTTGATGGCGGCTGTTGCGTTGGATACAAGGTCGGACGTGAAAGAGGTTAGGTCAGGTTCACCGGTGGCCCATACGTTTTGATCATACTGAAGCTGAAGTCGGTTGTGTACACGAATATGAAGCCAGCTAAAAAGCTGAGATCCAGATTGAGCGGTGAAGCATTACCTGCGAAAATAGAAAGAGAAACATATTAATATCTCATATCTTTCAGTACGGTAGTGTTGATTAATGCTAGTGCCGTGTTCAATTATAAGGTACATCAGAATAACATTAATAGGTATCACAAAATTATGGTCTGTTCAACGGTTGTCAATAAATTTGATATGATAAGCAAAAGTAAACTGCTTGACAATGTCGTTTACTTCCTTGAGATCTTGTTTAATCTTTTTGTGTTTTTTTTAGAAAAACTTGAAAAACTTAATGTCCAAACGGCTTTAGTCTTGTAGATGATCCATGAAACATGAAAATGAGCAAAAACCAGTAAAATACATGCAATAACAATGAATATTTCAACAAATTTTCCAATTGTTTTTGTTTATTTTTATTTTTTTTATTTTTCCAATTTGAGTTCCAATTGATTGAATTATTAAAAGTTATTACATCTAAATAGGTGTGCCATGATGTTATAGAAACTAAGCTTGCATGTGGATTTATTTTTTCGAAGTGAAAGGTTGAAAAGCGATAGGTTTTCTTTTAAAAAAATGACTATAACTGTTGAATCTCATGAATGAACTTCTTACTTTGTTCGCATTTTCGAAGCAATTGTAAAGTCATTTGAAGGCTTCACTGTCATCAATAATACTACTTGTTTTCTGCAATCCTAACGTTGATTCGTAAAGACTGTTTCTTCACATTTTCATCACTTTAAATCTAAGCTTTATCTATGCATGTGCTAAGCGTTCCGAGATTCGGCATAGAAAAACATTTAATGAATTCAACGAAACCAAAGCCCACCGAGCACCGTTCTAAATCATGTCAATAGCAGCATAATTGTGTCGGTGTCGAGCACACCACTACGAAAGCATCCTGCCCCTGGGGTCACCGTCCACGCTGGTCCACGGTGGTGGTGTGAAAAAAGGGAAGCCTCGATAGAACTACCCATCCCGGGAGCCACGGTCAGCGGTTGCATCGTTTTTTGCCTGCTTGCACCGACTTCGGCCGCAAGATGCATCGAAATACACACACAAGCACACACGATTAATTGTGGGTCCCATAAATTACCCCAGAACATGCCAATTGACACGCCCCTCGGTGGTCGTGGTGGTGCGCCGGGAGAGTGAAATTTTGCTGCCCATGTTGCGACCTCAGCAGCGGCGGCGGCCGACCACGTGGCACGTTTTGGGCCGGCCCGCAATGCCAGAGCAAGGCGGAGGTTTCGGAGATGCCAACACGATAAACGATGTGGAAAAGTTGTGAAAATAATAGCCCTAGCGATGCCACCCACGCCCGGCCACCCGAAGGGGGTTTCGGTTCAGGTCGGAACGTTGCGCTCGGAAGAGGTTTACACCCGCAGCAAGATTGGCAAGAAGCCGCTGACCCGACCCGGGTGCTCCTAGAGTCGGGAAAATGAAAGTGTTGGGTTCACGTGAGGCGAAAAAAAGAAAGGGAAAGAGAGCAAGAGACAAAAAAAAACGCTGGAGAGAAAGCGACCTAAACCACATAAAATAATAAACCGCACCATGCAATGGAAATTGAAAGGGTGCTGCGGGCACCAGCAGTCGGGGTCCCGTTTAAGGTCCGGCCGCATAGATTGACCCGCCTGCGCGATAAGAAAGTACATCCTTGGCCTTCTCTCTCCTCTCTCTCTCTCTCTCTCTGGTCAGCGAGCGGGAGGAAAATTTTACGATCAGCCAATAGCCAGGCCGTGCTTCATTAGGAGGTTTTTGCGCTCGGGCTTGCACGCAGTGTCCTGCACGGTAAAAACGCCACCGCCGGTGAACAGTACAAGCCTCGGGTCCATTATTGAGATGCAAAAATAACAATCTCGAGAAAAATGAACACAGAAAAGAATATAACAAAAACATGAAAGAACGGATCGGGTTTTTATCAGCCCGCTCGCTGACGTTCCTATTTTCTTCAGCCTCTTTTCTGTTGCCGTCGGTACACTGGGTGGGGCTGCATGATTATTAAGTTGCCATCGGATCGGATGCTGAAATGATGTTTATAAAATGAAAGATGTTCCGCACGGGAATAAATTTGCCGTAGGGTACAGATTTATAAAAGCACAGCGTATGAAAAAGATCGGATAGCAAACGGCAAGATACATAAGGAGCTTTCTTTGCTGCCATTCACACTCTCACTCACTCTCTCTCTCACACACACACACAAACACACACACACGCACAATAGCAACACGCGCGCAGCATTGCCAGGGTGATGTGTGAGTTGATCTTAGCAACGCTATTATGTTTCCAGTCTGCTTGGATGGAATGTCGGAACGAGTTTGGAGAAACAACAAATAATAACACATCCTGAAGGTAGGTTGTGTTTTCGGTTCATTGATAACTTCGATTGTGAATAAAACGTATACCTAGCTTGCCCCGGTTCTTTTATTAGCTTTGAAAAATGAACACACTAGCGCAGGAGTCCACGATGGGGATTTTTGGGGAAAAAACTGCGCTGTCGTAATATTGTTTGGTGAAAATCGATATCGTCATTAAACAAAAAAATATTTTAAATCGACGTTTGGCTGTTGAAAAGTGCTGAACATTAGTTATTTCGAAGTTCAGCTCAAACTATAACGATGTCTAGAGTTCCTAGTTTATGTTGAGTATCTTCCTTTAGAAGCTGTGTGCATGGTAGAACAACCAGGCGCCTCCATATTTAACATAGAGTTTTCCAAACGTCCACCATTTTCGTGGTAGCTTTTATTTCAGGTGGTCACAGTTGAAACCATATAGGAAAAACATGTTAATAAACGTTGTGGTAAACATATGGTATGGTGTGGTAAACATATGGACATTTCCGCGAAAAATTGAGTAGAAATATTTTAAAAAATCTGCTTCTACTTTTAAGAGAAAGTGAATTCTACGCTCTCATTAAACAATATATTGATTTTTTATCTCAATTAACTTTTTGATTGTTGCATGAAAAGTAAACACTAACTAATAAAAAGTAAAACAGCTTATAACTTTGAAGATTGTTATCATGTTTGCCATAGAATGTAATGAGCTATTTGTTCCTAGAAGTCATTTCTATGTGCTGCGTTGCGGATGGCGGAAATATAAAGCATAATTAAGTCGAACGTCGAACTCTAAATCTATGACCAGCTTGGAGTCGTTCTTACAAAAAAAAAAACTGTAGAAAGCAAACTCTCGAAAGAAAAGAAATCGCAAATCCCCAGAAAAGAACTAGCGAGACACAATTGTCCATTAAATCGTGCCGAACCAATTAATACCGGGTTGCACTTTAGCCTGCGCGAACATCAAATGGAAGCAAAAACAAGCGCTAACCCCCTGCTGCAAAAAGCGCAGAATGCAGAAGCCACCCGAGCACGGAGGAGAAGGCGGCACGGGGTGGGAAAATGATTAAAGCACCTTCCTGCCCGGTCGCAGCCCGGTTCTATCGGGGCCACTGCTCCGGAGTCACAGCCGGAGTGCACGGACGGAAACTGGACCGAGCCGTGTCCGGGGACGAGCGGAGATAAAATTAGATTCCTCGGTTTACCGTTTGAGCGATTGCTGAAATGAGTTTCCTACCCGGGGATATTTTCACCAATCGATGTCATTTCGTTCATTCATCAATCCGGACTGCCTTCCTGGGTGTGTGCGCGTTCGGCCATTGTCTTCCGGATCCTTCCGGCTCCGGTAAGGCTCCTGACAAGGGCAATGACAACGGGCACCGCCGACTACGGTGGTTTTATTGATCCGTCTTCTCCGTCGTCGTCGGCCCCGTTGGCCTGCTGGTGGGCCCGGTGTCATGGCGTTGCACTCCCACCACCGACGGGCCGATTGCGGCATTTTCCGGTTTCCCAATCAGGAACATCCGGAGCCGGAGCCAGGGCTCCGGCACCACAATTAATCATTTGCTGCGATGAAATTGCTGCGAAATTGTTTTTTTTTCGATTCTTCTGTTGGTTTCACACCGCACATTTCATCGCATCGTGAAAGTGTGCCTCGTTTTGTGTTTTTGTTTTGCTTCGTATGAAAGAGAGGAGAAAGCATCCGTTTGTTTGGGATGCTGTGTTGGGTTTTTATTTCGTTTTTATTTATTTAACAAAAAAAACTCAACATAACACAAAACACACAACCGATCGCTGCGTGACTAATGAGCACGTAATTAATCGTGCCTTCGAATCCGCACATAATGCGTTGCAAATTCTTACGAATTACTTTGCGGTAAGACCGGCCGTCGTTGCTCTATTTTGACCGTGTTCCAGCGCTCACTTGGCCGAAAGACACCCCTGGCGGAATCAGATCAGGCCATACGTTACACGCTTTTTATCGACCACATTTCGATGGTCACCGATGGTGCTTGGGCTGGCGGTTTGGTTTGGATGGCTCCGTCGATGGGGACGGCTCACCGACGTGGTGTGCTATGCTGGCAAACTAATAAAAAACACACACACACACGCTCACACTCACACGTTCCGAACCAATCCTCAACGGTCGACCGAAAACCGGGGGAAGCTAAATCCTTCCGATACCATCCATCACCGCAGCCCGAAACCCGTCCGGGATGGGGATCGAAATTTATGCTCACTTTTGTCACGCTTCATGTGACAACATGCGTCGGCACCGATAGGGACATGGTCCTTTCGGTCCTCATCCTCTCCTGCTCCCTTGCCGCTGCACCGTAATCCAACACGGGGCTTCGTTTTTTTTCTCTCCGGGCTTCGGTGGACGTGGTTTTGTTTTGACTAGGACATCGTGTGGTCGATACCCGGAAGCCGGGGTCTGTCGCCCAATTTTCCGAACCAACACACCACACCCCCAAAAAAACGATGCCGAACAAGATAAATGCGTGTCGTTTTCGGGGCCGGCACGCTCTCGCAACAGGACGACGCTCGTACATTCTACCGTCGACGACCCTGTCCGTTCCGAGTGGTGTGTGTTTGCTTGCTGATCGATTTGGATTGTAAAATTTGGCGTTTGATTTGCAAATTGAATATTACTGGCCCGCACAGCCTCCCTTCCGGTGCAGCTTTCGGATGCTATCGGACGGTCCTAGACGCGACGCGATCAATCGTCGAACGTACCGTGCCGTGCCAATGTTACACGCATCGTTAATTGCAAGGGAAAAAGGACCCTTTTTTGGTAGGAAGGAGAGAGCACACAGCAGGACACACCTGCTCCGGTTCGATAATTAGTTGTGATTACCTGCCGTTGGGTGGGGTTTCGAGTGAATCATTATTTATTAACGCACTTTCGGTATGTGTGTGTGTGTGTTTGCAAATTAAATGGGGCAATTTTCCCAGTGAAACCTACTCACAGCGCAAATGGTTTTTCGTCGACAAACAGAGCTAGTTGTGGGTAAATGTTGAGCGTGGTTAGACGAATTGATGACGTAAATTGGGCGGATATAAATAGACTGCAAACTTTTGTTTACACGGTCACCGAAAGGTTTATGTTTGATGCAATAGACAGCAATTGGAAGAACACGGAATGCTTCATATTACAATTAATATAGAATATTCTGTAATATTTTGCTGTAACTGATTGACAAATTGGTAAATAGAGCGTTGATAAAACGATAATAAAGAGTAGCTGCATGTACTATTGCATACTTTTAGGCGGAACTTCAGCGCATCTACACTTCATACAAGCTTTACTATCGCTTCAATAGTCTGGTCCTTAGCATTTTCTTGGGTTTCTGTTGGATTAAACCGTCTGACAGGTGTATTAGAAAATTCACAGATAAATGGAAAGTAACCTCAACAGCAAATATTAGCTAATTGCGTATTGCGTTGTTTTTTTCTCGTCACATCCTAGGGATAGGCTTGAGAAAAAGAAATGTTGAAACTATAATAAGAACTTGTTGAGATCTCATAGGATTAGTAAATTTAAACGACATTAAAGTTTCAAGAAAGCGATTGCGAGCTCCGAGGCGAAAGTGTTTGGTATACTGTAAAACAAACAATTAAAAAAGCGATTGGTTCTCTTTTATGTTAAATGGCTTTAAAATTTGACTCATCTACCTTTTATAAAGTTTAACCTGCACAAACGATGTAGTTCGTTTGTAGTTTACAGTTGAGTGCATACTTTCAGGCTGAAAGTGAAAATTTGCTCTTCAAAACGCAGACTAATGTTTTATTTATGTTTTATGCCGGATTTGCCAAACGAACGATTTTTTGTTACCTTTTGAAAATGTTGCATACTTACGGAAGCAGTTTTGGTTATAAATGTTGCAAGACATCAAATAGACACCATAATTTCCGTTTGATCAACTAACGAAAGCGAAGGGGTGTACTTCGCTTTCAAGCGAGCGCCATCAGAACCAGAACATTTGGCCGTACGTTCTACAGAAACATGCCACCAATTTCATCACATCTCAAAGACAGACCCCAATATCGCAATCATCGGAATACACAATCCAATAAATTCATCTCGCTTATTAATTTCGAATCGAATAAATCCCATCACACGCCTTTCAGTCGCAGTCCGGCAAAACTTTGCTACAGACAGCAGTTTTCCTACCCACGTATCAAACGGTGTTGATTTCTATTAGTGAAGAAAACTCGTCCACATACACAAACACACACATACATACACCGAAACTCCCCTGACGTTGGCAAAACTTTCCTCGGCTGCCGTGTGCAGCAGCAGCGGCGATGGTGGGAACAACACAACGAGAAGGTAAATAAACGAGAGAAACACATTTCATGGCGCGCTGTTCGGAAGTTGGAAAGTTCATCAATTGCACTCGCCCGTCGCCGCACACACACACGTACATGCCGGAACTGACCACGTAGCATAACCGCAGAAGCAGCAGCAGCAGCAGCGTTCGGTTCGCGCCGGGACGCCGCCGCTGCCGAAAAGTGTTTTCCTTTAATCAATCGATCACGACGACGGGCTGGCCGGCTAGGTGGCTGGTCGGAGTGTATGCAGCGCCCTCCGAGACGGCAGCGTCATCACCATCATCATCGTTCGCTGAACGAGCACGAACTGCGCTGAACTGCGAGCGCTTTTTTGTGTGTTGCGTTTCTTGCTCCACCCCGAGCCAATAAGAGTGGCATCTCACGATTTTCATTTCCGGTGCTGCCTGCTGCCGTTTGCTTCAATTATGAAAGTTGGGAGGATTTGTTGCTTGCCGTGCTCTGTGTGTGTGTGTGTGTGTGTGTGCGGCGGGAAAATACCGTGAGCTGAACCGAGCCGTATGCCGCACACGGTTGTGCCACGGGATCGTACGTGCAATATCTGTACGCCACCGCGCGTTCGCAGTGGCACAGGAGGCGCATTTTCACGTGGTTTTGTACACCGGGAGAAGGACCGGTCCACCGGTCTGCCAATCAACGATGTTTCGGGATCAAGCACGTTGAACCGGGACGATAGCCGGGGCCGGAGCCGAGATTCTTCAAATGGTGGTCGTTCCGGGACGATTATTGGCGGAGATCTTGTCAGGAAATTTTAATCTTTTAAGAAGTTTCCTGGAGGAATTTGAAAGTTTTGGTAGATTTTTTTTTCTTTTGAGACTTTTTTTGAAGGAATTCAAGTTTTCTTCAATATCATAAAATATATGAAAACCTCAATCGTTTACAAAAACAGACACCAACATATGAAATTTGCTAAAAATTATGTTGAGAGATGTATTTCATGAAAAACCCGAAACTAGATCCTAAGAAATGTCTTCAAGGATTATTTTTGCATTATAACACACAGCACATAAGAGCAGAAAATCCTTTTCACACAAAACTGGAAATCTCAGTGAAAATCTTCACCAAACCCGACGGCTTACCAGGAGGCCAGAACGCAAACCGACCGGAAAAATTGTGGTTCAATGCGAAAGTGTTGACATCGGGATAATTTTGAGCAACGATACGGCTCAGTCTCTCCCGCCTCAACAATCCTTCCTTAACGCTTCCATAACGCTGACTCGTGTAACACGCTCTGCCCACGCCGAAGGTGAACGAAACGATCGCCTCGACACGTCCTGCATCGACTTTTCCCCCCTGAACGAGCGGACGAGCGACTCGAATCGAATTGCGAATTATTCCCGCTCTGCCGCTGACAGTCGCAGGAAATAGATTTGGCCCTATTGATAAAATTTTATGAAACTGTTTATAGAGCACCCACCAGGTTTCAGCTGCGCAATCAGCAGGGGTGGCGCGACCCGGCCGAGAGACCACAATTTCCGTCCGACAATTTTACAACCCTACCCACCCACACACACACAGACGTCTTCAAGCTAGCAGCAGAAAGGAACGCTTTGAAGACGCCACAACCAACGACCGTGTGCAGCGTGCAGTTTTCGCCGTTAATAAATTGTGCAGCGACGATCCGGGCAGACGATAGGCTGTAGTAAGCTTGGTATGGGTGGGGGGATAATATTTTACGCAACCCCACCCGCGGGCACCGGGAACGAAACGGTCAAACTGGCCGCGGGTTTGTTAGCCGGATGCATTAAGATGCCGGGTGCAGACGGAACCCCTCCAGGCGGCGACTGGAGTCGGAGCTGAACACGTCAGAGGGACTCTATTTTATGCCATTTGGTGCCATTCGGACCGAACGAGGGGTGGAAAATGGAGAGGGTTAAGCAAAAAAAGGGAGGAAGAAAACGCTAGCATTCGACGAGACAGCTTGTCTCGCGCTACTCGCTTGGGTTGGTTTTCATCTGGAATCCCTTTTTGTGCTGGCATCGTTGGCAAGAAAGTTCCCGCTGCATGAAACTCGCCCGGGTAAGGATGCTTCCAGACTACACACACACACACAAAGATCGATCGTGGTACGTGGCGTGGCTCACGCTGCGCTGCATCCTGCCTGGCTGCCACCGTCGTGCCGAGCCCTACCCATCATCATCTCATGAATTTCAACTTCTTGAACCGTAAGCTCGTTTCGATTCTTCCGTGCACCCGACGCACCCGGTTTGAAGTTGGAAAGCTGTGGAGCAATTTTTCATTAAATATTAAAGCCCAGACAAGTGCTGCCCGATGCCGATGCTGCCATAAAACTGCCCCGGAACTCCTGGCACATGCCGGGCCGAAGGGAGGCCAGAAGCTTCCACATCCCGAATGGCGTTTTTCTCGGGGAAACGCAACAGAGTACGGAAAATTAATTAATATGCTTCCGTGGAAGTGTTTTGTTGATGGTAGTGCTGCTGCTGCGGCTGCTTCGGACAACAGGGACGAGTGTTGCCGAATGGTGCAGTTGACAGCTCTCGTGACAGCTCGTGTCGGTATTATTTAAACGCCTGTTAAAGCAGGCGCTGACGTTGGGTGTTGGATCGGGGCGCTGGCGATTGAGTTTTAGCACTTCGCTTCGATTGTTCCTGGGTGTTGGTTTGAAGTTCGCACAAGGTTTAATGAGGCTACTGTTTGGTCGAAATAATGCTCTGATTCGGTATAGTAATGCATTTTAAATGTCCTAACATTAATAGCAATAGCACTAGATGCATTTGTAAAACGCTTTTGTAAAACACCAAGTCAGAAAATTGCATACATTAAGGCGGAATTGGTACATTTGCTCCATGAAGCATGCCAATGCCAAGAGTGCGCTAAAAAGGCTTTATTTGAGAATAATACATATCTTCAGGATGAAGATAGCGAGCACAAGTGTTCTTATAGCTCAAGATGTGTATATTGTGCTGCAAAGCGAAATGAAAATCATACCTAAAACCAAACAATGAAAAGATACTTGACCTTGATCTATCAGACTTGGCTATCATGTTAAATCTAGTAACAAAATCACAAAAGACAAATCACTGCTGGATTTAATATGGTTTAGTTTAAAAAAAATCATCCATTATTTGCTCTGTCATCCTGGCAGGATGTCTGTTGACCGGTGAAACCATACGAAATTCGCTATAGAGTAACTCGGGAACAGCATAATAATGTAATTGGCATAGGCAAAGGTTAATGGCAGAGATCAGCATCAGCAACGGTACAGTTAACCCTGACAGTGATCGGTACAAACGCGCACACACGCACACAAGCTGGATCTTAATCCTTTTTGGAAAGATCACACAAAACCCCTTGTCTGGCGGTGAAAGCGAATTTCCTTGCTAATAAAAAGCATTCTGTCCCACCACCACAACCACCATTATTTCCCCGTTCACAATCCGTCCGCCATTTCAGGTCGCAGACATACACGAAGACACATGGGAGGCTTTGTCCAACGGTTCAGGCCTAAATCCCTGTTCGAATTGGTCGCCCAAAAAAGAAAGCTGGACATAGAGCCTTTTTACTTCCCTTGCCCTTTTAAACACACACACATTGATTCACATGAAAACAACTGAGCAGCGGAGATATAAATAGGGGACGGCAAACCCAGAGGCACAACTTTCCCCGTAAGCTGTTCGGCCGCATTTGTTCCGCAAAACTCCGAAAAACCGGTACAACGACGGCGCACGGCCCCTGGAAGGTTCCGTTCTCTGAACTGAGCGTGGTACGTATGCTTGTGTGTGCGCTTTTTTGTTGTTGTTGCTGTTCATTTGTGTCCTTCAGCGACCGGCCGACCGGCGTGGTGGTCCCTTTTCATTTGGGTGCCGTTTTTATTTCTATCTATTATTCAATTTTAAACCACAACGACTAACTTTCGGTCGCTTTCCGCCTGCGGAGGAGGCTCCGAAAGGCCGAAATGCTAGAATGTCGGCTTCTTCGGTGCGTCGCTGCGTCCCGTTCCACATTTTGCTGGACACTGGACACGCTGGACGAACTTTGACCCCACCGGGCGCGCAAGCGAACCGAACGAAAGCCCGTTTTTCCGGGGCAGGGAAAACGGACGACCCGAAACGGTAATGTGATTATTGTGCAAAATTACAAACAATCCTTAAATTGACATTAATCTGATTATTTTAAACGATCGCACGCTGTGTTTGTGTGTGTGTGTTTTCGAGTTCGTGTCCTGCTCCACCGAACGAAGACAACAACCGTCCGTGCCAAGCCGCCGTGCGTCATCCGAGCGGTGTTTGTTTTTGTTCCAGCGAAACCACCGATTTTAATCTAGCTCAGAAGGTCCCCAGAAGGCGGTGTAAATAAAGCTGCCATTTTTACGTTTAAAGCACGCCCAAGATGGAGGCAAATATTTCGACCTCGCGCCTCGAAGATTATCGAGAGCGTCAAGAGCAGTTTTGGAAAAGTTCAATCTCTTGGTTCGGGTGAGTGTTTCCCATCGCAAATCCTTTGACTCCCCGGCAGATATTCCAATTTGACATCGCCGCCACTTGGCTGCCAAACGTCGTTGTCGCGAGGGCCGGATCAGCCCGCGCTGTCTAATTGAAATGTGAGCAACCGAATCCAGTTTCCGTGGAACGCCGGTCGAAAAAGCTCCACTTCTGCCACGATTGAGTGCTCGCGGTGAGTGATTAGATTGAAATGCCAACGGTTTGCCGTCTGTTCGTTTGTCAAAATACAACACAAAAATCGGTGTCATGTTTGACGTTCCTTTCGGCTGAGGCGCTTCGGAGAATTCTTTCCCGGTGGTGAACCCGCGCTACCCCGAAAATGTCCACCCAGCGAGATCCGAGATCCGGCAGCATTCAATTACAGCGATGCGCACGCGAACACAGCACCAACATCTAGATCCAGGGCCTGTAAAACTTTAAAATTGAATGATAATGATAGAAATTCCGTAGCGCCTCCGGAAAGCCGCGTTTGATCCAGCATCTGTGTGTCTGTGTGCGATCAAAGGGGCCGAGTTAGCATTTTTCTGCTTTCCTTCCGACGACGACGCTGACAGAACCGAGGCTGCTGATTGGCAATGGCGCACGGTTTGAGTGAAATGTGATAAGAAATTTAGTCGCCCTCCCGGCATTGTTTGCGGTCGGTTTGTTTGCGTCCATCAACCACGATTCAAACACGGGCGGGAGCGAAAAAATGGACAGCGCTCGCTCGAATGAAAGGAAAAAGAAAGGAGCAAACGAACTGAAAATCTGTTTTCCCCGCACAAAAGGGACAAACACCACGTCCGGGCGGGAGTGGATTGTGTCTGCCTGCCGGGGCAAATCCAGTTGCAAAATCTCATCTCTGTCCCGAAGACACAGAGGACAGGAAAGGAAGACCCCTGCCTGTTTCTCCTGAGTCTCCCTCTGAATACAGGCTATGGTTACCGGTTCGTGTTATCGCGAAAATAGCTTTTCCATTTTACCGGACAAACAGCTCCCGACCGACCGTGTGACGGCGCGGTCGTCCACGAACCACCTCCCGACACAGTCGTGATGAAAATGAAAACGATGAGATAAATGTGATTAATTTATGCCCCCGGACAGAGCCCAGATGAATCGAGATCGCAGCAAGCCAAGGGCGCCGGGGTTTTTGTGTACGTGTGTGCGGCGGACGAAGATCGGATGTTGTTTGTGGTGCCCGGGAGCCCGGGCCGTTCAAATGGCCGGCGTTACACTGTCAACCGCAGGAATCACGGCTGCGAGAGATGGTTTGATTGGTTGCCCCGCGTGGGAGCTTTTAATCTCTCCGACCCCTACGGGTAACACCCTCGGCCTCCTCGGGAAGCGGACGCGTCGACGGGCCCATTCATTAGTGAAGCCACTTCGGGAGGCTTCATTATCGCGTTTAGTCGCGTCACCCTGCACCACCTTGCACTGCCGTGTGTCCCACAAAACCGCCGGGCGCGGAATGCGATCCTTCCAAACATGGCCTCTCTCGCGCACGCGATGAGTTCTTACCACCCCGGACGAACGGACGATAAGTGATGTGGTCGCGGACGCGGACAACACGGGTGACATGACAGCGATTCGGTCGGTGGTTTTTGGGAGTTTCGACCGGCGTCGCTGCCGCCCGATAGCGTTGTTCCGGATTTTGACGGACGTTGATTTTAATTGTAAATGGGATCTGGAAGATGGGTGTAAAACTGTTACAAACACGGAGTCGGGTTTTTTGATGAGGTACATCGTTGAAGCCCCCGTTGAAGCTTTCCAATGTGAGGTTTGATGGACTAATGACCGATAAATTTGAGGACAACCCAAACATTCAAGTGACATTTTCGTGTGGCTTATTGACTATTGCCTCGTTGCCATTGCCATCGTTATATCTATATTACATCTCCCAAAAAAGGAGTTTTAAGTGAGTAGTTAATTGCTCTTCAAGGTCATGTTTGTTTGTCAAAACCAAACGATGTTTTAGTTTTTGGAACTATGGAGTATAAAAGATCCAAAAACATAAAACATTATGGGTTATGGCTTCGGAAGTATTAAAAAGAATCTCATGCACGATCTAGTTTGACGATTTAGTGGGAAGATATGGATCCCTGTTCATTTCGCAAAGTATTCTGCGATATGTGAACACTTTGGCGATAGAATTGGAGGTCCAACTAGTTCTGAAGCCAATTTTCCCATCTCTTCCGTTTGTCTCCATGCTGCGTTTAAAACATATCGCGGTGTGGAGCACACACGGATTCCATAGTTTTCTCAGTTTCAACAACTTTAACCTAGATTTTTTTGTAGAGGAATCTTACCAATGTTATTCCGCTTTTTCATGCTCCATGACATTAGCTTACGAGCATGACATGAGCTCACGAGGTGAACAAAGGATAGCTTGAGTAACGTTTGATCATTTTAACGAAAAACCATATATAACTACAATGATAGATATCCAATCTAGCGAAGTGGGTCAACTAGGGATAAGGCCAAGAGACAGAGAGGAAATGGACGGAGATCATACATGTCTGAAAGTGCTTCAGGGCACTTGTAATACGAATACCTAGCGTGCCGTCATACTGTTAATCGGATTAAAGTTATCCAATACATAAAGTTCATTAACTCAGTGAAAATTGGAAATAGAAATTTAGTAGAGATCTTTTGTTTGGCCGTGGATGCCGTTTCTAACTTAACAGACGTTCATCTTTATATCTAGCTAGAAAGGTATGTGTATCATTGACATGCATTAAAATGTAATTTAGTAAAGTACAACAGCTTTCAGTTTAAATGTATTCAGCGGTAACAACATAAACAAAACAGGCCCATATCACACAGAGTTCCAAGAGTTCAATTACCGATCCAAATGTCCCCTCGCACTGATATACGCGTGCGATACGCATATCCGAGGTCAATTATGGTGACCTCGATTAAAATCAAAACCGCTCGATTGTCGTTAACGCAACCGACAACCACGAAACCGGCCCGACCAGGTGGTCAAGGTTTAGGTCAAAAGGGGCTGACACATAGGGCACGTGGATTTGGAGAATTGCATCGAGCTTCCAATCACGCCGAACGATTTCGCAGGAATCGTCCTCATTCTCAGCCGGTGTGCTGACACAGCGTCGTTCCACGTGCCGACAACGCAGGATGTCAGTCAAACGTCCTGGGTGGCGTTGGACTGGCACAGTGATGCTGCCGCCGAGGTAATGATGGCTTTACACGATGACCCACCCTCTGTGCGGCCCCCTGCGGACAGTTCTCGGCGCTCGCTCCATAGGCGATTTTCGAGGCGCTATCGTTGTCACAGCACTTTCAGTCAAATGATGCACGGAACTGACCTTTCCAACCGGGACCATTAATATCTTTCAACGCGCCGAATTGGCACAGCGACAGATAGAGCAGGGGGGAGGCGAAAACGAACCGTCAGAGCGGAGACCAACTGAGCCGAATAGACGGTTCGTTGAACCAGGCTCCTGTTTGGCCACAGCTGCCTGAGCAGCAAGCCTGAGCAGCCTGGGGAGCATACCAAGTTTCGATAAATCACGCTGGCCAACCACTCTCGCCGGGCTTCACATGTGTGCATCTCAAGGCCGTTGCCGGTGCCGTTTTCGGGCGCGCTCATTTGCATGAACTCCACCTCCACCATCGCAAGCAGCCGCAGCCGGGTTTGTCAATCGCAAAAATCGGGTTTTTTGTTTAAAGGCCCCAGCGCCAGAGATGGTGAAGATGTCAGCGGTCAGCGCCAAACACACATATGTCCCAGAAGCTCGATTCGTATAAAAGCGTCCCGGCCGGTGCCAGTTGTCATCAGTCAGCTGTTTGCAAGTCTGCAGTTCAAACGTTCCAAAAACACCACACGTTGAAGTTTCCGCTCGTAGAACACAAAACCGCTTACAGAAGATGTTTGCCAAACTGGTAAGGCAATCAGGCATCTGGGTCCTTCCGCGAATCTGCTGATTCAACGGAGGGGCTTCAAAAAAAAAAACCTCACAAAGTTTCCGATCCTCACGGGAATGTTCCAGGATGTTTGATCATGTTTTCTGGTTTTCCATCCCCCAACCGTGCAATAGATTGTTCTCGCCGGCGTTGTGTGCCTGGCCGCGGCCGCACCCCCAAAGAAGATTGCCCGGGCATCGGGCGGTGGTCCCGACAGTGCCGCGATTGTGGTCCAGCAGGATCAGGTGATCAACGACGACGGTTCGTACAACTACGTGTTCGAGACGAGCAACGGCATCCGGGCGCAGGCGAGCAGTGCCGACGGTGTCCGCGCCTCCGGTGATTTCTCGTACCCGGCGCCCGACGGCTCGAACATTGCGCTCGCGTACGTCGCCGACGAGTACGGGTTCCAGCCGCAGGGAGCGCATCTGCCGGTCGAACCGCCGGCACCGGAGCACGTCATCAAGCAGCTGGAGGACATCCGGGCCAACCCGCCGAACGATGCGTACTTCGATGCCGCCTTCCTCGACGCGGAAATCGCTCGACTCCGGGCCACCCAGGGCTAGGCTGGGGTTAGTGGTTGTGATTAGCGAACTGAAGCAAGAGGGGTAGCAAAATTGTGTTATAATAATAATAAAAAATCGTTTTTCTTACTAAACATTTGCACTGGGGCGTACGCACGCACACACTGAAGTCACCGTATCACCGTACCAGTCTCCCTGATTGCGGATTGCGGAGCGAAACCCCGTTCTGGATTCGAAATTGGAACGATATCTTGATCTCCGGTGGACAACCCCCTCTGGGGCCGGACCCGGAAATCCGAATCATTCTCCATGTCTCCGTGCCTATCGCCGTGACCCTTTTGCGCTGGACACACGAGCACACCGACAACACGGACACGGGTGTCCGTAGCCACAGCGAAGGGGATATTGAAACAGGATATTCACATCACCCCCGGATGTGTTCTTGCTCCCAGAGCGAGCACCCGATTGTCGTTGCGGATTTGACACAGGGGCACAGTAACCGGTTCGGGTGATGCGCCTCTGCAGCTAGATCGGAATCTATTTTTGGAGCGAAGTTAATTTCTGTTTCATGACAGGAAATGATGTCGCTGCCGCCGTTGGAAGGGGCTTCCCGGGGGCTCCGTTAGTGTTTGGATCGATAAAGGCTTGATTACTTTCAAACGTTTCACAACAGACGTGGCTTTCGAATGTGTGCGAATGTGATCAGTGCTCTCGAAAAAGGTCCTCAGACTATCGGTTGGGTGTATGGTGGTGTACGAGACACATTTATTGGGGTTGCAATTGTTATTCAAATTTGATTACGGGCTACCGATGAGAGGAGAATTTAATATCGACAACGATTTTGACGCAATGCATGGCGGGAAGTATAGTATAACAGAACATGAAGACGATTCAATGGAGTCGCTAAATATGGTTGATAGTTTTCTAAGCGATTACTAGACAATAATAGATAACTATTATGTCTTTTAAGCGTTCCATTCTAAGAGGAACTTAAGACTCTTCTAGAAGAAAATAACGCAATGCTGTAGTAGGTAAAGCATTGGGAGTAACACGTCTAAGATTACCTGTTTAAAACATTTTCTAGTGATGTCTAGACTAAGTCAATACCGCCATTGAGTCTAACAGTTGTTGATGCAACATACCCTTTCCATCTAAGCTCTGTAATCATCGTGAGAATAACAGGCTAACCAACTTATATTATGGTGTCTATGGCTTTGAAATAGACGCTCGAATGACTTTTGGACAGATTTCGTTGTCCGCTCAAACCAGCACTGCGCATAATGAAACAGTCCTTCATAATCATCACAAAACTGACTGTCGCTTACAGCGCGTTCGGTGACATTCCGATTACGTTCGACTTCTACCCAACCGCAACAATCACTCGACAACAAAACTACCGACACCGTTGCACAAAAGACGATCACTTCGCCGGCAAACAGTGACGAAGTACCCGAAAGCACGGGGCCGGGTGTACGGTGGGCAAAACTTTCCACACTTACCACCATTTTTCATCAGATTATTTATATCCGGTACAGCGTGCCGGAAAACAACCCGTAATGAGCCCGGTGGGGTGAGTGGAGTAGAGAAAGGCATCTATCACGAACGGCACCCGGCCCCAACACCCGTGTTTCGAACAGTGCGCAACAAAGTGTTTGTGCGAAAGTTTTAATTGGATTTAGGTGGCATCCGAAACACGGTCCGGGGATTTTTGTGCGCAGTTTGTGCGCTCCAACATGCAAACGCTTCGCCTGGTGGCGCTGGCTGGCTGTAATTAATTACGAATGATTGTTTTATTTTCAATTCTCATTTGCCTGTTGGTCAGTGAAGGAGTGTGGGCGAGAGGCCGTGGATAAAGTTAGGCCACCCCCACATAGAAAATTGTTTCTCAAGATCTCAGGAGCGCAAATTTGTTGATGCGAAGCGTGAAAGGCATCATTTGCATCGCGTGCAGTTGCATTTACCGCAGCAGCAAACACAACACTTACACAACGCAATACCATTCACGGTATTACTTTCCGCAGCGGATTAATAAACTCGAGCGGCGCCAACGACAAACGGGCGAGTTCAAGTAGCTCGAAGATTTCAATTACCGATTGGCAGTTTCGATTATCTTTGACTCTGCGCGGGCGGTGGAATAAATCTTTCTCCGCTTGCTGATTTTTTTTTCCACGGAAACTCCTCCACCAAACGGGAAATGGCGCCTAAGATACGAACGCGGAGGAGAGCACCAAACACCAAAACATGAGCGCGTAACGAACGATTTCCACCGGCAAAAATCGATCGGAGCCCAGATTCAAATCACTCGAATGCTCTCTCGCTCGTATCGTGCTGTCAGATAAGTGTGCGCTCCCAGGGCAGGTCTGTGGCAGCCCCTCCACAGCCGGAGATCGATCCGGAACGTCCGAAACAAAACTGGCACGCTGGAACACACGCCGCACGGAGCCGAATCCGCCGAGGTTCAAAATCATGTTACATCGTTCGTATTACCATTTACAAGATTGTAGTTATGTTCGCTTCCTTCGTATCCTTTGCTTGCTCCGTGTACACACACACCCCTTCATCGGTCTGGCAACGGTTGGATTTTTGGGAGTCATTTTTTTACCCCCCAGAGCAACCCACCTCTTGGAATTGGCTGTCACGGCTCGTCGCCATCGAGCCACTGGCTCGAGGAAAAAGCTTTTCCGCACACACACAAACACAGCGCGCAAGATAAAAGGCGCGCTATCTCGGGGCGCTTATGCCGTCATGCCGTCTGCTCTGGACAAGGACGCCGCCGCCAGGACCTCTGGCAACCGGCAGATCGAAGGCCAAGGAAATGAATGAATAATAAATGGATATGTGTAGAGCTACATCGCAGCGAGCGGGTTTCTTCAGGGGTTTCTTCACAGAGAGAGAGCGAGAGAGAGTAATAGAAAAAAAACCTCTCGCATGAAGACTAAAACCCTCCACCGGTTCAAGGAAACGCCAAAAAGCAACGCTCCTTTTGCTACGGGTGTATGCGCTTTATATATATTTGCCATTTTGTAGGATCCTTTCAAGTGCAGTAGGAGGAAGAGAGAGAGAGAGAGACCCGCTTCGATGTGGGTGGGAAGCCGGGTGGCTTCCGGTGCAGGAATCCTTCCGAACCGGGGGGTTCTTTCACAAGCAACGGCACGCACACGAGCGCGAGCGCACCCCGCCACCGGAAGGCTGATTTTTGGGGCCAAATTTTTGGAAGAACCCCGTTGTTTACGTTCCTCTTGCTCTTCCCGGTTGCTGTTGTTGGCACTGACGCACGCCGGGCTGTTTTTTCCTGTTGTTGTTGTTGTTGTTGTTGTTGTTGTTGCTGATGCCGCACGGCTGCTGCTCGCTGTGGAGGAATTGTATTCCAATTTATGCTCATTTCGAACACAAAAGGAAACACTCCTTTCCTTGCTGCTGGGGCAAACACGGCGAACATTATGTCAATAAATTTAACATATTACTCTTCCCTGCGAGCCGAAATCACGGCACACGCAAACACACGATCGTGCTGGGAAGATAAAACATCACTATGGTGAATAACCAGGCCTGCTGCTGCTGTGTGTGCGTGTGTGCGCATAAGGGAAATGGAAAATTGAATTCATCGAGTAGGTTTTTCTGTTCTGGCATCCGATCCGGGCGAGCTCGAGAGCCGGTTCATTTGAAAGCGAAAGATGACTCGCTGCCAACGCTTGAGACGACGGCTGTTTAAATCAATTAGTGAAATCGAGCTCGCTTTTAAGTCGGGCTTATTGAAGCCTTTTCCGTTGGGCTTTTGGCGGAGGGCGCTTTTCGCATTCGGGTAGCCCGTCGGGGCGGGGGGAGTTTTAATTGAAAACTATTTATTATGCATGAAACAAATGGCTCACGTTCTTTGGGGAGCAGCAAGAAGGTGAGTGTTTGTTTTTTGATCGGCCATATTTTGCGCTTTGTGAAGGGATTTATGAAAGCAAAACACGATAGGAACATGGTCGCCCAAACATTCTGACACACTGAAAGACTTCAAAGCAAATCAACCAACGCGACGTTTTAACCAACGCAATGAAATCACATTGACCAATTTCTTGCTAACATGACATTTAATATTGATTACCTGCTTCATTTTAACCCTTTATGTTTGAGTGTCCCTTCAGAGTCCCCTTTTAATGTTCTATAAACTATTTATTCTTGTTAGCTAAGCTATTTATAAGTTTTTAGCTCATTTGCAACAACAGCCCAAGCCCAAAATTTACATTTAAATGAGATAAAACCCTTATACTAACTCGTGTACTAAGAACTGGATCAATCGGAACAGATCAGAAAGAAATCGAGCAAACTTTAAAGCCTGTTTGAAAACGGTTCCTCAGAACTGCGGAGGCAAATAAGGCTGCTGTTTAATATTAAAAATTCAATACCCGCTGCTATCCCCGATCCAAGTAGCCGACAGATGCGATTTATTTTCAAACACATCACACAGTAGTAGGCATCGCTAGAGCCCGGGAGCCCCGGTAAGCTTCCCGGGCTAAGCTGTGCTACTATTCCGAGAAAAAGCGAGTCGCTTGTTAGTCAAGGCATTCAATTCGCAAGCCCCGGAGGAGACCGGTGGAATGCATCGTGCCTGGAACTCGTACCGTGCTGCATCCGGTCCAGGGCTGCCTACTACTACAGCCACTACTACTACCACAAGAAGATCCTTTCAAACGAGCACTCTTTCAGCGGAACGCTTAGGTATCCGGTAAGCCGATTAGAGATAATCAAAAGTCAAGAAATATTTACCGTATGCGAGTGTGTGTGTGTGTCTGTGAAAGTGTTAGGATGTGGTGCAGCAGCGCAAGGTCGAGAACATTTCCACTCTGGATGCCTCTCCGGATGCCTGTCAGTGAGTATTATTGACTCTCCGCCCTTTTTTTCTGCTGCCCTTCGGCACAGACGACTTCCGCACAGCAGGACCACCGAACGTCTGCCAAGGTTGGTTTAAAGATGTCTCAGGACTGGATCCTTTCGGCCCGGCAAAGGAGCAGCCGAGTGCACGATCCCTTTCGCGACCTCCCGGTCCGGCGGGTCAGGTGGAACCTAAATCCTGCTATCCGTACGTATTGACGGGAGCGTGCTTTATTTCGATCCACCCGCCGGATCCCGAACAAGCCGCTCGGTAATCCAGCGGACCTTCATCAAGGGAACAGAGCCCGGTAGTGGATCAACCGCCGGATGAAACGAAGGCTCGGCTGCTGGAGGTAAGTAGCATTAGTTTCCATTCGGTTTACACGATACGACACCCGTTTTGGGAGCAGAAAGCTCATAATCAGCCGTGCGTACGGTGGAGCTTATTTTGAGGAAATAGGGGGAGGTTTGAACAACGACGACGAAAGGATCCAAAGGGCGAGCTTACGGGTTAAGAAGGATAAAAGACGACGTGCTCCTAATTAACCTCGTTACTTAAAGTTCTGGCAGGCATCATATGTTTGCTAATGTCTGGGCTGTTTTTCGGAACAGAGAACAACATACTAGGAAATGACCAATAACACTACCCCAATTGACCAACAGCGGAGGCACAACTCGCCCCAATCGATACAGTTCACTTCGTGTGACGTTGAGCACACTCTTTGATTAAGTGGTGCAGTCGGAAACTATCCTCCACCGTGGCAGCTCGCTTGCAACGGAACCTTCCAGAGAAGCATTCCCTCCCACTGGGATCTGTCAAAACCCCGGAAACTCTACGGTCCGTGACGGCGGTTGCCGACTCCGGCTCCGTAGTCCGAGAAGACGAGCTTCTCGTTCGTTCGGTTGGCTGAAGAGCTTAAAAGGTAATAACCATAACAATTCCCGGACACACTCCCGGCCCCGGCCATGAGGTGAGATTTTGTGCAAGCTGAGTTATTGTACCGAACAGCGCACCGACCAGAGGAGAGGCACCCCATGCCGTCTCTAAAATGTGACGATAGCGTGAAACGATTCGTGAATCACTTTCCAATAAAGTAGCAATCCCCGGATTGCACCGAACCCGTGCTCGGAAAGGGAGAGAGCGAGAGTGCTTTTATTGCTTCAGCACGAACGTCCTCGGCGGCACACTATCGCAAAAGACCGAAACCGAACCCGACGGTACCGAAAAACTACCCCGGCTCTGGGACGTGCTGGCCCGGCCCCGGAAAGGAGCGGAAACTTGTGTAAACATCAGTTTTTATTGTGGATTAAATAGACTTACAAAAATGATACTTTAACGATGTTTACCATTAAATTTGATGGTACCCGCCGCCTCGTTCAATGCTGCGCAACTGGAACGGTTCGCTACACGAATCCGTTTGGCTGGGAAGCAATCAGCGGGAGCCGGCGTCTGTCACGGCCATCGATTGGAGTGTAGTGCGTTTCCTGATGGAATCACTTTCTGCGCTTCGGCTGCCCATGAGGAGAGCTTTGGCATTGGATGGCCGTTTTGAAAGAAGTCATATTCGCCCCCTTTTGCAAGTGGTGCACTTGGTGCGTCCTTTCGCAATATTGGGATGCCTGTGATTGCCTGCCACCGGGCCACCGGCACTAATGACTAGTGACTGCGACCCTGCCTACGTTCCGCTAGCTGATTGTCAATCGATAAACACGCTCAGGACGGTCGTGTTGCTGTCCTACATCTTCCCAGCCCAAGCGAGACGGTGGTGTGGCAATTGGAAGCTGTTGGCGAACTTTACCGTCCGCAAACTTGAAGCAGACAGAGTTACATTTGCAAGCTGTCCCCTGTCCCGGGTACAGTGATACTCCTTCCCGCGTGCTCTAGCGATGTTGCCGACTTTATGCTTTCCTTCCCCCGATGGAGCTAAACTTAGAGCGGAAGCACAGCGGCGCAGCGAACTTCCAAGCACATCCAACGACGGCTCGAGTACACATCATCACCGGCACACAATGATGACTTGCGCCAGAACGCACCCGCAGGCTGAATCGAACATAAGCGGTGGTGGTGGAGGCTTCACGTCGTCGTAGCTTCCCAGCAGCCGGAAGAAGCGCACTGAAGAACGGATTTTAAAGGCAGGTTTTTTCCAACATTTTCTTGCCCGCTGTGGTGCATAGTGAGTGGCAATGTCCTGTGCAGTGTTCCGGTGCGAGAGGGGTTTTCATGCGACACTAACGGGCGCATATGGCGGCGATTGACACTTTTGCATGTTAGGGCTTTAGGCGATGTTTTAGTTGGAGTCTAATGTTTAAACAACTTGAAGATTTGCTTGAAGATCTTCAAACATTTTGAAATCCATACATTTCAGAAATACAGCTCGTTGGTTTTAAAGGTCGCTTATGGTGTCACTTGACACCTAAAAGAGTATTTAGGATATTAAAGATCGATAAGGCTGACATTTTCACCAGTTGTGCGCTAACTATCATAGACTTAAGTCAATTTAAAACGATCATATAAAGAACACCAACTCATATCGATATTATCTCTTCAGAACCCATGCTAAACGTGTCAGTATGCAGGTTTAGTAGCTAAGAACCTAAAAAATGTCGGAAATGTCTGACTGAATCTTCACAAAAGAAATCACTTCAAAACTCACATATCCGGCGTATGGAATTCAAGATCCAAACAATATTTATTATAGTTTTTCTTTCTAGAATAACTCTTGTAAAAATGGGTTGGTACTTTAGCGAACTGGAAGAGAAAACCCAAAGAGATAAGGTCATAAACCAAACCGACTATAAAATGAGAATTGTTCGTGCAAACTGTTGTGAAAATCACATCTAAATCGATCGATAACTACCAAAACATAAACTACCAAAACATAGCCTGTTAGGTGTCAATTTTCAACATATAGGACCGTTAGTGTTAAATCCGCCCCGTCTGCCGAGTAGCTGCTCCGAGAACGCATCCAGATTACAGATTCCACGGTGCTGAAGCTTTTAGGAAGCAAAGCGGATATAAGCAGCGCACACACACACAACGCACGTTGCGCCCTTTGGAAAGTGGTCAATATTTTACTTGCGTGCATTAAAGCCATCCAGCCGCGTATGACAGCTGTCAGCCGTTCGGGACGCGAGTCGGGTAGGGCGACCCACGCTAGGTTACGTCAAACATATCTCGCTCCATCCGCCGCTTGCACCAGTAATGTGAACCATTTTCAGGAGTTATTTCCGCACACACACACACACACCTATGGGGAAAGGAAATATTTGAACCCATCGTCCCCTCCCGTGCGTACATGCGCATGGCGGTATGGAATGTCTCGCATCAGGCTGGTGGTTCATCCCCCCCGGGGGGCAATGTCTGAGAGTTAACCCAGGTGCATTTACGAACACACACACACACACACACACACCCATGGCACCCGGAAACCGGCGTTTTTTTGTGTGTGTGTTGCGCGTCTCTTTTGTAGTAAAAGCGAGTGCGAGTTTAACATAGTTGAAGAGAGAGAGTGTGCCTCGATGGCGGCCGGAAGGTGACGATGCTAACGATGTCAAAAACGGCACACACACACTCGTCGCGTCTCGTCGCGCCGGAAGTCCACGGCGGGCACCAGGTAGGCGCACGGGACATGGCAAACTAAGTTACGAGCGGGTAACAACGGCACACAGTACACCGAAAGCCGTGCGTCATCGTGGGGGGCTTTTACGGCACAGCAAGACACCCACCGAGCGACTGCTACACTGAACGCCCCGGAATGTGTCACCCGACCCGGCATCCCTGGGCGGCTCGGAGGCGCAAAAGGATGTTATTTGTAGATAAAATGTAGAAAATATTTTACAAAAGCTCCGGAGGGCTTTCGGAATGGGGGGGGGGGGGGACGCGAAAAAGAAAGCCGGGTTCTTCTTCGCTCGCCACTGCATTCCACGTTCCACAGCGCAACGAGAGTATGACGGTATTTTTGGGGCCCGGGTGCCATGTCCATGTGTGTGCGCCGCTAAACGCTCGCACGCGGGATGTTTTGCGCTCCGGAGTCCGGGACAATCTGGCGGTAATGATAAGTGACATATTGTGGGTGACTTTTCACATTTACTGGGCTGTGGAGGGCCGGCGTTTAGTTTGAGCTTGCGGAATTTGAAGTCACTCTTTAATGGTGTGCGCGGTGTGTGTTTCGAAATAGTTTAGAAGCCGAGCCGGGAGCTTCGGGCGTTATAAAATCTCATTCATAATGCATTAAAGTCACTGGTGTGAAGAATCGTGTTTGATGAGCAAACAGACATGTGTGACACACATACACACACAGGCGATGTATTTTTAGCGCAGCCATAAACCAAATTTGGCCTTAAAACACGGCTGGGTCTCCTTCGTGCTGGACCAGTTTTGTTTGCCTCGCTGCTCCATATTTGCCAGAGCCGGTTTGGCAATGTTTGTCTCGACAAGAGAAGACAAGACAAGAGTGACAAAAAACACCGTTGAAACAAGTCACCAGGAAGATACGGTTGTCTCCCGAAGCCCAGACTGGGCCACGCAGACACACACAACCGCTGTGTGGTGAATAAATTTGAATCGGAATCAGCTCAACCGGTAAACCGGCGTGTGGCTGATGACGCTGATGATGACGACGACGACGACGCCGGGTGCATCGTTTTGTCCGTGATTCGAGCCGCCCGACTCGGCCCGGGTGATGCAATTGGTTTAAGGTCATCTTCATCTGCATGCAGGTGACTTTTGGCGGGAGCCAAACCAGACATTTCGGTGAGAAAGTAGTCGTTTTTATCGGGCCGGCCGGTTGAAACCGAAACAGAAAATTGGACCGAAATTACACTCGCGACAGGGCGAACCGGGTACGCTGTTGCCTAGCAACCGTAAAAAAGCGCCCGAATTAATCTGGCGCATCCTGCCCGTCGGCGAGGACACCACCGTGTTAAAATGCAAAATTTCAATCCACCTCGGGCGGGATAAAACCGACCTGGAGAGTCCTTCCGAGGATAGTTACCTGCAAAGACAGAGAGCGAGAGAGAGAACAGAAAAACAAGTTAAGCTAAGATATCGGCCATGAAATGGGGACATAGATATAGCGGAAAAAGTGTTCCTGTCTTTTTGTCTGTGTGCTTTTTCCTTTTGTTGGTGTATCTGGGTGTGTGTGTGTGTGCGCTGCACCATATTGATGTAAATTTATTCGTAAAATTTTAATTATTCATGCAAAAACGGAACCTCTCCTCGCTGGGGTGCAAACGAGGATCGAGGTTGTTAATAACAGTTTGACAAGCTTTTCCTGCTCCTGCGTCTGGTCCGGGGTGGTTTTCCACGTTCCCCGCCTCCGTCGGTCGTGCCGGCTAGGGATGTAATTTTAAATTCTAATCTACGAAATTGAAGCATCGGTAATGGTTTGTGTCTCGCGGGAGTGTAGCCGAATGTAATGGGCAAGAAAATGACTCCTCTCTATTACGCCGAAGGTTGGCACGGTATAATGGGGGATGGCTTTTTGTGTGAGTGTCTCTTGTCGATAACGGTCTGTTGCCTTGGACGGTTCATAACGCTTGATGTTTGGTTTAGTCCAAGCATTTTTGTATCAACGAAGACAGTGCAAAATATACCTTCGTAAATGATTTAGTTACTGTGTAAGTAAGTGATTTCAAGATTAATTCACTGTAATACAGTCAAGCTAAACTGATAGCTCATAATGCTTCACTTCAATCTAATCCCACCTTTTTATGTTTTTTTTTGTTTCTATCTATTTTTGAACGACACTGTTAATTTTTCTATAAAACTTGCCGGTTCTAGGATTAGCTTAATAGTTTATTTTTACTCGATTTTAACCCATTTATCTAATTTTTAAACTTTTTTTCTTGTGTACCGATGTTGCCAATATTAATTCTAGCTCTGTTCTAGAACGCTATTCTAAGTAACACCACTTGAAAGTAACTCCATGTTGTTCTGGTCCCTACAGTAATCATTTCAATACAATCAGATGAAAATCACTATCGGAAAAATACATTTTGTGTCATGGAATTATTATAGTAACCAATTATTTGTTACATATTACTGTAACTGGTTCAAAAAGCCCGCGATACTCAACATAATTAAGGTCGTAACAAGAAGAGATCACTGGGAAATAGTTATAACACTTTTAAATCAAGCTTTACCATCATACATCGTTCATGTAACGCGGATTGCATACTTTTTGGCGCAAACTTAAACTAAATGTGATCTACAGTATTTGCACGATAAATGTTTGCCTAACGCTTTATTTACGCTTCAACTGGCTGTTTACATTAATTCAGTTTACAGGCTAGGTAGTATTTGTAAGATAAGATGATCATTTATTTGAAGAAAAAATCATTTAATACCAATTTGCACTTTAATCATTCACGTTTGCACATCGTTTATATTTCAAGAAATGCTTCACTTGCAGAATCAATTTCGACATGCGAACATCATGGCCTGCTCAGGCGTTTATTGGCGTCCATTTCGTGTACCTGTCAGTTGCACATACCGATATTCTGTCCTCCTTCGCTATCTTGCTCTCTCACTCATTTCACCGGCTCGATGACTTCTCGAGTCGCACCATTGACTTTAATCCAGTTTTCGGCGAATGAAGCAAATCGAGCAGCCACCCGCCGGTCCAACAAGTCAAAAGGAGAACCCGCGCTCCTTCGGGATCACAGGTCATGAAAAGCACCAGTGCCAACTATTCCCAGAGCCACCCGGCCGGTAGGAGCTGGAGGCAGCGTGGAGCAAGGTGAGACAAAGAAAACACATAGAATGTTATTTTCGTTCCCGACCGCTTGATCTCTCGGCGGCGATCTCAGCCCCCCCCCCTCCCCTCGGTTGCGACCCACAGGGGGGAAATTTATTTTCATTTCTACTCGCAACCGACCCGGCGAGGGGCCGGGCGAAGAGATTCGCCGCTTCCGCATGTCTTAAACGGCGGCAGCTTTATCTGGTTTGGTGCAGACCGGAATCGGTGGTCTACCCTCACTCTCTCTCTCTCTCTCTCTCTCTCTCTCTCTCTGTCTCTCTCTCTATCTTCCCGGTCGTTTGGCGCTCGTGTTTGGAGCCCCGAATCTAATGAAGTGAAACATTCTCCGTTTTGCCCCGGCATGTCCGGCATCGGTTCTTCCGGATGCTGCTTGTTTTCATCGACCCCTTTCCCCTCCCGAAAAGCGCACCGTTCATCCGGGCAACAAAGAAACAAGGAAGACCGGACACGAGGCACCGAACGAGGCAAGTACATATTTTTACCGCCACTAAAAAGCCATTCGTTTATGCCGGCAGGAAAATATTACATTCCTTGGAGTTTTCGGTGGTACCGGCGGCCCTGTGTTTGTGCTTGTGCGAAAAGCAAGACCGCATGACCCCTGGAGGAATCTTCCGCCCGGGAAACAGAGCTAAGAGAATCGAATTGAAAAAAGATTGAGTTAAGAGTTACGTTTCTGCACCCGGTTGCGTTGTGGACTCTCCCGTTTGGCGTTGGGATGTCTGTTATTGCGTTGCCTTTTGTAGTGCGCCTGGTCCGAAGACGAACACCGGTTTCCGGGCATGCCGGGACGACGGTTTTCCCCACGGTGGAGCTGGAAGTTTGCGTGCCGTTGCACCGGTCACCGTGAAAGCATGTTTTGTGTGCCCCCGAAAACTGCCATCTGTGTGTTTCTGTGCGGTGAGTAAAAGTGTCACTAGAATAGTACTGCTACTACTACTACCTTAACTACACCTTCCCCATTTCCCCGAGCAAACCCCATGTTCCGGGAATTAAGGTAACTGTTGTCGGACGCTTTTTGGACGCCGGTGGGCCATAAAACCCTCGCCTGAAGTTCGACGCTCGAAATGTTTAGAGTTCTGGCCGGGCAGGGCGTTCTGCGAGGGGTGCCGGTCATCAAAAAGCAGGATTTGGGGTGACCAACACCGGACCGGGACGTTTTACGAGCGTTCATCCCAAACCGTTGGTCGTTAAATTTGTAATTTTCCTTATTTTTTAGGTCGGAAAAGAAAATCTAGTTGATAGTTTGTTGACGCAGGTAAGGGACGCACTGAGGGGGCCTAAACGAACCCCAATTGGCACTCAATTTGACACATGTCCAACGCAGCGGACCTGAGCAGTACGGACGTACTCCCGGAGTTCGCAGTCGTAAGGTCCGTTTCCAAACATTGGTTCCAAGGGCGAGGGTTTTTGATGATGTTTATTACTCGCTCGCTTTTATGGTCTTTTAATTTCTAATTTTGATTCGTTTGCGCTATATCAAGCGGAATGACGAGCGCCGGGGGCTTATTAAAAGTCTAATTTAACAATCTAAACTTGGCTTTGTTATGGGGGCCGTGGAATCACTTGTAATGCTCCTCCCACCGCCGGACAAGAAACGGAACGGAACGCAGCTGCAGGCGAATACGACCCGAGCGAAACTGCATTAGGTTAACATTTCCATGCGATTTTGGGGGTCGCGCCTTTAAGTCCATCTTTCGCGGGGAAGTTTCTTCTGCGGCGGAAAACAGTTGCGAATGTCCCAAGTGTCGCTTTGTCTGCTGGTTCCAGTGGCTGCTGGATAAGAATGCAGTACAATTATCATCCTCGGCACAGTTTGGGCGAGCGAGCAGTGTCGCCAGACGTGTCCGGGATGTTCGGTTCAGTTTTAACACCCGATTCGTCGTACGCTTCTCGTTCCTTGTCGGAAGTGGAATCCAACTCCGGCCAAGATGCGCACTTCGGAGGGGTGTGAAATAACATTTTAAACTTTACGATTATCTCCGGGACGGTTTGTATCGGAGCTGGTCGTTCGAGACGAGGAAGCTGCATGTTGAAGTTTTCGCATCAACTGTGGCAACTAATGGCAGATTTTAGGGAAATCGCGCTGCAGCTGCTTTCTTGAACAAATCAGAGAGGGGATTTAATTAGGTTTGGCGATTTAGGCTTATTGGCCTTAACTTACTATTTAGGCGTAGACCTTTTTGGTTGAATGGATTCAGTACGCTCCTGCGCTTGTAACCTTGCTTTTTTCTATGATAGCTCAAAGTTTTTGTTTTGAAGACTTAATTGATCATTCAGAAGCCCATGCTCAAATCGAAATGTATTCCAATCACAATATCACAAGCAAAACGTTGTTGTAGATCATATTTATGGAGCTGCTCCCACGTGCACACACGTTTATCTCGCCGGCCATACATTTTTCCCCTCCGTCACATGATCATGCCCATCTCTATCCGGTTCGCTGGCCCGGCCCATCCGAAACGGTTGTGGATTATGTACATATTTTTAAAGATAATAATTCGCCGAAACACACACCGATAATAATAATTCCAGCTCCCGGCTGACAGGCTATGCGCAATGGAGCCCATTTCCATCGATCGGTCGACCGGTCCCGGGATCTGTTATTATTGCCCGGTCTGGTGTGGGAAGGGGTTTCGGTTTCGCAAAAACCATTGCCCGACATTCAACACCGACACGGACTGGGGCTGATGATAGACAGAACCCGATCCCATCCCGAGCCGTAGGATCCCCACCGCTGGGAGGTTGCGTTCCCGGGCGTATGGAGATGTTGGGCAAATATTTGTACGGTCGATATAATGAGCCGGGTGCCGGGGGAGGGAAGGATGGTTTGGTTTGGTCTGGTGTGAGTGTGTTCTCTTCGGGCAAAGTACGATGGCCGAGTGGCTCATCTGGCACACGGAACACGTATGTCCGTGGAGTGTCAATGTTGGGAGTTATTTTATTTTCTCAGTGCCAGATGCTATCGCTCCGTTGTGTCATCGTTGCAGTACACATGAAATCACATCGTCGGTACGTCGTTTAGGTTAGTTTTAGAAATGAGATAAATGCGACAAAAAAAATGCAAGTCTATATTTCTTTAAATGTTGATTTTTATGAACAAAAATGATGGACGGTTGTTTTTTGATTTGTAAATATTATGTCTGGTAGGGAAGTGGATTACAATTCGACTTCTACTGACCATACTTATTTCATGATTTTACCTAAATGTATTTGACTTGGCCTGCATTTAAGCTGTAAGATTAGTATTGAAAGAAAATGATACAAGATAGGTAATATGCGAATATATGAGATCGTTGTAGTTTGCTGAAAAGTGTTTATTGACGTTGAAAATTATAAGTCAAGCGTCAATTGTGCGTCGAACTAACGCACAATTTCCAACCTTTCTTCAAAAGCTGGTGGTCTGTGCGTATTGAATGAAAAATACAGTAACATGGAGAAATGCAATACATATGCAACCTGTTACATATGCAATACATATGCAAACTGTACAAATGCAACCTGTTTTATACATACAAATTTAGACACATAGCGCGTCTCCACAAATATTAGAAATTTCGTAAAAACTCCGCCATTTTCATGGCCATAAATGGTCACAAGTGATAATATAACTTTGATGAAAATTTGCGTGATTTGATGTAATATTTGATAACTCAATTTTTAGTTATGGTCTTCTACAGTCTGAAAATGTTCCAATTACCACTATTTTTCTGCGTAATGCGTATTGAAGAGCGTATTAAATTGATTGTGTTGGATCTTATAGTGGAATCTTATCCTTTTAACAATAATAGAAACATATTATCATAATTACGTTAGTCGAACTGAAGACTTTTGATCGTTTTCTTTCTCGACGTGTGAGATGGGCTGAAACGAACTGGAACGTCAACATCTTTTTAACGAAAATACTCCACATTTCATTATGTCTTTGTTTTCTTTAGTGGTCCAACAAGTTGTTTTTCCTTATTTTAATAATTTCAGCAGAGAAAGCATTCCTGGTGATGTGAAGTTTAGTACAGACAGACCAACGATATTCGGCAGGAGTTTCGATTGCTATCGTCACAAGCCAGCGTGTCACAAGTCGTTGGTGAGGTGTCTGCGAATGTGCGCCATTTTTTCGACTGCATTACAACCGATTACCCCCCGGACCGGGCACCAACTCGAGGCCTTAAAGGGAACCGAGTGAAAAAGCTTGCTTGGCTTCTATCTACTTGCTCCGTGACGCTCCAATGCTACCGCATCACGGGGACGCTTTCATGCACGTCCTCTCAAAACAAATTAACGCGCCGCCAGCTCGCCCTCTCTCTCTCTCTCTCTCTTGCGCTTCACGGAGGGTAAGAGTTCTGCTGGGGCTTCTGTCAACAACACGAAAGTCAAAGCATAAGAGCTGTTGAAAGAATGTTGCTAAATATGCTTAGTGGATGTAAAACAGTTAGGAAAGTTTGGCCCGCATCGTTGTTTGGCTCGCAGCGTCGTCGTCGTCGTCGTCTCGCTTTTCCTTTCAACTTCATCAACTTGGCTCTTTTCGCTGGCACAAATGCTGTTTTTCTTTCCGCGTCTCCTTCTGGCCCGGTCGCCGCCGTCAGCGGCGTAAGAAGCTTCACCTCTTTATCTCCCGGCCCCTCCCACTCCGCGCACCGTGAAAAGATCAAGTATCAACCTGCCGGGAGGCAGCGGAGAACTTCTCGGAAGCCGTATCGTCGAAGTCCTCGTCGTCGTCGTCATGTCCTTTCTGTCCGGAAATCTTCCTTGGCGTGCCTTTTGAAGCAAATTTGGCCGCCGGCCTACCGGGCCGAGAGGAACGCGCGCGCGTTTCTGTTGCGCTAATGAAAGCAGAATCGGTTCATAAATATAGATAGCTGATAACGCCTGCTGCTGCCTCTGCCCGGTTAGTGTACAGTGGTTGGGGAGGCGAATCGCTTTAATCTAAGTCGAGGCCAAGAGCCGCCGGTGTTGAATTTTTCATACCGAATTTCTGCCCACTCCCGGAGGCTGGTGGGTGTGGAAAATCGCGAAAAGAAGGTCAAATTTCTGTCGAAAACCCCTTTTTTGATGTTGATGGCGGCGGAAGCGCACAGCGGTACCTCTTCTCGCCGCCGGGAAAATGTCCCTTCGGCAGTCTGATTCAATTATTTGGACATTTGCTGAGGAGGTGGCGCATCCTTCTCGAATGGCCTCGCGGCGTGGAGAGTGGAAAACTTTGCCCGTTCCGCCCGTTTCTTGTGGGGGCGGGGTGAGCAATCGATACGGCGTGCGTCTTTTATAAGGCGGCTAGAAGAAGCAGGACATTCAGCGCCACATTGTGCAAGTGTCAGCCGGGAAAGCTGCGGCTGCAATCACGTAGGCTGGGATTTTCGCTTCACGCCCCGCTCGATCTAGTTGCCGCTGCTGGTGGTCCGGAGCGACGTGTAGGGGCGATGGTTTACGCTTTCCCACAGCGGGAAATTGCTGCTTCGGCGTAATCGGGCCAGCCTGACCACACAGCGCCGCGCCCAGCGCAGCGGACGCCATTTTCCATCCATTTCACGCCCAGGAGGAAAAAAAAAGCGCACACACCGGAAGCCATGGGGAACGTCCTCGTAATGATGGTGATCATCGGTATGTTTTCGGCACATTACCGGCATTGACACCAACCGTCACGTGCATCACACGGGTTTGACGTAATTTTCGTGAGGGAGGGAAGGCACAAATTTCGGCGCCCAATTTCCCCGCACTGGTTAATGGGCACACACACACACACACACACACACGTGGGCACGGTATGCGTGTGTAATGGCGTGCGGACTGGATTAGGCAGCGCTCCGGATGCTGGTTTACGCGCGGTGGTCACTTTCGTGGGCATGGATAGCACGATATTTACGGCGAAATATCGCTTTTATTGCCCGCCTTCCCGAAAGGAAATGATTATGTGGTCAGATTAGGGGGCAGTGATATGTTTTTGGTTCCCGCCATTGTGCTAGGGATGTTTGGGAGGGAACGCGCGCACCCGAGAGAAAGAGAGAGATTAGATGTGCGAGATAAGAGATTTCGCCATTCACAGCTCTATGTAAGAGTGTTTATGATGTGGTTTAATTTTTGTAAAAATAATTGCTTGAAAGAAAATTGGTTCTGGATAATTTAAGTAAATATTTAAACATGTCCTTAATCGTCTTATAGCATCATCTTGAAATAAATCGATTTGTTTGGCCCTTCAGAGATTAAAAAAAACATTTTGAGCTGACACTTGCACTTTTTCATACATGAACCGTTTATACCATTATTCGGTTTATGCTATTCCTCTTTAATCTGCATGATTTTCGGCTTTCTAACAGACTACAAGAGTTATTTAAAAAAACATACTAAAAAATATGCAAAATCAGCTACTTATCTTAATCATAATACATAAACAATCCACCAATTTCAAATCGAAAAACAAAATCAATATTTGCTGCAGTGTTCGTTATTTTTTTAAATGGAAAGTTGATAAAGAAGAACAAAGTAACAAACCTCAAATATTCAGGATCTATATAAAGTTAATTATCAAGAGAAATGTTTGATTCGGAAAGGCTCTTCTATTCCACACACACATAAATAATAACAACTGTGTTGTATACTGAACCTACTACACCTTAAGACCAGCTCAACGTTTCACCAGCCCCACCTGCTTTTGTTTAAATATTTTCCTTACCGATTTCCACATCCCCCCTTTTTCCGTCTTTGCATCACCCGCCTGCCAGGAGGTGCGAAAAATGCGAAAGAGTTTCCTGTAACTAGATTTCATCCGCTTAATGAAAATGAACGCAAAAACGTCCGTAATAAGCTCTTTAGGGACAGCTGTAGCCGAGCAACAACGGCCACCAAAAACGAGAAATCCAAAAGAAAACTCTCTCCACCGGGTTGCAAATTATTTTACCAACCGGTAGAAACCTCAAAACACACAAGCCCTCGTTCCCGTTCTGCAGCCGAGGACTGGGTCGCACACAGGACCGAGCTTAAATTTCCCCCCGGTCCGAGTTCGACGGTTCGGTTCCGTTTTCCGGCTGTTTGTGGAACGGTGTAACCCTTCCGATTCGTTCCACGTTCGCCGCCGACCATAAATACCGGCCCCACTTGGGGAAGGTGAAACTGAAAGTGGATTACTATAAATAAAACAATGCAGCGAGTGTTTTTGAACGCGGTACACACTTTTCCTTTCGCCGAGGGCCAAACGCGTCCGGGGAGTAGAAGCTGTACGATTTTTATTTGCCCACCGCCAAGTTCACGTAACGAGCTGATTATGAACCGTTGGCGCTGTTGACACGGTGCGTTTGTTTGTAGGAGCGGGCGGAAACAAAACACCGACTTAGGACGGGCCGTGAACGCGGGCCGAGATTAATAAAAATAGGTATCGACGGTAGAAGTTTTCGGTGCCCAATGTACGGTGCGCGGCATATTTAAGATGGCTTTAACATTATCAGTGAACAGGAGCGGTAGCGATCGTCAAACTTAATGCTACAACTGAATGGGCTGAATTTGTATAAGAAATTTTCTTAATACCGCTTACCACTTGAAGCAAGGTCCATTTTTTTTGACAAATTTTTGTTTAGTTTAGTTAGTCAAGATTAGGTATGGTTTCAAAATTTGCCTTCATTTGTTTAAAATTTTCGACAATTTTTACTTTTTAATTGATGGAAATTGTAGACACTAACCGAAATGTAAAATCCAAGCGGAAAAAATTATCTAACGGACAAACCAAGCGTTAATAAAGCGTTGATGTAATGCAAGTTGCATACTATTTTGGCGCAAATTTGACACACCCCGAAAGTATGCAAGTATTCGAACAGCATTATTTTCTTCTTCTATTGGCTATTCGTCTTCTATTCTTCTATTATATTCTATATTGAAAATAAACACATGTTTTAAACCCAATTTGATAGCTAAACAACGCCATTTAAGCGTTTTCGTAATAATTTGAATAAGAAATTGTCACTAAATTTGGAAAATATTCAAGACCCATTGTGAGAACGTGTTAGAAAAGTCGAACGAATTTGCGTCGTAAGCATTCGGTCGTAAGCATGCGTCGTAAGCATCGCCCCAATATTCGGCGATTAGATCGAAAGACTAACGTTGGAATGAGTATCTGATTAGTCGCAAAGGTATGCAGCATTTGCACATATTAAGGTACTTTAGACTTCAGATGCTGATGTTGTTTTCAACGAAACGACACTCAACATTCATGAAACAAACTTCTTCTCACCCATCTCACATGCTAATGTGCTCTTCCGGAGCAGCTTCTCACGCATATGCTGATGGTAAATTACACACTTCCGCAAACACCGTACCTCCACGGTCGCGGCGCATGTTCCCGCATACATTTGTCATTTCTTTCCGGCGTCGCGCACTTGAATAAACAAGGTTTCATCCCAGGCGCACGGCACCTCCCGCCAGGTGCCCATTGTGCACGCACGCTCGGTGAAAAGATCAATTACAATATTTCATTGATTGCATCGATACGGTGGAATAATTTATTGAATCAACAATTTCCTCCACGTTCGGTTCACCTGAGCTCTTGAGTGAGTGTTTTTTTTTCTTCACCTCACCCATCGACTGTCGTGACCTCGAACAGACGGTGGAGGTACTCTCCTTCCGGCCGCAAGCGAGCGAAGGACGCGGCGCGCACAAGGAAACCAATTTAATTTATCTCTACACCCCAAACCCACGGCCCGCGACACCGGAACGTGCTGGTAAATCGAATCTTTGAAAATGCTTGCGAAAGCGGAAGTGCGTGGTGTGTGCGTACCCGGGGCAGTAAATTAGCTTTCGCCGCACCGTGCGCACGTGTCCGCGGGCTTGCTTTATTACGGTTTAAAGAGGATTTGCTGTTTGAAATGGGGATTTCGAAATATAATGTACATCAAACGCGTACTGAAGGAGCCTTGGGAAAGTTTAAGAAATGTCCTCTTCACCTTCATTTGTTTAGAAATATGTGGACGAACTCGACGTTTTGTTTAACGTCGATTTCTTTAAGCGTTTTTTGTTGCCCCGGGAGCAACTTTTCGCATTCAGTTCAACCCAACTGCGGGTGAAATATTTCAACAGCAAACATACGAAAGACGCCTATGTAGGCAATGTTCTACCGAGCGCATACCGCGCCCAGCCTGCTGATCTTCATCTGAAGCTGTAAAGTGGGCTCATTGAATAAATTTCACTTAACAGCCCGGTCTCAGCCCGGTGAGAGAGAGAGAGAGAGAGAGAGAGAGAGAGAGAGAGAGAGGATGGCGTCAAGGTGCAGTGCAAAAGTTAAAAGACGAACGACAATCGCAAAGACAACCGATACCGTGAGGACAACCCAGAGGGGGCCGTTTTTTGGGTTGTTGTACGTTCTTGTGTCGCGCTCCTACCCGTCGCGACATCACAACAACGCAATTACTTTGATACGGTTGAATTTTACGACCTTCGTCGTCGTCGTCTTCGTCGTCAGCGAAGAAAAGGTGCCAAATGGTACGGGCCGCGGGCACGGCAAAAGGTGCGGCCTTTCGGCGTCAACTCCCAGGAGCACGGCTGGGCCCCCCCTTCCCGACAGGGCGCGACAATTGGAGTACTTTTCTTTGGAAAACTCGCGGTCCTCCCCCCCCACACTTCGGCAACAACTTTTGGAAGGTTCATCTTGCCTTTTTTGTTGTGGCCTCCCTGGTGGTGGGTTTTTTTTTGGTTGCTGCTGCTCGCCAAACGTTTGTTCGTTCGAATTTTTCGACGCAAGGAGGCTTTGCTTTTTAATTTTCTCCCCACCGGGCAGATAAGATGGCGCGGTTTGCTGAGAAGACCCATCAGCGAGGGTGTGTGTGTGTGTGTGTGAGAGAGAGAGAGAGGGGGGTTAGGGGAGGGAATAAACCGCATTTCCTTACGCCTTATCAAACGCGTCGCTGCGTCTCCCATTTAAAGTTGGCTGAACCCCACGTTTCGTCTGAATGGTGATGATGGTGATGCGGCTGTGAACCACTTAAACTTTGCACCGCCGAACGGCGTCACACACACACACACACGCTTAAAGATGGCTCGGCTGTCGAATCCACCGCCTCCTGCGGTCGATGGCGAAACCGATTGCGCAGCGATATCCGGCATACACCGAGCGCACGAGATTGCAGACATTTAGGGGCTTTTTTTTCGTTCGCTTCCGCCACGCAAGCGGGATGCCATAAAAAAGCGAAACATACGATCGAATATCCGGCCCAGTTGGCGTGCAGTTGGGAGGAAGTTCCGTACGTGAAACTAGCAGAATCCGGGTCGATATGGAGATGAGTGTAGCCCGCGCGTGCGGTGCCCATCCGATCACGGCGTGATATGATGAACGAACCATTTTTCCCTCGTTTGCTTCTCCCGGCCGGTGCCGGTCATACGGTAGAGCGTTTTCCGTGACGAGGTTTTCTTTTTTTTTTCTCTACCCTCTCGCATCTCTCACACACACTGCGGCACATCTTGCGCGTTGCGGTAATCGTTTGTCGTCATGGCGACGCACATATCCGCACGCTACCGAACCGCGCTAAGGCGCAAAGCGACCCAGCCCGGAATGTATGCAATGCGAAGGCACGGCAAAAGGGACTACGGAGTCGGGATTGGGCACGTTAAACGACCGTACCCCGCCCGCTGGATGATGATGGGTATGACGAGTGGTGTGTGTATATGAAATTACACACAATATTGACCTCGAAAGTAAAAAAAGGTGTGGAAAACATACACACGCAGCTGCAATCAATAAATTTTGCGCTGCACCATAGCGACGACGATTGGAACGTTCAGGGGGAGGTATTTTATTCTTTTCCATCCTATCGACGACACTTGGTTGGAGAGGCTTTGGTTAGGAAGCTGGCTGTATAATAAATGAACCAGTGACTCTTCAATTAATCCCTCATCGACTCATCAGAAGATTAGTTGATCGTGAAGCGCCGAAGAAAAAACCCATGGAGCTTAGGAATTCAAAGAGATTGGAGATGTGCATACTAAGTAGGAATAAGTGAACGAGTTACATTGTCTGATGTTGACGAATGAGTTCACCCCTCGTATAGAATTTAAAAGGCTCTTTTGGGAGTCGTTATGATATAACTCACGCAGCATCGAGGTACTAGTCGCCTCAGAGATCCGGATCTCAAAAGAGTGAGTGGGAGTCGTAAACGAGTGGGATTGGGAGTCAGTCAGTATAATCTAACTCGTTCTCTCGTTCACGAACGAATTACAAGTAGCCGTAGGGATCCGAAATTCGACTACTTGGGACTCGTTCGTGAACGACTTAGAATATAACGACTCCCAAAAGAGCTGCTAAACGATCCGAATCCCAATGGTGAGTCAGTGCGAGTGAGTTAACTCCTTGAAGGGAGTTGTTATTGTCATCTCTTTAAGAGATTTACATTACGGAATGGGATTTTGATTTCAAACATTACACACCGCTTCGTTTCTTGGGGGATAGTGTTTTCGCTTAGCATTACTGTTTGCCTCCAGCCCAATTTCTCGCAATCATAATCATTTGGTTCGGTTTAATTCACCCCCAACCCCGAAAATCGAAGGGTCAACAACACTTCCACTGCAGATGATTTATTTTTGTGTGCTTTCGCGCCCTTTTCGCGCGCGCACCTCCGTATCAGGCCTCAGGCTCTTCTCGGTTTGGGTTTCTTTCCACCCGGCACTCAAACAACCTCCGCTTCCTTCGTCTCTACCATCTCCGAGCTCTATCCGAATACCGAGAATGCTGGAAAATCTGCATCCTATAAAAAGCCTCCAAACTCGAAAGGCACCAGCTGGCCGAAGCGGTTTCGGTCTAATGGCACGGACACCCCTCCTTAAGGACGGTGTGGCCCCCCGAGGGGCTCGGATTCATCGATTCACCCATTGAAAATTGGCGGCGGCAGCAGCAAAAAACACCGAACGCCCAATCGAATCCCCGGGCCTTATCGAACTGGTAACGCGATCCTCCATCACGCGGGCGGATCGAGGACCCACTTCATCGCAAAACTCGCAAGACGATGCGCTTCATCGCGCCCGGGTGCGCGCTCTCTCTTTCTCTATCTCCACCCCCCATCCGGAGCATGATTTATGATTCTAATATTCATAATTATCATTCGGGCTATCAAAATACGGCCTCTCACGGCCTCCCGACACCCTTCAGGGAAGCGTGCTTTTTTGCTATCGCATCGAAAGCCTCGCTTCGGAATAATTCTGATTCACCGGGTTTTTTCTCTGTTGGGCACGGTACGGTACGGAAAATTATCGACCAGTTTCCATTCGCTTTAATCCACCCACCACTTTACGGATTCCCCCCCCCCCCCACGTTACGGCCAAAACCCTCGTCACCCGTCGTCGTCGTCGTTTGATTCCAAAACCCTTATCATCGTCGTGTGTTTTTGGTTCGTTTCAGCGCGCTGGCTGGCCAATTTTATTTTATGGTCATCAATTTCGGCGAACAATATTTTCACCATCTCATGCCGGAAAATTGGAGGCTGCGCCGGGGATGGGTTTTCGATGCCGTGGGCCGTGGACGGGAAAACTGCCGGGAGGAGCCAAGTACAGCACAGCACAGCTAAACAAACATTCCGCAGTTTTACTCACGGGCTCTAAATTGGTGAGTGTTTCTGTGGCTGTTATCCGGGGAACGGTGGGCCACGAATGGTACACTTTATGAAATCCCTCCCCTGAAGTATTGTTATGCCTTGCAACACTTTCGGTATGCTGATCTGAATGTTCGTAACAGTCTTTCGGGGTGTCTATTGACACCTAGGCGATTACCTTTGACATGTATTACATGAAATTTGTCACTCTATCTATTCTTGTCTTTTCTTCCAGATATTTTTAAAATCAACATTTAAAAAATGTTAATGTTATTCTGCATCTTCTTCCTAGCTGAGTGAATGAGATATAAATCTCTATTATCTGTAAAATTTCGTTCGAAAATCCAAACATTTTCATTCCTGGCTCAGGAGCACCACTCTTTCTTACATACATTTTCTGTTTCTTTCCATTTTTAGGGTTGAAATCCAACCTGTAGCGTTCAAAATAAGAGCTTAAAACTACTGGAATAGTATTGTCCAATAGAAAATTCATTTCTATTGCAGTCATTTGACTGCAAAAAGGACCGTAAGGAGAACAGTGAAATCTCCTATATAAGATAGGCTAGAAAGAAGTCCCCTCGGCTAGGTTAAGAAGGTTGAAAACCGCTAAGATATGTCTGTTCCAAGCTACTTTTAGCACAGGTTAGTCAACTCACACCCCTTTATGGACGTGTTTTTATAGCATGTATGTGTTGCTTCTGTTTTTGGGGGTAAACGACTGAAATGTAGTATATCGTTTTCAGTTAGACTTCCTGTTTCCTTAGATAGTGTCTTCTAACGTTTAAGAAATACACGGAACAGCCAGTTTGCCATATTTAGGAACTTCTCAATCACACACTGTAAACGCATCTCATAAAAGAAGAATCTAGGCGCACAAAAAGCGTTAGGAAAAGGTTCGAAAGATATTCTTTTGGAAGAGTTTCCGTCTTTGAGAGACAAATGATGTATTGCAAATGACGGGACGGTCTGATCTTCAGAAGGTTGTTTTTATGTAGACATTTTACGGATTTATAAAAGCTAAAATGTGTATAAAAGCTTAGCAAAACTAAGAAACCTTATGTAAAAACCATAGTTTATAGGGTCAACCATTTTTCTAGTCTGGCCACACTGGCGTAACGAGCCAAAAAAATCAAATGCCGCACAGAAATTACCCCGCTAGTGTTGAAGAAGAACAAGGATCGGTTTCAAGGTTTCGCCAGCTAGCTGCTAGCTTTGCTTTCTTCATTTCACCCACAACGCAAAGTGTTTCGCTCATTCGGAATCCATTTCCGGCGATGGGGCCCAACCGGAGGAACGACTTGGGCGCCTCCAGCCACCGGCAGCACGCTCATTACCGTTTTGTTTGTTTACATTTGGCCCGAATGTCGTCGGCGCCGGACATAAACGCCGCTCGCTGTTTCGATGTGAATTCTTTAAAATCACCCAAACCGAACGGAGTGTCCTTCTGAGTTGGTGCGTGTCGGGGGTGCGTTTTCCCATCCCGATGCTTTCCTTCGTGGGGAGCGCAACGCGGCGGTATCAGCTTTATTTAATGAGCGAAAATAAAGTGCCGGAACAAAAATCGATATTCCACCGCCGACCCATTTTTCTGGCGTTGGCTCGCGGGCATCCGGATGCTGCTGCTGCTGCTGCTGCCGCCGCCGTGCCGGAAGCGCAGCCCCCGGGTTGGCGACGGTTTTCACGACTTTCGAATGGTTTCGCCCCGGTCGCCGCCCCCATCGTCATCGTCGCCTCGTTCGGTCGTTAGTGTGGAATGGTTTTTATTTTCGTTTTTATTTTTGTTATTTCTGTTACCACCATCTCTCACCGAGGGTTAATTATTTTATCACGGCCCGGGTTTCGATTCGCTGCCATTCCCCGACCATTACAGAGCTATTTTTGTGTGTGTGTTTTTTGCTGTTATGGGTGAGCTCCAAAGCAAAAAAAACACAAAAAAGAAAACGATACAACACATCTGCTTTCCTAGCGACACCCTGGAGAAAATAGGTAATAATAAACCCCCGTCCTGGCAGGGTGGGAGTCAAAGTCTTGCGCTCCTTAAAGCGCGGCACCGAAACACGAACCGAAAAGTCAAACAGCAAGCCCGGCATCGGGAATGAAATCCACCACACGGAGACGGGTTTTATGCCCGTTCGAAATTGTCTCAGTAGGCATTGCTTTTCCCGGTTTCACACGCTGCTGGCCTGCTGGGCGCGTTTACGCTGCACGGTTCGGGGGTTGAAGAGGAAAACTCGTCCCACCCGCCGCGGAATAAAACCACTCGTTTGCCAGAGAGAGCGAGAGAGCTGCTTAGGCCACTGGAAGCGCCACGACGGGGCTAAACGTACCCATTATTGCGAAGGATTACGATTGAAACAATTTCGGTCCGATTTTTAATGGGTCCCCCGCAGTGATCCTATTCACCGGAGCGGGTGACGGGAGAAGAAAACGAGACGGAGCATCCCCTTGAGCGTCGAAATCCTGCTCCCAGCAGGAAGGCTGGAAAATTCCACCGTAACCGTAACCGAGTGGGGAGGGGATGATTTGCTCCGCGAGGAGTTTAATTTTCCCCCGGTTTCGGTTGTGTAACGATCGCTTAGAATCGGCGCCGGGTTCACCCCTCGATCGTTACGTGATTAAACTGTTTCGCGCGGTTCTTAAAGAAAGGGGAACGGCCATTAGAAGAACAAAAAAAGGGAAGCAACAGCGATGGGGAAAAAGAAAACATGATTAATTCGCTAATGAGCTTCAATTTAACTTTTTATCGCACAATAACCGATGAGAGGGGGAAGAAGTGCATTTTTTTTTGCAACCTGCCTTCACCTGGCAACAGTTTGGGGCCACGTTTCGACGTAAAATCGCTTCCATTCAGCCGAACGGTGCTCGAGTGCGCGAAGGAAAGTGGAAGTTCGTTTGCGTTCGTGAAATGCACCAAATCGACAAATTATCCGATTATACTTGTTCCGGTTTGAATCGGTTCAGTTTTCGGTTCGGTTTTTTTTTTCTCTCGGCGGATGTTATTCTAGTTTCCGCTTCGAACCGCAAAGGAATGAAGCTGGCGGGTACCATTGTGTCACACCCGAACGACCGGCTTTCGACCATTCGGTGTAATCCGATTCGTTAATCTCGGTGCTCGCCGGTGTGAGCGAGTTCGCCGCCTTTGTGTTCGTCATTAGTAAAAGGGGGGTTTTAGTAGCATAAGTCAGGTGAATGGGTTTCGCAGTGGGAAGAGTAAGCTGGAATAGCGTAATAAATGTTATTTTTGCACAGGTTCATCGCGTGCTTCCGTGAAAGGATAGCTGACCGCGAATGGATGTTATTTTTTCCTCCATAGTTTTCATTCTGTTTTCGATACAGTTGTTTCAAAGATGTCCGTTGTACAGTGGGACAGCTATTTGAAAATGCTCGAATAATCATGAAAAGGAGATACTTGCTAGCCGAAAGGTCGGTTTTTCATCAGCGTTTGCTAGGAAGATTTCATACTTTCAGGCGGAATAAGCATTCCAAATTGTCCGAAAGTTCTTTTATTTGAGCTTCATTTGAGCTATGTTTCAACAGATTTCCTTAAAAAAAAAACAGTTTAATAGACAATCTTAACATCTCAACTACGATAGGATTCAAATTCAAACAGCTTGTTCAACAACTTCTACAGGTGTTGTGTGTGTTTCGTTGTCCACTGAAATGTCTTAAATACAGTAGCGAGCGCCGACTAGCAAATCGGGTGCCAATCGGATTGTAAATTGCATACTTCCAGGCGCGTATTTTAAAGGTAGCACAAATATGTTTAAGTCATAGGTAACTTCAGTTAAGTAGCAGGGTGGAAAAACAAGACTGTACAACTTGCGCTTTGCTGTAAAGTATCAATTGTTTATGTATACAGTGTGTTTGTTTATGCAAATTTTACACAGCAGCCCTAAAGTATGCAATGTTGATCTGGCAAACGCTTTGTTAGGTTTCAATATTTGAAAACAAACAACATGGCAATACTTTTTCCAACTTCTATAGAATCTATTATGCATTGAAACCGTTATATTTAATGTTTCCTCGATTGGATTTAGACAACCCAGCTTTTGAGCTTTTCAACCACATGACATGTTGCCGTGTGTTAGGCAATACGAAGCTTTAACGGTGGTGTTTGTTTTCACTTCATTACAGTAATTTCATCTTTTTTCTTTCTTTTCTGGTTCTTATTGGAAAAAACCCCAAACTCATGTGATCCTGATCCTCAGCATCCATCCCTCCTGGACGGAATTCACCGGCATCGATAAATAATCGCAAACCGGCACGTGTCACTTTTTGCTTCATTCCCGCGTGTGTGCGTGCTGTGGTGTAAATATTGTGTTTCGTTTGCTTTCGCCGAAAAACACTCACACACAAACACAAACCAGATGGGAGCTCATAAAACGACCCCGAATCACGATATCGGCTCATAAATCCTGCAGGACGATGGCACACAGAGAGAGAGAGAGAGAGAGAGAGAGAGAGAGAGAGAGAGAGAGAGAGAGAGACGCGTTCGCCCATTACCGTGAGGTAAGCATCCATTCGCGCGGGATGGAACTGCCAAAAGACGGCCACCGATGCTGGCGGTGGATATCGAATAATAATCAATGACCGTTGCGTAGCGTATGGGACGGACTTCGATCCCTCCTAACACGGTGAATGGTGACAACGTGATAGGTGTAACAAACCAAACAGAAGCAGCGAAAAAATCCCAGTAAGCACCGCTTCCGAACGACACCGAAACCGCGCGGCAGCATGAAGAAACATGACGCCACCAAATCAAGCACGAAAGTGATTCGATTTGCCGCCGAAATAAATAGAGCAGGAGTTCTCTTCAGGCGGACACAAAAACAGCGTCCTTGAAGGTCGAAGAGAGAAAGTTGGGGGTCGGGGATCTTCTTACGCAACACGCGAAATGTGTTTATGTGCAACATGATACGCGCGCGGTTGCTGCGATTCGAGACAGCAGCAGCGGGATGATATTAACGACCGAGTAAATCCTTTCGCTTCCACTTTCGAAACCTCCCATCTCCCAGTCCGATCCCCGGTGGACACATGTAGGGCGTAATTCCGATACCGCTCCGGAATGCTTCGATTCCGGTGTCGGTGGTCATTTTGTGGTCAAAGCCATGGGGGTGGCCATTACTGGTGGAGGCTACGAATGACGGGCCGTAAAACTCCGCTCTGCGAGTGGTTTCGGCCGGGCTGTCCATTTCAATCACTCGCACGGATATGTGTGTACACGGCGTTTTATGGCCACAGGGGGTTAGTGAGAGCATAATTTTCTTGACTACAAGTTGTTCTTCCGAAGCAAAAGAAAAAAAAAAACAATGCTGTTCTGCAGTGATGGCGCCACGTCGGTCTCTTCTTGCTGGGTCGAACTGTTATCATTCGGATCACAAGAAACACAGTTCACACAAGATTTGACGGTTCGTCGTAAAGTGCCAGCGTACGGACGTTCTTCTTAAATAGCGGAATCGGTATGCACAGGCACGCACGCGCACGCCTCCATTATGAATGCATTTTCGCGCTTTCGCTTTACGATCGTTCGCGGCTTTCCTCCCACTGCCGATCGTTTTACGATCTGGCAATTGATAATGGAATTATTCCCATTTTGCAGTTCGAGATGAAGGGATGAAGTAAAAACGATCATAAGTATATTGAATTTTGCTCTGTTTCTGAAAAAAATATGTACTCATTTGGAAGATCTGTCGGTTTGAAAACAAACCCTTATTACAAAATATCTTCTCGGTGAATAATAGCACCGATTTCCGATTTGTACCGAAATAATTCGTTGTTGTAGGCAATAACGCTCAATTCGCTTCTATAATAAAAGTTTTGAAGGTTGAGACAAAAATTTCAAACAACTCTTGCAAGAAAGAAATAGTAGCAAACAAAATTAACAACACATTTCATAGAAAACGAAAAAAAACTATGTTGTTAGCAACATAAGTACTGATACGAACTCTAAACTGATTCGGAACACGAGCTTGTTTGGCAATTCTCATGCCTTGATAAGCGGGTTGAGTGATCGACGAATCACCGCTACCGGAATAAGAAGTTCTGCTAACAGCCGCTGATGAGGTTCCTCCGCGGAATAGGTCATATGGGCCAAGTTCAAAATAACATGATCTTCTTTCGCGTATCATGATTAAGAACAGTCGTGAACATGCTTTCGAGTTGCAAACATTAACAATTTATTCAATGACATGTTTTTTCGCCTTTCTTGCCTTTAAACATTTCGTGTATTCTGGAGGCGTGCATTCGTAATTCTGGACCGTGTTTCCTTTTGTTTCAGTTTCACTTCTCTTATCTGAATTGTCAAACTATCTACCTCTTGCTGTAGTGTGGTGAGAGACTTTCCCAGTCCCACTGTCGAATTTAGCTTACCATTTGCCTCCAACCGCCGATCCTTCGATTCCTTCTGCTTGAACTCATGTCGAACGGCGAGGTGTTTGAACACTTTGCCCAAATTCACACTTTCATTCACGAGTCCTTCTTTGGACACACGGTAACGGCGAATGTTTGCATCAATCTCGTCGTGTAGGCGGAGGAAAATAGTATTATCACGTTGCACAACGTTTTTAAGTTGTAGATTTTCTTTTTCCAGGCGGGAAATATCCGTCTGCTGGCTTTGATATGCTATCAGCTCTGCTTCGCTTCTTGCTGCAAAGCTCGCCAGACTTAGTGCGTCTGAAACTGCCCTAGCGGCGCTACAACGACCATCGGCACGTTGAATCTTCTCCGCGTGGCTCGTCGCATTAATCTGCTCGTTCAGTCGATCGAGGTACGGTTTATCGGTCTCCTTGCAGCATAAGCCATTCAACAGTTTATAATCCTCCTTACAGTTGAGGTCAACATAATCCACCTTTCCCATTAGGTAGATGTGCTCGCGTAAGTTTTTGCAGTCCCAATCGTTATGCGACATTGTAAGATTTTGGAGAGTGTTTTCCGGAAGTATCTTTATCGTCACGATCGAGTTGTGGTCGAGATAAAGTTGGCGTAGTGTCCCAAACTGCTGCTGATTGTTTTCCACGAGCACCAGTGAATTGTGTGACACATCAAGCACTCGGAGTGTTGTTAATGTTCTTGGTAGATTAAGGCGCATTAGTCGATTATGCTGCAGTAGGAGTATGGACAGAGTGCGGGCATTGGTCAAGTGCTTAGCTGAAATTGCTTCCAGCTCGTTGTGCGAAAGATCCAGAAACGTTAAGGCGTTGAAGTTTTCCAACCAAGCTATACCGGTTAGGTTATTATGAGCCAAGTACAACCTTTCTAGCTGCTCTCTATTCTGGCCCGACACGCTCCTGATCTGGTTGTGCGAGGCGTCTAGGATTTCTATCTGAGCTGGCACCAAAAGTTCCGTCAGTTGGTTGTAACTTACGTTGACTGTATTAAGGCTCGGAATAAGGGAAAGATCAATGTGGGTGAGTTTGTTTTTGGCTAGGTTTAGATAACCCAACGAAGTAGTCCTATTGAAGGTACCATCCTCAATGCGTTCTAGGTTGTTGTTTGACAACGATAGCACTATCAGGTTAGGTGTTGTGATGAATGTTCTGATGGCTAAACTCGAAAGCTTGTTTCTGTCCATGATTAAAATTTCGAGTGATTTGAGGTGATAAAAAACGTTTGCCGGCAAGGACTGGATATCGTTGAAAGAGAGGTATAGCTCTTTTATCGAACCACCGTATACAAAGGCTGCCGGTAATATTTCTTCCATTTGCAGCGCGGATAAATCCAGCAGCTCAACATGCCGAAAAAAGCCTAGTAGGGGCTGTGGTAGTACTTGCATATGAGAATTTTTAAAAGTAATTTTCGTCTGGTTATTCATCGCCACATCTGCGTATCCAAAGTACACGTTTGTTGTTTCACGCGTGATAGCCACATCATGGAATATACAATCATAGTTCAGGTTGCTCTCACGGCACATAAAAATAGGGCCAGGATGTCGTTTGGAACTAATGAAGTTGTCGTTGTTTGAATCTGATGTTTGATTTTTCTGCTGCTGCTCAATTAGCCACAATAGTTGCTTTATCTGCTGATCTATTTCTTTTTGTTGCTGCTGCAACCGCTCCACCTGTTTCAGCAACTGATCCTGACCCGACGCCACATAGTACGCGTTGAAAACACTGCACAAAGGCAAACGTATGAAATAGACAATACACAGTTAACCTCTTAATTTTCAACAAGCAACGGAATCGCAACATTACCAAAACCACGAAATGAAGAGCAACCAGCGCATGATCACACGAAAACTGGACAACCTTCTTGTTCACAGAGTAGATTAGCACTGAGACGTGATCTAAGGGGCAACATGGTTCACTTTTAAAACAGAGATTGCCGGAGGGAATACCCATGCATTGGTAAGCGCCACAGACATGCAGCTTTGAAAGATTCGATTGTCGCTGAGAATTTTGGAAAGGAAGCAAGATGTTCTTATCATTTGTTTGTAACAGATCGGCGAACCTACGGTCTGGAGTCTCCGGTAACTGACGGGGCTCCGCTTTATATTTGCTTTATTATGCCATTTAATTCCTTGTTGTGCTCAAAATCAGTTTTAAGTAGCAAATACAAAGCACATAGTTGCAACTAGTATAACTATTTGCTGTATACTTCGTGTTAGCACTGCCAGGTGTCTAGAGGCTGTCAGTGAAGAATATTCAGAATTTCTCGTTCAATAATGCACCATATATTTGAGATGAAGGTCGAATTGACATTTGACATGTTATGGAATAAGTCCCTACGAATGTTCCTGTAATCAATTGACAAACTGCACAAACCAAATTGTAAAAGAAGACAAAAATAAACAGTGACCACCAAATTCACACGCTTCATCACTACATGCAACTTAACCTTATCAAAGAAATTGCGCGCACCAGGGCCATCCTGACGCAGCACTCAAGAGTTCTGCTAACAGCCGCTGATAAAGTTCCTCAAAATAAGATGATCTTCTTTCAAGATCTGCTTTCTTTCATCATGAATAAGAATGACCATGAACATGCTTTCGAATTGCAAACATTAACATTTTATACAATGACGACCTTTTTCGGATTTCACGCCTTTAAACATTCCGGAGGCGTTTTTTCGTTATCGACTTAAGTCTGAAACGTATTTCCGCCTGTTGCAGTTTCACTCCTTTCACCTGATCTTTTAAACCACGTACCTCTTGCTGTAGTGTAGTAATAGATTGATCCTTTGCCTTTATCGCATTCTGCTTGCCATTTGCCTCCAACCACCGATCCTTCGATTCCTTCTCCTTGAACTCATGACGAACGGTAAGGTATTCGAACACTTTCCTCAAATTTACGCTTGGTGCCACGAGCCCTTCCTTAGACACACGGTAACGGCGAATATTTGCATCAATCTCGTCATGTAGACGGAGGAAAACCCTATGATTACGTTGCACAACGTTCTTCAGTTGTAGATTTTCTTCTTCCAGCCGGGATTTTCTTCTTCGATGAGATTCCAGCATTGCTTCGTTTAAAGTAGCAATACCTAGGGCGTCTGCGAGTGCTCTAGCGGCGCTGCAGTGACCCTCGGCACGTTGAACCTTATCCGCAAGGCTCGTCGCCTTAATCTGCTCGTTCAGCCGATCGAGGTACGGTTTGTCGGTTTCTTTGCAGCATAAACCATGCAATAGTTTATAACCCGTCTCACAGCTGCGATCAACATCATTCACCTTTCCCATTAGGTAGCTGTACTCGCGTAAGTTTTTGCAGTCCCAATCGTTATGCGACATTGTAAGATTTTGGACGGTATTATTCGGGAACATCTTTATCGTCACGATCGAGTTGTGGGCGAGATAAAGTTGCTCAAGTGTTCCAAACTGCTGCTGATTGTTTTCCACGAACACTAGTGTATTGTGTGACAAATCAAGCACTCGTAAGGTTGTTAATGTTTTTGGGAAACTGAGCTTCATAAGTCGATTATGCTTAAGTCGCAGTATGGACAGATGGCGGGCATTGGTCAAGTGATATGCTGAAATTTCTTGCAGCTCGTTGTGCGAAAGATCCAGAATCGATAGGGCGGTGAACTTTATCAGCCAAGCTATGCTGGTTAATTTGTTATGAGCCAAATTCAACCTGACCAACTCGTTGTTCTGGCCCGACACGCTGCTGATCTGATTGTGTGAGGCGTCTAGGGTTTCTATCTCAGCTGGCACCGAAAGCACCGTCAGTTGGTTGTAACTTACGTTGGCTGTGTTAAGGCTCGGAATGAGGGAAAGGTCAATGTGGGTGAGCTTGTTGCTAGCTAGGTTTAAATAACCCAACGAAGTAGTCCTGTTGAAGGTACCATCCTCAATGCGTTCTAGGTTGTTGTTGGATATCGATAGCACTTTCAGGTTATGCGTACCGGCAAAAGTTCCAACCACTATTTTCGAAAGCTCGTTTCTGTCCATGATTAAAATTTCGAGTAATTTGAGGTGATAAAAAGCGTTTACTGGCAAGGACTGAAGATTGTTAAAGGAGAGATATAGCTTCTTAACCGAACTACCTTGATCAAAGGCCCACGGTAATATATATTCCATTTGCAGCTCGGACAAATCCAACAGCTCAACTTGACGAAACGAGTTTAGTAGCGCCTTTGGTAGTACTCGCATGTAGGAATTTTTGAATGTTATTTTCGTCTGATTATTCATTGCCGCATATGCGTAACCAAAGTAGACATTTGGTGTGTCACGCATGATGTCCACATCATGGAATATGCAATCATAGTTCTGGCTGCTCTCCCGGCACATAACACTAGGCCCAGAATGTCGTTTGTGTCTAGATGAACTGTCGTTGGTTGATACTGATGTTTGGTTTTCCTGCTGCTGCCTTATTAACCAGAACTGTTGATGTACCTGCAGATCTAATTGTTTTTGTTGCAGCTGCAAGCGCTGTTCGAGCAACTGTTTCTGACCCGACGCCACATTGTACGCGCTGAAAACACTGCACGAAGGAAAACGTATAAAATAACCAATACACAGTTTAATACCTAATTTTAAATAAGCAACGAAAGCGCGACATTACCAAAACCACGAAACGAAGAGCAACCAGCCCATGATTACTTGAAAACTTGACAACCTTCTCGTTCACCGTGCAGATTAGCACTGAGACGTTTCTTAAGAGACAGAATCGTTAAAACAGTGATTACAAAAGGGGGAATTCCCATGGACTGGTGAATACCCAGCCAGCCCGCTTTCGAATTCGATTGACGCTGCCAATGTCGATATGGAGTACAAGATGTTCTTATCAGTTTGTTTGTTAAAGAACGGCGAACTACTTAGGCGGATTTTCAGAGATCCCAGACAACGTGCGAGATTCTGCTTTATATGTGCCGAATCATGTATTATAGGACTGCAATGTATTCTTATTTTCTGTTTTCGCTATTTTATGCAAAATGTGTTACTGAAGACGTCTTCTGTCTAACTTCGTTTAGCTGAATTTTCATACCATGTATTTCTCTCTTAAACTCAACAGCCGTAGTCTTTATATTGTTCATTCGAGATTCTTTGTCTCTCGTTTCTAACAATTGAATTTCTATTTCGACTTGGTTGAGCGTCCGTCGATCGGACAGGAATACACACATTTTGGCAAAACTCGGGCTCAAAAGAAGAGGTCAATGTGGGTGAGCCTGTTGGTGTCCAAATTTAAGATTTCTAATGCTGTTCTTTAAACGGTGCCACCTTCGGCATGTTCCAGGCATGTTCCACGAATATTATATCCCTTCTGTCCGTTTAACGTAGCATTCCCAAACAGAACATCACGTATCTGACCAGCGATTGAAACGCAAGATACAATTATAACCGTTGTTTCCCTCCCGACATATCTTTCCGTTTTTCTGTGCTGGATAGTACATATTCCCTATTCCATATAATACATATGAATACATATTCATATTCCATATAATACATGAATAATACATTTTCCATAAACTTCTGATCGGTTGCATTGACAATGTATCACGCTCCAGTGTACTGCTTTTAGAAATTGCAGCAAATTGTCTGCAACTCTGGTAGCTGAAGATTCTACTCCGGAGCCAGGCTGAAATGAGGAGAACGAATAGAACAACCAACAGTAATTTTCCTTTCAGGAACCGATAGCTATCTCACAACGCTACTGTATTAGCGTCACAACGTGCCACTAGCCCATGGCACTCGTCGACTCCTGCACAAACTCGTGGACCTACTGGGTCAAGCTGTAGATTAACGCTGAGAAATGTGAAGTCCGCGAATCAACGCTGCTATGGCGACATAGCCTTGAACTACTCGGGTCGATTGACGAAATCGGTTAGCTTTATATGTAAACACAATCAGCGCATTATTACACAATCAGTTTTTCGCTGTCTAACGAAACGAACAACGCTAGCAAAAAAGACTTTGTTTTTCGATTTGAATATTTCTTGACAACGATCCCACTTACATATTTCCAAAGAAGAGCTTCCACAAAGCATACATTTACATTTACATTTACATTTATTTCTTAAAATTGTCCGCCATAAAAGGTTTAACAAATGTCAAGTACTTAACTCTAACTTATATCCTAATAACGCACCGTAATCATGAACAAAGACGAAATACAAAACAACCAAGGTCATAAAGGAACAGATGGGAAAGACAGAGAGTATTGGATTGAATCGAGGGATAGGGAACGAAAAGAGGAT
>KB672490.1:14241370-14286884 GCA_000349145.1 Anopheles dirus
AAACAACTCTCCCCCTTACCTCGCCAAGGTTTAGGGGAAGCGGCCGTGGGATTATTGCCTGCGTCGCTTACAGTCACTGTTGAAAAGACTTGCAAGTAAACCAAAGTAATGTTTCATTTAAGATAAAGGTATTTCGTTAGAGACTAATGTTAGTTATTGTTAAGAAGAATTCCAAGTTAATGGAAAAATCTATTGACTGTTCCACAAGAATTCACGAAAAAATCTCATGCAACCTTCAATGTCCTTTGAAGCTTTGGGAAGCGCTTTCAAAACTTAGCCCAATTTAGTCTTATCTGTCGAATTTAGTGATCTTTGCCATCCCAATATATACTTTGTCTAGCAAACATCATTTGTCAGGGTTTCAATATAGAACAGTATTTCCGCAGAGTTCAGGATAGTCTTCAAAAATGGATGCTCTATTAAAGCTACACACAGCTCTTATAGCACCAGAAACAATGATTTACTAGTTCTCAGTACAGAGTTTCCGTGCTTCCGAGAGATTTTCAGTGCTTCCAAGAGTTTATTAATGTATCGGGGAGTTCGGGGATGTCGTTAAAGAGCTAAATCGCTCTATCGAAGCTCAAAGGTGGTACTAATAGGGCAAGACAATCTTGTCCCATTTTGCATCAATAGGTAGTTGATTTTTGTTGACAGGTAAAACAGTGACTGTTTAAAGTGTAGTGGGCTATTCCCACATAAATCGAGCGTTCACTGTTCTAGCCCCTGTTTTGAGCGCACCTTCTCGCAGCATCCGAGCCTAAACGGAAAGTCATAAAACTGATCCACTGGCAAATTCGTCGAAATGCCGAAATAACCGGGTTAACACGCACGCCGCCCTCGAAGCTTCGGCGCTCGTTATGCGTTATTAATACTAAGTACATCATCTCTCTTGAAAAGGCACAACATCAACAAACACACACACACACATACACACACACACACACACATCACGGCAGGCAGAAACCGATACGCAACTCCCAGCGCTGGAACGATGCCTTTTTTCCCTCCTATTTTCGCGTGCCGAAAATATTTGAACTCCGACCCACGCCACGCGCTGATGCTGCCTTTGCCCGGGCGTGTTTTTTTTTGTTTCCAAGAAAGCAGCACCCGAACGTTTATGATACCGTTATGATAATGATTGCCCGCCCACAACCGGCGTCACTCACTCGATCACTCCATCAACGGTGGAAGGCGCACACAATATTTTGTTTCGTCAAAAGAAGGATATGTTGTTCTTGCGCGCAAAGCATTGTCTATCCCAGTCCGCTCTGCCCCGTACGAAATGTGTCTCCCAGTTGCCGCCGCACGGAGCCGTACACATCACATCAAATCAAAACCGCCCGAAAGAAAGGCTTTGCGCTTTCAAACAGAAAGGCTCCATCCGAGGGGGCGAAAACAGAGAGCAACCTGCCGACAATGATCCGCAGCTGCCGGGCTGGGAACGGATTCGACCGGCAAATCCGGCACCGGTCGCACGGTACGTACGGTTCGAAATTAAATTCGTTATGGAGATGGAAGTATGAAACAAGAGCAAGAAAAAAACAACGTTTCAATATGTGGGTGGAACGAAATATTAAATATTTGATCAGTCGGACACAAAAAAAGCCCTCAACTTTGAAGACGACGACGACGCCGGTGCGTGCCGATGGGTTTTCCGTGTGGTGTCCGCGTCGGGCCAGAAAATGAGGAAATCCATCAAACTGCTTCATTTCATATCCGTGAGCATCTGCTTCGTTTTTTTTATACGGGTGTGAGTGCCTGCTACCAACCGATTCCGAACACTCTCTGCTCCGAAATGGAAGACACATCCGTTCGGGTGTGTCTCGATGCGAAACCGGTTCCAAACCGGCAAAAAGGGGGACGCAAACTGCATATGAAATGATTTTCTATTATGATAGAGCATACAATAATTCATAATAATGCTGCTACTCCTTCCGGAAGGGCCCTCTTCCGATCGGTGCAGTTCTCGCTGCCGGGATGGAAAATGAGCATTTGAAAAAGCGTGCCCGTATGGAGGAGGGAGAAAATGAGCATCACCCTTTTCCGTGCCCTATCGGTGTCGGTGGAAAGCCAGACATCCACCACCCAGCCTTCGGGGCAAAAAAAACGGCTTGCCAGGAAACCGTCGAGAGTATGAAGTGCTTTCTGCTGGGTGGAACAGCTGGAACGAAGCTGGTGAGAGTTTCCGCACTCGGGAGAAAAACAAAAACTTCTTATTCGATACATTAATACGAGAAAATGAATGGAAACAGCTTAGCCGAAGGGCTGTCGGAGTGTTTTGCTGGGAAAGGCGAACGATTCAGACCGTTATCGTTATTGTTATTCGTCCATACAAGAACAGAAATCGATAAAAAAAAAGGCGAAAGACGCTCAACGAGCGTAGCAATTCAGAATCAATGCGTTGCGAGTGATACAATCAAGCGCTTTGAGTGAAGGAAATATGTTTTCAACCACCCAGCGTCACGCAGCCGACCCACAGTGCAAGCTACCGCATTTTCCCATTGTTGAACTTTCACATGCGCTCTCTGTCCTCTATGTTCCCGGTGGTGATATGATGTCTGCCTGCTTGCCGACTCCCAACCGATAGCATGCGCGCCCTCTCTCTCGGCATGTGCATTCGCTCATAATAAGCAGCAGCATGAAAAGCAATATTTTCCCACCGAGACGCCGAGAGCGCTGCCGGAGCGCAAATCAGCGGGCTGTTCTCCTGCTTTTTTATCTCATCGTCGCACACGAGTTTCAGTTTTGCCTTATTGCGCCGCTGTTCGGTATCGATCCATCACTCGAGTGACGAAACGGTTGACTTCAAAATTCGAAAAAAGGCAACGCTAAGAAATAATGTTAAATGCCTTTTAAGGGCGTTCCTGTTTTTTTTTTTTGGTTGTTAAAACATTGAACAAATTTCGATCTTTTTTCTATTTTTCGCACCTGTTATAGGGACGAAGAAATTTGAATCGAACCCGTTGCAGCAAATTAAGCAGCATTTGATGAAGTGCCAGCCAGCCTTTTCGCCAGAATGGTCGCTGAGGGGAAATTGACTTTTTCCCATTCATTGAACCAATTTTTCAACATCAAACGCGCAAATAAATCAATTCCCCGCTGCGGAAAACCGGTGGAGGGCAAAAGGTACGGGCACGGCAAGTTCGATAACTCATAAAGCGCCAGTGATTGAAGATTCCGTCGTTTCCGTCGCGCCGAAACGAGCGAGCGGGTCGAGGGAAAATGATGAAAAATGGGAAATACATGCTAACCCGAAAAAAAGGTGGAAAACAGCTGCCGGAGCTGGCGATCGATCGGCTGTCAATACTTTTACAGCCGCGGTCGCGATAGGCCCCTCGCGGAGACCTTTCTCATTGAGACGACAATTTGCTACTAAACTCACAACAACAGCAGAAGAAAAACAGCATCGCTCGCAATTCATCCTTACAGCGCCCTAGTGTGGGTGCTTGTGGTTCTAGCGAAAAATGAGTTTCCCATCCTGACTCTTCCGGGGCAATTTTGTGGTGGGAACTTTCGTTCACGCCCTGTCACGATCCCTGGCGCAGCTCGCGAATAGGAAGAAGGTTGATCCGCACGCAAGTGACACTCTTTTAATTGATGCCGAGTGACTGTTCGATTCCGGAGGTTTGCCGTGGCGGTCTTGACCATTAATTTTGCCCGGGCGCTCGAAGATTGCAACCGTCATCCCGGGCGATAAGGTCGCGGGAGCGTGTCGCCATCGGCGAAGTTTGACAGCCGGTTTTTGTTCTGCGATCGAAACGAATCGTTCTCGGCGGTGCCTTATCTGGCAGTATGCCACTGTGCTCAGTAAACAAATTAAAATTGAAGCTAAAAACTCACTGTACAACTAGTAAGGGTGTCGAATTATACGAAAACAAATTAAACACAATTTAAATGAAAGAAAATACCGCCTCAGGCAGGTGACTATTTAAAGAACACCGTATTGTATGAGATCTGGTAGTACTGAACGCGTCTTGAGTTATGGCGTCTTCAACATTCTGTTCACTAGTTCTCCTGATGTTGAGACTGACGATGTGGAGTCATGGAGTGGAGGGCTTTAACATCGGGTCACATTTGAAGAGTGCCCCAACATTCGTCGAGTCAACTATGAAGACTGCCGAAGTCGACTTGAAGCTGGTGGAGCTAAAACTTCACATCGACCAGAGTATCGCTTTGCTGTGGAGCAAATTAGAGGCTGCTCTGGACGATATTCACGCAGCAAGTAGTGTCGTGTGTGCCGACGGTGTCCAAAAAGACGAGAAGTTATTATCGCCTAGAGGTTACAACGATTGCCCCGATCTCGAGCCACTGCGCAGCGAGATCACCGAGCAGCTGAAAGCCGTCCGCGAAGGGCAGGAACAGGTGTCCGCCCGACTTGCAAACGTTTCTTCCTCTCGCGAGCTGAAGGTGGCCCGTCTGGAGCACGTTCTGCGCGAGGACTCCCTTGACGTGCAGGTGTACCTGACGAACCCGGGCGACCTGGTGAACGGGTCGTTCTACGTGAAGACCTCCCGTGCGGTGAACCGGGCGTACGGCGACGATTGGATCATCTTCCAGCAGCGGTACGACGGTACGGTCGACTTCTATCGCAACTGGACCGAGTACCGGGACGGGTTCGGCGATCTGGGCGGCGAGTTCTGGCTCGGGCTGGAGAAGCTGCACCGGATCATGGCGTCCGGCGCGACGTACGAGCTTCTGATCGAGCTGGAGGACTTTGAGGGCGTGCGGGCGTACGAGCATTACGATGAGTTTGCGATCAGCGCCGAAAGTGAGGACTACGAGCTGAAGAAGCTCGGAAAAGCGTCCGGCACGGCCGGTGACTCGATGGTGCTGCACAGGGGCCGCAAGTTCAGCACGTTCGACCACAGCACGAACGATTGTCCAACGTTTTACCACGGAGCGTGGTGGTTTCTGCAGTGTTACGATGCGTGAGTATAGATGTTGGACGCTTTTGGTGCAGGAAGTGCATTTGGCGTAAGACAACAAGTGTATAGAAGTACGCAACAACTCTTTCTACACAGACACTTGAACGGAAAGTACCTTATCGGAAAGCAGACGCAACGCGGTGGAAACATATGGCACACCTTCCGCGGCTCGTTCGAGTCACTACAGGCGACCAAGATGATGATTCGACCGCTGGCACTAATTGATCGGGCCATGCCCAAACCTGAAAAGCTACAGGACACACAGGAACGAACAACTGATCCCTTCAGCCTCACAATCTCACCCGAATTCGTTGTGTGAATAAAGAATATAAAGTGCTCCTTCCCGAACAGGCCAGTGCTAATCGATTTATGCCTAGCTCTCGCTCTTCCTGCGCTGCAAGAAATATCGAATTTTCCAGCCAATTCGTCTGATTGGGTCGCAATCGTCATCGTCACGCACTCGGCGTGAGGATGGGAATGGACGGTTTGGGGATCGCCCCAAAAAGGCGAACTTACGCAACCGGAACGAAGTGGAAACGGATACGGCCATAATCTAGTGAAATTGTCGCGTTACGAGAAATGGGAAAAAAAAACAAAAAAAACGAACGGATCGTGAAGGATTTTTCTGAGCAGGCCGCTCTCTTTTGCTCCTCTTCTCGGAAGCTGTCGAGGTTCACATTTCGACGCCTCCAAACAAAAAAGAAACAAGCAAAACGCGTCGAATATATAAAAAAAGCGGGCACTAGCACACACATGGCAAAAAACCCCTGAATCCTGCTGGTAATAAATAATATCAGGCCGGTAAAAATTACCGGAACGTGTTCGGGATGCTGAGCAAGTGAAATGTGTTCCTCTATCCGCCACATGTAGTCACGCGGGACATGTTCGCCACGATAGGCGTTTGCGATTGACTGATGAAGGGCTAAGCTGCCACTAACGGCCGCCACCACACTGATGGCCCGGGATCATCTGTTTCACATTAAAGCGATGCGATCGAATCGGATTAGTGGCCGGGTGCCCGAAGGCCACGTGGAGTTGGTCTCGCATTTGGAACACCGCCGGTTCATCGTTTTGGGAGCCGATTTTTTTAGGTGGAATAATTTTTAAACAAATTACATAATCACGGTGGTCACGTTCTACGCGCGGGTTCCAAATGCGCGCTGCATTTGCCACCACAGCCCATTTTCCGTCTCACTTCTACCCTGTGCAAGCGATCAAAACACGGAGAACCGCGTTACCAATTTGCACCTCGCCCATTCGCCGATTAATTTGCCGCCGATCGCCACGGTGGGGATGTTGGGGACAAAATAGAGTTAAAACTATGATCAAAACACGTGGAGTCTAGCTATGCTTTGGAAGTCGAGCATTGTTTGTTTGACGTCATTGTTAACTAACATTGCAAACCTCATTGTTTGAACCAATATCTAAAACCTTGGAAACCTACTATAAATAAATATTAAAAAAAGACTCTAAGCACTTTTTAACCGGAACCACAAAAAAAGCTAAACATGAAAAGGAGTCCGTTTAGAGGTTACAATGATTCATCTTCCAAGCGAAAATTATTCTCTCATACTAGCGTTATCTCATCCTATCAAGTAAACTTCCAAATGATGAATAAAATAAAACAAAAATTAGCAAAATTATTAGAAATATACTGTACGGGAAGCTCGTTACATGATAGTTTGGAATATCATTTAGTTGAAAACAAGAAAGTAGAAATGTGAAGATATTGTGCGTTGAGTTGTAAATAAATGAATATATTTTATATTAAATTATGTTATAATACTTTTTCATCGTCCATCTTAGAGAACTCTATTGTATAATTCTTAAAGTAGTATAAGCCATGCGTTAATTCATACAAAATCGTTCAATACGCACACATCAAGAATGGATAGAGACTCAATGCGAACAAGTAGCTAGATATACACCATTTAAGTTTATACAAAGCTTCTACTTCAAATTTCACCCTACTCCAACACTATTTACAGGCAATTGTTTAAGATACAAAAAAAAACAATTTTAGTAACGCACGACTTTAGACCACCGCTGCCCCAACGTGGAGTCGCATCACGGATCATCTGGTACGCTTTGGCACTATTCGCGGCCCACGACGGGCTGAAAAGCCCGAAAACCCACAACGTGCCCCAGTGGTTGGCCCTGGCCCTTCCCACCTCTCCCTTCTCTCTCATCCTCCCCACTACCGTTGAGCACGGGATGGGTGTGCGCGCGCGCGCCCGACCGATGATTGAGGCGATCCGTGGAATCCGTGAGAGAATTTGCACGTCTTCGCAAACAGAGAAGCAACACAAAAAAAGAAACACGGGAAGGGAGCGAATGAAATCAGCCCGCCGACCGAATGGAATCGACCGCGCGCGTATTGCGACGCCCGGTATTGATTTGCAACATTCCGGCGGGCGTCGCTGCGCGCGAAATGTTTGCGGTAGAAGTAAGTTACAGCGCCCGGGGGCGCACCGGCACACTAATAGTGCACTTAATTGAAAGTGAAATATGCAGTACACGACTCGGGCTCGGACCGGCCGATGATGGGCGCGTTGTTCGGCCGGTTGGATGGGATGGGGGGCGAATCGTGTGGGCCGATGCCGCCGATAGTTCAATAAATGCTCGAGGGCACTTCTGTGGGCACGGCCACACGGTTTCCGCGGGTGGCCAGTTTCGCCGCAACCGGATTCTACCGCGTGCACGGTAGAACGCGGCTACCACAATAATGGCAGACACCACCGTCACCAATTAATGCAAAAAACTTGCGCGCGGGAGATGAAATTTCTTGCGCTGCCGTGGAGGTGGGAGCCGAGCCATGCCAGAAGTGTTGCCGCCCGGGTGGAGATCGATTGAGACGAAACCAATTTGTAACGATTAGCTGCCTGGGCTGTTGTGATGCACCACGACCTCCTCGGGAGTCTCTCACATGATTCTGACATTTGCACCTGGCGCGCTGCTGAGAACCGGCGTCAGTACGCGACCTTTTGCAGAAGGTGGCTGCTGCGGCTGTGGCGGTCTCTATTTGAGTTTCCAAAGTTCATCCGAGCGGCCACACACACACTAAAAAAAGGTGAACTAATGTTGCTGATGTTGCTCAGAATAGAAATCCTATATCCTGACCTGCCTAATTTTCAACCTGACGCACAGACACGATACGTCAGATCCGACGAATCTCGTCTCCAACTTTGACATTTCGTGCCCTGACGTGGTAGCCTACTGAGAGCCGGTAGGCGGAGCAGCGAATCAATCGCCAGTGCACACTTGATTCGGTTTCCATTTTGCACTGCGAATCTTCTTGACCTTCTGTTCGAAATTTGTGTCAGGTTAGATGGTGTTCCCAATGTCTTTTTCTTCTCCTATTGAACTTTTCGGCACCTGATCTTCTTTTCAAATCTGTCAATCTGCCGTGCGGGGACGAGAGAAGCAAAAACTATATCACACGCTGGAGATGCCCTTATGCGTCGGTTTGCTGTCGACACCTTTACCACCGGCCGGCAAACGTTGAGACATCGGCAATCCAACCGAACTATGAACGCCAACCGAAAATCCGTTCCCTCGAACGGACCCAAACAAAAGGTCCCAAACAAGGCACCCGGAGACTTTTGATTAATATCTTGAAGGTTGCGTCAGAGTAATCGCACGGTGTGTACGCGTGTGTGCGTGTGTGTGCGCAAAAACGAAATGGAAGGTGAATTAGCTGGAGAAGCACACGCAAGTCGCGAGTGAGTTGTCCGACGTCTGGACGGGTGTCGTGTCACCTGTCACCGGGGTCATCGCAACTCACGGGTCTCTCCAACAATGCGACGCACCGCAGGGTGGGAGGTCAACATTTGGGCCACTCAAACCGTCGGACCGCGGAGGGTGGGCCCGCGCGCGCGATCGAGCTCATGAGCAAATTGCGTGTTTACGCGAGTGACATTTAATCGACTAATTTGCCACGGTGCAGCGACTACCAGCGCTAGGCCGCGATCGCTAGTCGATCGAGTTGGTGCCGCCGGCGGTGGCGGTGGCGGTGGCGTCGGCAGCAACATTATTACGGTGGGCTCTTCCTTTCGTCTCCCCTGCCTCGCCGCATCTCCCACGGGGTGGATGATCGCATGATGACTAAAATCCATCATCATCGCCTTCACCGCGATGGGACGTCCCCTTGGTGGGATCGCGCGACTACAGGCGACAGCAGAAAAAACGACCGAAAAGGTTGAACGTTACCGTGCTTCGTACTGTGCGCTCGCGGGTGGAACTCCGCCGATCGCGGCCCCGTTGGTGGGAAAGAACGATGGAGGATAATTTGGTAACGGAGCCGCGCGTTGCAGCGTTGCAGTTGTATAAAAGATGCCGACAAGTGCCCGAACCGGCACCAGTCACTGTCAGTTCGTTCGCTCGTTCGTAGTTTCGGCATCCGAGATCTCTTCATTCTAGCGAGCCCAGCCCCCCGAAGATGTTTAGCAAGTTGGTTAGTGTGGTGTGCTCTCCCCCCCCGTGTGGTCAACTCTGTGCGTCGCTCTAACCCGATCCCAATCCTTCCGCCGTAGATTACACTGGCCGCGGTCGTCGTGTGCGGCGTGCTGGCCGCACCCCAGAAGCGGCTCGGCGGCCCGGTGCTCGGCACGGCCGAATCGCAGGCCGTCATCCTCGCCCAGGACCACAACCACGACCCGAGCGGAGCGTACAACTACCGGTACGAGACGAGCAACGGCATCTCGGCGCAGCAGACCAGCTACGACGGCGCGAACGCGGCCGGCGAGTACTCGTACACCGGACCGGACGGGGTGCTGTACCGGGTCGCGTACAACGCCGACACGTACGGCTTCCAGCCGCAGGGTGCCCATCTGCCGGTGGAACCGCCGGTACCGGACCATGTGCTGAAGTCGCTCGAGGAGATCCGCGCCAACCCGCCGCGCGATCCCGAGTTCAACCTGGCCGCGCTCGACGCGCAGCTGGCGCGGCTACGGGCCACCCTCGGCTAGGGTCGGGTGAATCGGCGCGTTTGGGACCACCGTCCAACACCACCACCACCAGGTGGTTTGTATTACAGTGAACAAAATAAACTAAAAACGTGTTTCGAACGATTTTCCTAAACTGTGTGTGGCTAAAGTGATTTTTTTTTGTTAGCTTTACTACCGATGGTGGCATCACATGTTTGATCTTTTGGGCTTAATGTGACTGAGATTGAAGGTTTTAGTATGATAAATAGGCTTGATGATATATTCCTATTAATTTTTCATTGAATGACTTTTAAAATTTAGATGTTCAGTACACGATTCCAAGAAATGCGTATTTCCAATCATTCGTTCATGATAGTTGAGTAATCTTTGTTTCAACTCAATTGAAATACGTTTATTTCTTTTCCATAATCGATATTAGTTTCAGGTAATGAACGATTTACCAGAGCAATTCAAAGACTTTTTTCATCCATTTGTTTCCTTTTCTAACCCATACAATAGATGAGTGCGTTAGAGCTTAACCTTTAATAAACTTAGCCTCTTAATGGTTGTTGGTAATGAAGCATGCATTCAAGTAGTGCCGAAGTAAGATGGCATAATAGTTTTTTTTATAACTTTCTTATTAGTGTTCATGTAAAAATGAAGTCTTTCTTCATCATAGTTTTGAATAAAGGCCAAAATAAGAATTCCCAATGTGATTTTTTTTTTCAAATTTGATGAACATGATAAAAAAAAACATTTATAGCTATGATAGCTGATATGAACGTCAATTTTAATTAGATTCATATTATTTAAATGTTTTTGTCATTTGGTTTCACTCAGTTTTGTCTCCAATACACCATTTGTTTGTTAATATTCATTAAATTAATGATGAAAACCTTATTTTCTAACGATTTAGTGTTGGCTAAAGCCAACGTTTTCATAGGTTAATAACTTCATAGTAAGCTACCAAAAAAAAATCAAACTTTTTATAAACTTGATTCTTTTGATGATACATTTAATGATATCTGCTTAAAATTGAAAATTTGTTTAGTAAATTGCTATACAATGAAACGAATACCTATTAGCAATAATTGTCAAAAAATATGATCAATAATTCAGAAGAATATAGGGTCTATCATGAAACTCAAACGGAAGAGTCTAACGAAAACGCGAATTTTCAATGCACTGTAGTTTAAACCATAATGCAACACTAAAAACCAAATATGCATTTAATATTAGGCTAAGCATTCTATCAACCTGTTCTCAATCACTCAAGTTTGTTAAAAATACCTAACATCAATTAATTTCCATTTCAAAATATAGGTTTGGTATGAGACTTTTCCGCTTGATCGGTTTCATAATCGGCCCTTATACATTTCACATTTGTTTCAAAAAACATTTAATTTCTAATGTGATTGCGTCAAATGATCAAAACGCATTCAAAACCCATCCTCCCGACGGAGTAGTTTACCCTGAACTGCATCGCCAACTTTGTCTAGGGGAAAAAAAGCTTCATTAGCATCCTCCTCCCTATTCCATCCCTCAACGGTCCGCAAAACATCCAATCTCGCAGCCCTCACAGCGCGCATTGGCAAACAATTTGCCCGAAGGGTTTCGTTCTGACTCAGGCCGTGGCCGCCACCTCCTCATGGTGTTGCGATTAGAATCAATATTGCACTGATTTATGGTTGCTACGGCAGCGCAACGGCCCGCTGCGTCTGTCGCATTACCACCGCAGCAGCAGCGGCAGCATCCCACCCAGACGTCAATGCCAACGAGCCCACCCCATTAATCCCGCGCGACCCAGCCATCACAAGCGGATCCCAAATAATCCCAAATTTATTGTACGAAATTGCGTTTAATTGCTGCCTTCCGACCGCGGGCCGGAAAAATGAAAGCCTCGCCTGTGTTTTTTTTTATGCACACCCTGGCACCGAAGACAATAAAAGTCGGCCCGCGGATTACCGCGCACGCTCTTCGCCCTGTAAACCGCGAAATAATGCTGTTAAAGTGTAATAATTCAATATCGTCGCATAAATAGCAACCAACACGGCACCGGAGAAACATGAGCAATGGCTCTCCCGGTAGACTATGGCGTCGTGCATGGGAACACGGCCTCGGGGGCAAAAGTCATCCCTTTCCAGCCTCAGCATCGCAGAGCGCAGTTGATCATAGCGCGTGCAATAAAAAAAATGGTGCCATTTTATTTATGCATTTTTACTCACCACGCTGTGTGCGTTTGTGTACGCTTCGCTGGGATTTTCAACTATCATCGGATTACATGCGGATTTTGTTCGTTTTTTTTCACTGCCCCGGAGTTCTGTTTTCTGTGTGAACGAAATCCGAGCGAAATAATGAGTATCACGCTCCGTCGGAGGGGCGAGATTTTGGGGCATGAAAATCGCATCTCGGTGTGAAAATAACGATTGCCACGGTTTCCAAAGAACTGGGAAACTGGGCCACCCGAAACAACAAGCGGGGAAGTGACAGTCGTCCGGCCATTTGTCAAGTGCATCCCACTCAAGGGAGGAGCCTGTTTTGCGTACAATTTAGTAAACGAGCATTTCCACCTCTTCACAGCTGTGATTAATTATGTCCAGCGGAAACGGGCACGCGTTTAATACAGTTGCACGCGTTGTTACACCTAACTTCTTAGCGAGTGCCATTCTTCGTGCCTCTACCCTACGCCGGGGTGCATCCTAAACCGCGCGAAAGGCACCGTGCTTTCGGGCCAAACAAAAGCCACAGCAAAGCGCAAACATTCATTATGCGCGCATAAAAGCGCAACCCCGCAGCGCAGAGCGTTTCTCGCACGTGTTGCAATTAGTGGTTGGATGTAAAATTACCACTCATTTTTACTGCTCCCAGCCTACCTCGGAGCGTCCTTATCATGAGTGGGAAGGCATTTTTTGTTATTCAAGCGCAGAAAGCCCTTATAACGCTCTCGAGACGATGAGAGCGTTTTGATTAATTAAATCACATTTTGAAGCAAAGGGTTTGCTAAACGGTGCGTTCAGTGTAGAGGGAGAGAGGGAGAGAGAGAGAGAGAGAGAGAGAGAGAGAGAGAGAGAGAGGGTGAAGTCGAGGCTGTTGAAGAACTTTTGTATAATTCATTTAATTATTTTAATTTAAAACATGCGTACACTAAACGAGCGTTTGAAACCCCGTCAAGGAGAAAAGTATTTTATTTCAACTTCTTTGTAACCTTAAAAAAACGTCAACAGAGCATAAGCGCTGGAAAGAATCTAGTGTTTCCTAGCAAACATTACCACCTTCCAACTTTTTTTCTCGCATACTGCATCGTGTATGTGTGTAAGAGAGCATATAGTGAGCAATAAAAAGTAGTAACGAATAAAAAGTGCACCAAGTCTACTGCAGGCGCTCCTACCGGGCTCCTAAACGAGCTATGACGTTATCCTCGAAAGCACCCGCTCAGGATGCATACGGAAGGAGGTTGTAGTTGGAATTTTTGTTTCGCCTCACACCTGTCCCTCCCCATCCTAAAGTGCACAACTATGTAGCTAAGCGAATTACGTGGAAAACGGGAAATTTCTCCAACGCCATGCGGAGGTACAAAAAAACCACACGACGCGACCCGTGAAGGTGTGTGGAGCGAGTGCAATAAAACAGTAAACAGTGTGAATGAAATATTTCACAGCATGGGGTTTTTCCTTCCACCGGGCGTGCCTGTCGGCACGGCGTGAATTTCCCGGCACATTTTCTAGGTGAATCTGAACGAGTGTGCGCGCGTGTGTGTGTGTGTGTGTGTGTGTGTGTGTGTGTGTGTGTGTGTGTGTGTGTGTGTGTGTGTGTGTGTGTATCTGCGGGATGCAGTGAAATGATGTTGGCAATAAAAAAGCGAGTATAAAACGCGATTCGAGAATGTGTGGAGAAGAAATCTTTCTTTCCACACGTCGCTTCGTCCGACAAACTCCATCCAGTGTTCCGTCCTTCATTGGGTACCATTTAAGCGAGCGCTTTTCTTGCCTATGGTCTATGGAGCTCCTACGCGGAGCTGCGCAATTATTGAAGCGATTCTTTTCCCCATCCCTATTACTACACACACACAGACACAGTGTCCCAGTTTGCGATGGAGCGAACCGCGCCGCGAAGATAAAGGGGTTCCGAAGAAACAAAGGTTCTCCAAGGGTTTTTTTTCTCGGTGGGTCTTCCTCACGCGGGATGAAATATTCTCACCATCTGGCCATCGCGTTGCTGGGGCTGGGAAATAAACAGCGCCCGGTCGGCACGTTTGTTTGGGTAATGTTTGTCACGTTTTTTGGAGATGACCCAAACCGCTGCTACCGCTCGGAACTCTTCCGCAGCCCAGTGCAGCCGTGTGCAACCGGAAGGAAAATATGCTATCCCAGTCGCGACGACGACGACAATCCACACCAGCGAATCGCGTGGAAACCCGACCGGAAGCGCAGTTTTCACGTACTCGTTTGGGGTGGGCAAGAATGGAAGATTTAGAGCGTGCCACTGTTCTGGATGTGGCACTGTGCACCAGGGACACCCGCTTGCAAGGACGTGCATTCTTGCCCAGGCGCGCGCGCGCGCCGGAGAGTGTTGTATAAAATGTAAATGAACCTTAAAATGTGGGATATAAAACTGCTGATTTTATTGGCGGCTGGGTGCCGCACGCGAGACGCGAGGCTCCAACTCACCGAGGAGCACGGCGGTCGTGTTGTCTGTGTTGGAGCTCGTAAAGTTTCCTTCGACACAATGGGCTGCGCCGGGGTGGTTCGTGGGAGTCAAAGTTTACCGGAGCTAAAGATCGTTATGTGTGGTTAGCTAAAGGGATTTCGGGAGTTTTGCTGTGGCTGGCTGGGAGGATGTGATAATTTGTTCGACCATTCCAAAAGAGCCCGCTCGGATGACGCCTGAAGGTCTCGTGTACTCATCATGCGCTTTTGTAAGCGATCTAAAAGGCTTGGAAACATTATTGATTTGAACATCTAAACCTGTGCATTATCCCAAAACGCTTATTTACGTAGGTAGTTGGAAGAAAATATTGAAGAATTTAATGTATTAGAAAGTGTTGAAGATCGATAAAACGACACGTGTTTTCAACGATAGCTTAAAATGTTGGTCCTTCGAGTCGGATCACCTCTCTAATAAATGCGCTTTTACTTATGGCAGCTTCTAGTACCAAGTTTTGGGTTTACTTTCATCTTTAAGTTACTCATATTTTGAAATGAAGCAAAACAAACAATTTTAATCTTTTTTTTAACATATTGAAGATATGCTTAACTCGACAGTGACAAGCTTGAAGTTTGCGTCTTCAGACATTTAGCTGGTTTTAAAGTTGTAGGTTGAGATCTTCAGAAAACTAATGAGCTTAACTTGTTCATCCAATTTCAATTACAGAAGAGTTGCAAAGATCCAAATGAGTTTGGAATGATGTCTTAAAACTCTGGTCGGATTCGAGCCGGATCATCTTCCAATCAAACGAATGTGTCAGGTGTGTTTCTTCAAGATTTATTTCACATCATTTTAGACTTTAAATTTACTTTAGGAGTTCACTTTTTTTGCCTAAAAGTCTATAAATTGAGTGTCCATTGTGACTGCAGTCAGACCAAAGCGCATTTACCGCTCAGTTGAACACGCTCGAGCTCCGCAGACCATCACGCACCATTAGGAAGCTGTTTCATTTATCTCGCAAACACCGATTTGCAAGAAATTAATTTACAAACACCGAGCATTGCTCCGCACAGTCGCTCCATCTGGTTCTCTCTCCCGTCCAACCGTGGCAACAAACAGTTTGTTCCAAAACAATGATCCATCAAAGCAGGCACTTCCCGCTGCCCGTGCATGTGTTTCCCGTGTGCCAGCTCCCATCCGAACTTTGCTCCGAGCAAAAACCCGGATCCAACAAGCAGAATCCGGATCCTTCTGGAACCGGAATTCCCCTTCCCCTTTGTGTGCTCTCGTTTCGTGCGTTCGGCATTCGGCCGGAAGGGAATAAAACTTTCACCACCGCGTAATGGTTGCATTTGTTTTTGGCCTCGCACTGGGTGGGTTTGAGCACACCGGAAAACTGCTTTGAACTCGTTCGTTTTCCTCTCCCACACAAACGCACACACTTTACACAACACAGCCCCCACAGCCACTCCACTGATTTGGGATGCGCCCGGTGGAATGATAATGATTGCAATTTTACGGCCACGACCGGAACGGATTCTTGCACCGACGAAGTTTTGCTCTCCAAAAAAACAAAACTGGCAAAGGACACACTGAAAATCACAACCGGAATCTTTCTTGTGAGGGTGTGCGTGTCGGGCTGGTTGCGTGCAATGAAAATGGATATACGTTCCTATCGGAACTTAGATTGGATATTTTATTGCTCGCAAAAGTTTGGCGCAAGCGGGAAAGCGTTTCTCGAAACTTTACACTCTCGGGCCCGGAGTTGATATTCATTGTTGTCCGGAGCGGTAATTGTACCGAATGACCGTGTGCTGAGCGGCGAGCGGCGTTCGCACCGATTTCACATTCGGGGTTCGAACCCATTTCTTACGATTAGTGCGAGTGTTGAGGTGAAGCGCAATAATTATTTTCTCCCTTCTTGCTAGGCTAATGGTTCGATGGAAATCCCGAGCAAATAGAATCCGTGAACAGGGCAATAACTAACGGTTTTTATTCTGGTTTGTTTGGGGACATTGAAATGATGCTTTACGCTTTCTATTGGGTGTTGTGCTTGTTCTTAAGAATCTTTAAACACATATAGTTTAAAAAAATGAACTGTTCCTTTGGAATGCACCTCTTTGGCTACAATTTAAGGCTTTGTATATTGCTCTGTGTGCATCAGCTCTGTATTTTCAAGCAGTTTTGAGTGACAGTAACATTCGTTTTTCGCAGCATCAAGCACATTTTCATCGCATTGAAGATATGATATTTTGCGTTATTTCTGCGTTTTTCAATGACCGGATATTGGCAAGTTTAGCCAAAAACTTGAGATTTGGAGCATTAGTTCTGAATATATTCGTATTGAACTACACTCAAGCTCAGGAACAGGTTTGAGCTATTATAGTTAGTTGGGAAAGTATATTTTTAAACTGAGAGTTTGCAAAATGTATGCTTTAAATCGAAAATCAATACAGAGTACATATTTTAGCAAATTTTTACAGTTTACAAATTAAATGCAAAAAAATGTTTACACTGAAGGATGAAATTTGTCAACCAAAATAACCATGGTACTTAACACACGCTGATTCGTCAATAAACCCAACATTCAGTGCTGATATCTGCTAGTTACCGAATGTTGGTCCTTCGAACCGGATTAATTCAACCTCTGAATTTCTCCCTTAATAAACCAATATAAAAAAGAGGCGAAAAAACAAATCCCAAACAATGTTGCTCTTTTCTACCCCGGCCATTCGTACGTGTTCCAACCTTTAGCCCACCGTTCCATGTCCGATTGCGTCCGATGATGCGCCTCGCAAGTTCCACTGCTACTGACAAAACCGTGCCTGATTACTGTCGGGCCTGCTCTGCCTTACCAACTTCCAGCCGTGCTCCCCCACGGGGATTAATTTAGTTCGCATTGGCGCATTCGGGCTGGTTCTTTGAAGTCAAAAACATGCCCAACCACCGGAGGGGACACGCGAGAACACGCGCCCCGCAAGGCCACCAGGGCAGCAGACAGCGCAACAGCAGAAAAATCTCGTAACTTTCCAGCGCGCTGTGTGTGTGTTCCTCTTCCTCGGAAATCGAGGAACTCTCGTGCCAGTAGCAACTTACTCCTCGCTTCATCATTAAGTTATCAATAAAACGGTCCTCCCTACCGCCCGGTCCATGTTTCCTCCGAGCAGGCGCGCGCGGAAAAGCGAACCGTCTTGGGAAATTAAATGCTGTCATCATCGACGGCGCACGGGATGACGGACGCGCCCGAAGTCTCTTAATCATTCCCTTCCACCGTGAGTCCATCCGGATCCGACCCCCCGTGCCCCCATCACACTCGGATCGGAATATTTTCAATTGAAAATCTCGTTTATTATTTAAAGCACGGTCCGTCGAGGGAGGAAGAAAGAAAAGCTGCAAAAAAAAAAAAGTAGCCAACGCACTCACCCGACGCCATGATTGCGCTGTGCCGATCTCTTTCTGCGCGTCGCTCTTGAATGAATGGATTCTATTTACGAGGATTTGTTTTGCGCTGCCCCCTACCGGAGACGGGGGGTGCGTTTTCCCATCGGTGGGAGTTTCCCGGGAGCGGAACACGCAGGTCCGCAGTGATTTGATCGACGAACTTTCGCCACCTGAGTTAATGTGTGCCCGAGGCCATGCGATTGCAGACCGGAGCCGGAGCCGGAGCCGGAGCGTGCACTCCTCTCGGGAGAGTTGTTTAAAGTTGCGTTAAATGAAGTGGAAAATTTAATTAAATTTACTCAATCAAAGCCTGCGCTGCGCCGAGCACGCTGATTGCACGGGAATGGATGGTTTCCATGGCGAAAACGGGACGGGTTGAATGCTTCGGTGGGTTTCGGAGGCGCAATCTACCATCCCTTTTACCGGTGGGTGCGTCTGACAGCGATCCGTTCTGTCCGGGGCAAGATGCACCTCGAATCAATCAATCGTGTTGTCACGCGGGGCCGGCTTTCTCGATCACCTTTCACGGCGTTATTAACACAAACACAAACGCTCGCCCCCGGTGGCGTGTGCATAATGCGACGTCGGCTTAAGGGCACGGCATAATCGATGTGCAGCGAACGGACGGGTGCATACATTGGCCCGTCAAAGCCGACTCATGCCGGTGTGGTGAGACTGCCGCTGTAGTATTTAATTAGCTCTCTGCTTGGTCCGCTCGGCGGTGTCCATTAAAATGCATTTTAATGGCCGGTGCGCGACGATCTTATCACCGAGCGCTGCTTGAGCGAGCGCCACATTGTGCTCACCAATTTCGCCCGTTTTAATTCATCATCCTGCCGGGCCGGAAAGGACACTTCGGCAAACATCCACCCTTTCCGGCGGTGCCGATCGAAGAAACGAGCCATCTGGGGGGTGTTGTGTGCTATTTGTTTTTAAATACTTCAATTAGAGCGCAAGTCGCAAGCGAAACGAGCAACGCTCGCCGTTCTAGAATGCAGCAGTCGGAGGGAAAGAAATCATCTCGAAGCAACAATGGCGCCGCGTACGACGCCACACGAACGTTAGTCAATCTTTCTCCCGGCCAGAGAATGGACAATTTCAAACGAACGCTTTTCGATTCCGATTTTCGCTCTCCCCCTTGTTTTGGGTCCAGGGGGGCCGGTTTGCGGTTGCCGGAAGCGGAGCGGAATGCAATGAAGCGTTAAATAAAGTTTTTCGAGCTGTTTTCTTCGAATGAACAGCCTTTTTTTCGCTGTTGCTACTGCTAGCGACCATCTTCGCCTCTGTCGGTGGTCGGGGAAAAGTAAAACAAAGGCAAGTTGCGTTATTCGAAACAGGATGGGGTAGTTTTTTTTTGTCTTTCGGTGCGCGAGATCGTTAGTGCAAGATGGAAGTGGTCTTATGAGTTGCGATGTTGGTGATCGTTGTTTTCTCCGGACCGTTAGACGTCTCAAGTTTGCCTTCTTTTCAGGAGAGGTTTAAACTTCAAGTATTATTTTAAAATAGCTGCAACCCCTAGCAACACTGTACAGTCAGTCGAGTGCGGCGTGTTGTTTTGCTCGAAAACAATTAGTTTTATTATGATTTCAATTAATTGTATTTGTTTATTTATTTAATCATTTATTTATTGAATTAACAACTTAAACACTTACTGAGGATTTACGTTAGTTTGTCAATAATATTCTTCCCAGCGGGAAATTTATTATAAGAAAGTAAATAAAGCTTCAACAAATCATAAGTGTTGCACACAATGCATACCTTTGGGCGTATATTATCTGAACCAGCCCGAATGTATGCAATTTTGAAAACAAGTTATTTACTAACACATTTTTCGTGCAGTTTTCCCTTTTTGGTGTGGTATAGAATTGACATTCAAAATCAATCAACTGAATCGATAGCAAACAGTTTGGAGCAGTAGCAAAAAGCAATACTTTCCGTTAAAATAACCCAATCAAATAGACTGCTTCACCTGGCAAGGAGGTTGTTTCCTTCTAACTAGCAATCCATTTTAAAGTTCACAATTTCGAAACCGTTGCAAAACGACAAATGTTTGCCCTTCCGATGGCAAATATTTTGCGATGGACAAATTAAAGTTGCGATTGAGTTTATTGCTGCCACGGCCGGTGTACACAGGCAAGAAGCTGGAAACTGTACCAGTACCACGTAGTGCTCTGGAGCCATTCGCAACCGTTCGCCGCCTCCCCAGGACGCCCATAAAGACTAAAGACGTCTGTCCAGTGCTCCTGTGGCAACGGTAAAAGAATATGACAGAATGTAGGAAACAAAATCCGCACCGCTCGCCGCTTCACGGCATCGTTTCCAAATCAAGAACGGAAACTGACGGGTGGAAAATTTTCTGCTGACGAGACGATGCCCGGCCGGGGCTCCCGACAGTGGTTCGAACTGACCGTACTCCGAACGGCGGGAGGAAGCTTCAATCCCGATGAATCCGGTGTATCCTTTCATCGATTGATTTCCAGTTCCGACGTTTTGTGGGGAGCAAAAAACAAGGAGAGAAAAAAAAAACAGGATGGATGAAGGAGAGCAAAACAGCAAACGATATCGATTCCGCAACACGAGCGTCGGGCGCCGGTACACATCCAGGAATCGATGGCTCGGAGTCAGCAGCCGTCAGGACATTATTCATGCCAGCATTATGAATAAAATCTTCCGATCGGCTCCACTCCTCCGCGCATCGATTCTCGGTGTCCGATATATTGTGTTTCACGGTGGAGTTTTTTTTATTCGCCTTGCACGCGCCTGCATGCCGTAAATAAAATCGATGCACAGTGCAACGAGAACGAACGACACCCGGGGATTCCGTTGTGCCGGGCTGCATGTGTGCAAAAAAAAAACGGAAAAGAATGAAATGAGCCTCACAACAACAAAGTGCACAAATTGATTGCAAACGACGGTGGAGAACACCTCCCGGTGTGGCCGTCTGTGATAAAGGCGGGCTCGGGGGCCCTGGGGCTCAACATGTTCGCAAGAATCTGCAGCGAATGGAAATCCAACATGGAAATCGCTTCCCAGCCTGCTTCCACCAGCAAACAACGGTGACAAAAGTGGCGAGCAAAACGATAACTGATGCGTGCGGGCTGCCCTTCAAGCGGGCAGGCTAATGCCTCCATCGAAACCGGTGGCATTGTTGTGTCACGCGGCCGTTTCGGCCTAGAACGTTGTAAAGTCAGGGAGCGTTCCGAATGGATCGCTTGCGTACGTACGACAGGAATGCCGCAGACAAAACGAACTGTGGTGCTGCAAGCTCAACGCATCTGCAACGCTGCTGCAACACCATAAACACGTCGTAGTGGTGAGGGGAGCAAAAAACCACTTCCCAACGGATGATCGAAATGCTTTCATTGAAAAGTTTCCACGGATGCCACAACGGGCACTGGTGATAAAATATGTGCCTCGGGCGAAAAGAAACAATGGCGAAAGGAACTCAACCGATCGTTCAGAACAACAATTTGATCGCATCGGTTGGAGCTTTGGTAGGATTAGCAGAGCGTAAAGATGGATACCGCTAAGGGAGCGCTCGAAACGTGTCAAGTGGGAACAAAAATGCGTTGAAAAACTCCGGATAAAAAGTGTGTCTTGCAGATTGCATACTTTTGGGCTGATTGATCGAAACCTTTATTCATACGTATTGAACGATTTATTTGCCATTTTATATACTTTTTAATTGCATAGCTTCTGAATATTATTTATCAAAAGCATGAAACAGCCAGAATAAAGCATTAAATGCTAGATTTTGCAAAAAATGAGATGGAAAATCGCCCTAATTGTACAATAGATGCGTCACTAGATGCGCAAGGGTACTTCATGAACTCAAACAAAGGATTTTGATTGTACTCCTAAGGCCATTTGGACGTCTAATCTAGCAATCCTCATATGCAACCAGACTGAAACATATTGCTTTATGCTTTGAGTGCTTTAGAAAAACCGAAAGCAGCCCCGGCAGCTGATTATAATATAAAATTTTCCCCTCATTTCCGTGGATGCACCACTTTTCCCCCCTTTTCAACGCGTGGTTTCGCGTGCTGGCGTCAGCCCGATCAAAACTTTATCCCGCTGGTAGAGGGATCAAACACAAATTTGCAAACACCATCAAAGCAAGCTTAGAACACCGCTCGTCACCGCTGTCAAATTCTGCTGGCTCCTGGCTGCACGTAAATGGACGCCACGACCAGGACCAGTTCAAAGATGACGCACGTACCGACGACATCAGTTTCCCATCCTTTTGATCGTGAACGCTCCCTTTATGAGGGTGTTCCTGAATAAGAAAAAAAAAACAGTATCAAACAAACCGAACCTGGTGGAAGAAGAAGTAGAGTGAAGGAAACTCCGATCCGATCAACAACATTAGCACGCCGGTCGGTGAAGGCAAATCGGTTGCCGGGGTTCGTGACAAAAATTGATGCTGAGTCTCCGACACAGATAGAGTGGATAAAGAGCGAGAGCGAAGAAGAAAGTTTAAACCGCTGTGATAGACACAAAAAAAACTTCTATCCAAATCTGCCAGGGAGCTGTTGGTAACATAAAGGATGTGGAAGAAGAAAAAACACCCAAATCTCTTTCAGTTTATTTACTGACACTTTTTTGTCCCTAACCGCTTTCGCTCTCCCCCGGGCTGTCACCTAAAGGGGCTGGGGGCGAAGGTAATGACAGCCCGAAACTCGACGCGATGGGTTTCGTTCGGTTGGTTTCCTTTTTTAATCGTCGTTTCCGCGTTTGCATGCGGGCGTTTGCGGGGTTCGTAAGAAGAGTTTACATGGCATCACACTTGGGAGGTGTTGATTTTGCTGCTTTTTTCTATTTGAAGTGGTCAAGAACGGGCGTGCTGTAGGATGTGGGTGTGCGATAAGACCACAACTTGGGGGATGCTCGAGCGAACGCTTAGAACAAAATATTACTCTTAATGAAGGCATATTGATGAGTCGTTTTAAATGTTTAGTCTTTAGGTATCAAGTGAGATTAGGTATTCCAAGTGTAAATAGCAAAACTAATATTATTGTACTGCAACTGATTACAAACTGAGCTTACATTATACCAAATTTTTAACGTTATTTTAGGAAGGCTGAGCTAAAGCTTCTGTCGCACTTCACTGCTGTTTTTATGATGCTAATATCAAATGGAAATAATATCAATAAAACCAGTTTGGAACAAGTTAATAGTGTATTTATAAACAGAGATGTCGAGCGTATTGCTAACTTTCTACATCAAGAAAAAAACGCATTGAAGTATGCAATCTACTCATAATTTTTAAAATGCATTTTTAATAATTTCAATTTTTGGAATTGAGTATCTTAGGAAAATATAACATGGCTTCTAATGAACGGAGCACCGGCTAAACTCACCGGCTGTGCATTGGCTTGTAGTAATGTTGACTACACACACTGCATGTCGAGAGAAAATCATCCCTAGCCACTTAACGATGATGATCGCTTGACGCTTACCTGCAACGAGAGAAGATAACAATAACATGAGTTAAAAATTATCACACACGCACACACACTAAGCAAGATTTTATGTAAATTGAAGGGCACGCAATTTTCTTCCGAAAAAGCATCCACCTTTCCCGAGCCCTATGCTCATTGTGTCGCAGCAAATGAATCATTAAACACGCTCCCCACTCTCGCCCATTGTCGTGCCTCCATGCCCACAACCTGAAATTATGCCCATTAATTGCTCACCGTTTGATGTGTTCCACACGGTGCGGCACCGACCGGAACGGATGAGGAGGTGACGGCCATGCCCGTCATATCGTACCGTTTTACGACCGAACGAAGCAACTCACCGACGGTTGCTAACGAGGTGTCTTAAATTTTTATCACCGCGCATTCGCTCGCTACCACCGACTCCCCCTCGGTTTCGCTCCGAGCCACCGATGCGCAGGCCGGGGGAATCGATTTGGTGACGTCGAAAGCATTAGTGACTCACATGGCGGGCGCCCCGAAGCGATGCGCACCGTTTCAGCGTCAGCTACCGGGCGTCTCCATCGCTGAAGACGAATGAAGTCATTAGAAGACGTTTGCAAGCATCGGCATCGTCTCAGAAGAACGGGCCACCGTGTAGCAGGGGGAGGGCCGTAATTATATTCTCGTTTTCTCCACGACCACTCGCATCACGAGCGTTCATTGCCGGTTCCGGTTCCGGCTTCCGACAGGTTGATAATGCTCGGTGTGTTTGGCGGATGTGTGAACGCGGACCTCGGTTTATGGATTTGTTTGTGTACGTTTTAATGTCGGCATGTCGGTTAAAAATAAAACAATCATAAATAACGCACCGGATACGGGGTGATTCGGTTCAATTGAAAGCCTTTAAGGAGCTCAATCAAGCCAATGGTGATCGCAGCGTCAGAGACAGTACTCGAGCACTTCGAAAAGCGTGCGAAGGAAAACGTTATTGAGTGGGGTGAATATTAATTCCATTCGATGCGCTCACTCTCTTGAATAGCTTCGAGCTCCAGTTTTTAATTGTTTCGATTTGCATACAAATGTTATTAAAATTGTGCTCGGTGACGCAGACTCAACCGTTGAAAAGCGAACTCCAGATCAATCGAGCACACGTGCGAATTAATGAAACTTTGCACGTTGACCATGAAATGCACCCTTTACGGGTATTTGACTTGAGTTCTTTGCCATTTTGATGTTAAATTTAAAATAGCATGGGAAAAAACTCCACTTTTCCTCGCCACATTCATCACGTTTTAGTGATGCTTTTTATACACACAACCACCAGTTTGGAAGGATTGCAGCGAAGCCGAAACCGTGAGTACCGTGCGTCCTATCCGGCGCGACCCCAGCCAAGAGCCGGAAAACCGTCGTCTTCCGCTGGCACGACGACCGATCCGGGATGGGGCCGGGCGTGGGGACTCTTCAAAAATTATTAAAAAAGTTTAATTGAAGTTCGGGGAGAGCATTTCAATACAAAAATCCAATTAATTTTCATTCTTTTCTGCCGAGGTTCATCGCGCGAACCCGCGGCACTCGGGAAAGCCGCTCGGCAAGCGCACCGGGTCCGTACCGTACCGCGAGCCCTTTGAAGGGAAAGAAACGGGAGACGAACGGTTTCGCGTGGGTACACAGACGCCAAAAAAAGCTAATAAAAACCGCGGCATTTTTTCATCGGAACGGGGAAACAATGCGCGTATAATGGGACGCAGGCAAAGCAGATGCTTCCCTGCGTTTTTTTTGTGTTTTTGTTGCTTGTATTGTGTGTGGGGCCTTTTCATGTTGCCCCGTGTGTCAATTTCTTTGCAATTGCGCCACTCTACGGCACAAATACTCAGATGCTACCCGGTGGAATGGGAAATGCAAATAAAATGGTTATTTCCGGATAAACGGCGCTTACTCGGGATGACTGCCCCGGTGGCATGGTAACGCGCAAAAGACAGCCCGCCTGACAACCGGAAACGGATAGGACGAATTTCGAACGGGCGGAGTCTGCTTAAATAGTTCTCTAAACTATCCCTATTGATTGGCGGTACGTTTGTCCGCGGCACTTTCCGAGCGCCGCAATTTTGCATCCCTTTTTATCGTCGTCGATGCTTTAGCTACGTAAATTGCCCAAACGCTCACTAGCGTGCGCTTTCCTCGCTCCGTATGTGTCAGCGACGGGCGAGAAACTTTCGAGCGGCAGAGCAAAACTGCACCCTGCCCGGGCACATCGAGCTACGTCGATAATGTTCGAGAGTGAAGGAGTAGCTAAAGAAGCCGAAAAAAAACGAAACCGCTCATCGACACGAAAGCATCCCCGCCTGAAAGCGAGAAATAAACGATGAATAAAAAGTTTTGCGACACTTTAGCCCGCACACAGAGTGTCACACACACCCATACATATAGAAAAAAATGACACACAGCCACCCCGAACAGTAAAAGCAGAGTAAAAATCGTTTCCGGAAGCATAATTTCAAATTGCCGGTGGTTTTCGTTTAGTTTAGTTTTTTTCTTTCTTCTTTTTATTTAGCGGCACCCTCTGGGAACAGAGTTTTACATAAGATCCGCCCGCGATGGAGAGGCAGGGCAAGTATTATTTTTTGCGTATTTTCGGAACCGACCGGCCATATCTTGCCACTTGCCTCGGTCGTCGTGGTCTGTCCTTCAGGGCAGCGGTGAGAAAAGTTATGCTGAAAGCACTAACCGGACTAACAGCTTTGGTAGCGTGCGCCTGTGTCTGTGTGTGTTGTTTTCGTGTACTACCTCGAATCCTTTCTTTCAATCATCCCCTAGCTCCCCCACACAGTTCCCACTCCTTGCCCCAGCAGCGGAAGCGATCTCTGCGATTAGGAAACTGGAAAACTTTATCCCCAGCCCTTGCCCGCAGTGTTAATGTAGCGGATCATAATTTCTGCACAACATTTACGGATGCATGCACATTTTCTTCATTATCTGTAGTTTTTTCTCTCTCTCTCTCCATCTCTCTGTCTCTCTCTCTCTGAGGTGATGGGAAAAAGGGGTTTTAGATAGGGACATTACGTGGTAATTGAAAATATACGATAAAACCTCTCGAGAAACTAGCAGGGCTCCGGGCTAGATGGGTGGGAAAGTTTTGAACGATTTTTCAACCCGTTATGGCACATTCTTGCGTGTGAAAAATTAATTACGCGCGGATAACGTACATCACACGAGTACGCAAGTTCTCGTAAGAATCGTTTCGATTTCAGTCATTTTTTAAAAAAATGTTATAATAGTGTCAAGTCATACAAAAAATATTTTACGTATTACTGCTGACAAGAGTGTCATTTTTATAATTTAACAGATTATTTAGATTTACCTTCGAATTGTCAACTAAAGAAGAGCTATAGTTATTGTCTGGTTGATCTGCATGCTGCAAATTGCAATCAGTGTAAATGTTTGCATACTTTATGGCGTTATTTTCACCATCATTTTCACCCTAAATTGCATTATTTTCAATTGAATTGCAGTAAACAGTTACGATTAATTTGTTTTAAATTAGATTTCTACACAATATGATTGGGCGAACCCAACGAGAAATGTTTAATACACCGGAAAATAACGCTATACAGTGGAAAATAACAATTGCCTTCCTTTTGGGAAAATGGGAATAATTAGCCTAAATGTATGCAATCTGCATAAGAACCGTCTCATCGAAAACTTTTTTTGGCATCGTTAGTTAAGATTTTCGGTTTGACCCGTAGCAGCATGGTCGGATAATCCGTTTCGTATTTGTAGCGAGAGCAAGATTCTCATTTAATAAAAAAGGAAATTATTCAACCAAATCCATTGTTTGGTGGAACAATTGGAACCCATTCCAGAGCAAAACCACTCGTTGTTCTTTAGAGGCGGCGAGTTAACGAGCTGCCGGGGCATTGGATAATAGTTTAAACTTTACTCCCGCACGCTGCTTAATCGATCGATCGTAATTTCATCGCAGGCGCACGTGGAGCGTGGCTTTTCTTAGAAAACCGGTTCGTCATCGGTGAACACGGCGCACGGCGCCGGGTTTGTGCCGGGTAAACTTAATTTTCAAATCAACTCCGGCGCTGCCCGGGCGCTCTAAACGAGAGATTCCCTTTTAAATGGCAGTTGCGGTAATCAATCAAAATCTAATTAAGAATACCTCCAACATTGGGCAACTGTCCGGTTTCACATTGGGTTCGGTTGTGCGACGAGCCAGGCATCCGGGACACACACACACAGACACATTTGACGGGTAATGTTGACGCGGACGGTTGATGCGAACCGCACAAACTGACCATCCTGTTTCGCTCCCCATGCTGGGTCCTATGGCAGGAGCTACCTTGTGCGAGTTTTTTGTCGGTGAGGGAAATGGAGCAGGTTCCACACAGACACACCGGAAGGACATCGTGGACAATGTGCAGAAGGAAACCACCCAACCGTCCAAGCTATTACGTTGTGAGCGTGAAGTACTTGCGGTCATATGTGTTTCCCTCTGTGTGTGCGCGTGTTTACTGGGAAAAAAGAGACTCGGATCGCTCGGTTGTCTGTCACTCAAGTGTGCCCGGCCGCGCCAAACGCCCGGGACGACGCAGTGTGGACGGTTGGGCGCATTGGAACGAAAATTCATTTAGAAGCAAATTAAATTGCCGGTGGCATATTCCCTTTCGCACTGGGAAACAATTAATTTAATTGAGTTTTGAGTCCTCTGTGTGTAAAATGTTGAAAACCGGCGTGACGAGGGTGCGAAACCGTGTGTCCCGGGTTGGCAGGCATCGGCCGGGCACTGGCCCGGATGATGAATGAAGGTGGCGCTGGTGGCCGGGCCGGAAGTGGCACAGTGAATGGACGGGCGGGACTGGCGACAGTCGGCGGGCGGACTACTCCGCTGCCCAGCAGCCAGTTTTCCGCCCGAACGCGTCGGAATAATACGAGTGCAAATTGTTGGAAGGATATTCAATTTATCACCTTTTGCGCTCATCTTAAACGCTGCCGGTTTGGCGTTGCGTTCCCTGCCTTCTGTGGTCGGGGAGGGGCGTCTGCTTTTTTCTTCTCTTCTTCTTCCCGTATCTGATGTCCCAGGAAAGCATTGAATATCACGCGGGCAGGAAATGAGCAATTCGAGCGTGCGACGGCAAACTTCTGTTGGAGTGCGATATTTTCCACTTCCAAGAAGCGGGTCAACAATCGTAGCTGGGGTTTGTACTGCGTGTGGAAGACTGTTTAAGGACAGATGTAAGCCGAAACCTGAGTGAAGTTCGCCCGTACCAGCCGCAACCGAATCGGATTTGAAGACGTTCGAGCAGAAAATTGAAGCAACTGTTATTGGCTATCATATCAGCCTTAAAGTATGCAAAATGTGGAGCAGACAATTATTGAACAGACTTTTTGTTCAGTTTTCAAGCTAAAGTTCCACGTGATATGCTATACGAATTGCATACCTTTCGGGCGCAAACAGTATGATATGTGGAACGCTTTGTTAAAACTGGACCAAATAACTATAGCAAACTGTTAGTTATGTGATATTAAAAAGTTGGATTGAATGCATGATTGTTTCGATTATTAAGATCTTCAATATCATTCAAGATCAGCGCTGAGCATTACAGTTATTTTAAAGTGGTTGAAATTGATTTTAAATTAAATAAAAATAAACTCATTTCTAGTCCATTATTATAATTTTATTACTTGAAGTATTCTCCATTAATTCGATGCATTTTTTAACAAACCAACTACGTTCACGGGCCAATAATAAATAATAATCTACGCTTTAAAAGCTTCACGTTTTCGAGCGCTTACTCGTCAGTGTCACTTATCAAATTTTCAGTCCATTTTCGTGGCATTCCCAAAGGTAAATTATGGTCGCTCATCATAAAGAAACGGGGGAAAAAGCAGAACAACACCAACAACAACCAACAAAAGCACCTGTGACCTGCCACCAATTTCCAGTCACCTCCCACCCCCCGTGGAACGATACTTTATTATATCAACCACAAAACATTATGACAGAAACATTCACCTCACAAGCGGACAATCGGGCGCACGAGTGTACAAATTCCTAGATTGAGCATCCGACGCGAAACCATACGCCACCGTGCCAAGCAAACCAGAACGCGAACTCCCAACGCGTACCGGAACTTACGCAAAAGGAAAACAACGCGGCGGCCACCCGCACGCACGCTCACAGGGGCGTTTTTTTCGTGATTTTTTTTCCCCCATTGTCGGTCTCTGTTCCACGCCGCAAATGGAGCGGAACGTGGCGCACGGGCGCGCGCAAAAGGGAATGGCATAAAACCGAAACGGAAATATCATACATCATCAGATTATCGTTGACAGAACATGCAAGAAATCGGTATCTACGGGGGGTGAGTGGGAACGGAAACGAAACGAAAAGAAAAGAAGAACGAACTCCCCATACAACACGGCGCACGGAAATGCTCACAAATTCTCGATTTCCCGGGCAGGAAAACAATCCCGCGTGGCTGCAAACTGCTGATGAAAGACGCCACAGCGCACGGCCATAATTCTCACCCGGGGCCACGGGCTTACCGGGGGGTTTTGTGCCGATTGGAAATTGCGCGGAATCGCGCACCGAAAGGCCGCCGGACGTCGGCGGAAGGTAGACCCGGAAGAGCGAAACCCCGATAATGAAAGTAATTTATCGGTGCGTCCTTTCAACGGAACAAAGCTAGACGAAGCAAAGAAAAAAAGCACGCCCAGGTGAGACAATCCCGGCGAGTGGGTCGAAAGCGAAGTGCGTGTGAACACCGAGAATAAGAAGAAAAAAACGGGCTCGGAAGTAAGGAGGTGATTTCGTTTCCTTCCGCCACGCCACGCGGTTTCGTGTCACTGTTACATCTTTATCAAGCGGCCGCCAGCACAGGTAGCAGGGAAAACTTTCACACATCAATCATGCAGCAGCGCAAGCTTGCGCTCATTGGTAAACGCTTGAATGCCTGAGCTGTGCCGTTCGAAGGACATACATTTTTAATTGATATCAGACGGTGCTACGCACACTCACACGCACGTACACGCACTCAACTCTTTGAGAAAGCAATCTTTATCGTCCGACGGGCATGAGTAATGGTACGCGTGCACCGAGGCACTCAATCTTTGGGTGTGCACAACGAAGCACAAACTGGTGCGATGGGGAAAGATTTAGTGTGTTTTCTTTGTTTCCATAAAGAATTCGTTCTTTGAACGGATGAATTTCAGCTTTGAAGAAATTCATTTATTGAATATTAATTTTTATTTAAAGAAGAGCAATTATAGTTGCAAAAAACTCCTTGTAGGATAGTTGAAGGAATAATCTACTATCCTTCCGAAGTTATGCAATCGGCTGAACAATTTTTAATACTACCAGCTTTTATAATTTATAAAACAGCCTAATGAAGCGTTAATCAAGCATAACGAGAGCATTGATGTAGTGCCGTTTGCATACTTTTAGGCTCAATTATGATCAGCCTGAAAGTATGCAATGTCTACAAAAAATGTTGAGTAATGAGTCGTTCCAAGTCAATTTTCGGTCTTCATAAGGCGTCATATGTCAGATTACAAGTTATCGCGAACATCACAAGAATTATGAAACTTGCATCACAAATTATGTGAATAAATACCCCTTTCAACTCCACAGATTCCTTAGAAGCCCGATAAGCTTGGCCGAGAAAACCAATCTGTCGTGTGATTTTAAGATATGTGGAATACTAGCAAACGGTGAGCAATGTATGCAAAGGGAACGTGTGAATGTAATATATCTATTTCGGTTTCCACACGACTTCGCGACCCTGCACTCCTACCTATTAATTAATCCTGCTAACCCAACCCATACGTCTGGTTCCATTTCGCAGCTTGAACCATCCGAAATCCTTATGACGTCTGTTCGCACCGGCACCAAGAAGCATTCTCGTCATGCACGAGCACAACTTAGCCAAGAAAAGTGGAAAAGTAAACAGTGGCGGCATCAAACAGGGGCCTCCCAAAAACGATAACCCGCCGGCGTTAGTGGGAAACACGGCCGGGTGGAAAGTGGAGGCACGGTGTTGGGTAAGTTGATAAAAATTTACTCCACCGAAAAAGCAGCCCGAGAAGAAGACGCATCAGAATTTCCCTCCGGGCTGTGGTTTTTTCACGAAGAGCAGCAAAAAACGCCTGCGAACGCTTATTTGACTTTTTTTTTTGCATTTCGCTAGCACTTGTGAGAGTTTGTGTTTTTTTTTCTTGCTGGTTGGAATGAAAAACCTTATCTTCTTCACACGTATGTGTGTGCGTGTTTGTGTGTGAGTAAATTTTACTGGCAGCCACATTTCGGGACGGGCGAGTTTATGTGTGTGTGTGTCGGGGGGTTTTGTGCAGACGACGAGTTAAGATGAGTATTTTATAATGCTGCGTCAAAGAGCGATACGAAGAAAGAGGAGACCCAAACACATACAAATTGGTGGGGGTCATTGGTCGTTGGATCGTCATCCGCACCCCCCGTGAAAAGGACCCGTTGAGCGTAATTTAGTGGCACCTTCAGACGAGCGCACTAAAGCCCTTAAAGTTAACTAGCCTGAATGGGGTTCAAACGGTATCCGTTGATATTTCGTACTCGGTCGATAGTGTTGGTTCAGTGAGAGGTAAAATGTTTTTCTTGAAAAAATGACCACATCGCCGAAGGACATATTGAATTTTAAGCTTTTTTTATGAACTACATGTTTATTCATATTGTAACTGAAAAAAAAACTGCATGTCTAGGTGAGAAACGTTGCTCACCAAATATATCTCTTGCCTCATGAATTACCCATGTAAAATCTCGAATAATATTAGGGTATATACATCATCATTAGAGTTCATTAATACCATGTATTTCAATAAATGAAATATTATTATGACTAATCAAAAAGATGATCTATGTCATTGTGTTGATAGTGTCAGATTGAAAACATCCATAAATGAAACTAAACTGTATAGTTTGAATTAACAAAATGTGTTGAACAACGATGAAAAATAAATGTTGAAAAAACATTCTAAACAATCCGATTTATAAGCTGTAATGCGATTCGTATTTGGAGTTCAAAAATCATAGTAGAGGAATAGAAAATCATGTTGACGATGCAGAAAAAGTTGCCGGTTGTTGAACTACTCGGGTATTGGGTGGAAATATCATGTGTATAACCCATTGATGTGTATGTAAACGAGGTCACAATACTGGTTTCGTTCACATGTTTATCTAAAAACTCTCTCTCATGCTCGTTTTGAGCAGTATTGTTAAGATAAACTCAACAAACAAATATCTCAAAAAAAAATCTTCACAAACTCACTCACTTATTCAGCGAAAAATACGTGCAATACTTTTGTTGATATACCAGCGCCCCCAAAACACTGTTACGAAATGTGCGCCTATGTTGCGCGCCTCGTTTTTTCTCCTTCCTTTTCCTTTCCCTGCCACACTTGCTTCCACTGTCTGCGGTTAACGCCGGGCGCGCGGGCACGTGCGTGCTCTGGACTCGGTGCGGGCAAAAAGGGCAAATTGCGTGTCTGCCCCCCGATGCATACGGTACGCATTCGACAACAACAACCGAGAAAAAAAGTGCCCCGTAAAAAGGAGTTTTTGCGTGCGAACACACACACACATTTTCGCCCCGTTTCGCCCCGCCTCGGCGAAAACGCTTCCCGATATTGGCAATGTTTGTGTGCAATCACGCAGGTTAATATTTGCTTTTCTCGTTGTTGCCACGCACACACGCGTACATGCGCGGGAATGTACGGCCGTTTGCTGCTGCCAAGGGGGGAGGAAAGGGGAGGGATACGACCGCCCATCCCACCCCTGGCGTCGAGAACAGATTTCGTCACCTCGGCGGTAACGCAAATCCCCGGGCCGGGCGCCATGCTAGATGCTGTGCGCGTGGTGGCGTAATTAATGCTAGAGGTTTCAGGTTTTCGGCTTCGGCCAGCCCTTCTTCTTCTACGCCGCCCCCCCGGGCAGCGGACATCAAAGAGTGACTCCCAGGGGTGGGAAAGAAGGTGGGGGGTGGGACGATGGAATTGTGTTGGTGGCAGTAAGCAGCCGTGTCGTGTTTCCGCCCAATTCCACTCAACGAGAGCAACGAGAATGTTGTGAATATTTTATCGGTTTTCCTTCCGAGCACGCACGTACACACACACACACACACACACACACACACACACACACACACACGCGCGCGCAGTGGAGGTGGAGGTGTTTCCTCGGATAAGAAATCTCGCGGCGAACGAGGTAAACCGAGACGCGTCCTTAACCGAAAGTCAAACACATGCACTTAGCGTGAGTGAAATTAATGGCTTTCGGTGGAAAAACCCACCCACTAAAGAACGCCCGAGCGTCGTCCGAACAAGTGATGAGCGGTGGAAATCTCTGCCGTGCCGCTACGCGTGGTTTTGTGGGATGGATTGGCGAGTTTTGATCATTTTAAATCAGTTTTTCTCATGTAATTTAAGGCTAGAGTGTACAATAGCCCACCTCGCTTGGAGCTAGGATGATTAGGCGTTTATTGGAAGTGTTTTCTATAGTTTCTGCATTAGCATTTCACACAAATTTCCATTTGTGAATGATACCTTATTTGCATAATTTAATTAGTTTGAGAATGTCATCATAGAGTTGGAAAGATTATCATCATTGACCTATATAATAATCTGAATGATCCTAACGAATGTATTTTAGATTGAAAATTCAATTCTCATAAGAAATTAGTATACCAGAATGTTGAAAATCTGATGAGAATATGGCTCAGTGTTCATTTCCATATTAAGATCAAACTGATTTCGAACAGGTTCAATCGATCTCAACCTTTTTAAAATATTTCGAACAATTCTAACCTAAATTATAAATATTTGGGCAACACTCTAATCAAAGTCTTCTCAGCCTAGTGAGCACTGAGTCCTCGTAAGAAGATTCCGCCAGTGGCTCATCTGGAGAGAGATAAATTGAATTCTCGGCCCAAAACGCGAAAAACAACTCGAAATGAGCACAAAATCCCTTCCAAACCACGACCCAGCATCCGGTCACCGGGCGCAACTGCTGTTGTGCCGCGAGGAACTGCGGCTAAAACCGAAATACTGCGTGAAAAAAAGCCTTCAAAATCCACTCGCAAAGTGAACTCGCCCAACACACAAAAGTACAACTCCGAAGGGGAAGGTAATTGTGCCGGGGCCTCTTTTGTGCGCCGTGCGCATTAACATAAGGACTTGTCAACCCCGGGAGCCGCGTGCGCCTGGACGGTGCGCTGGCCGGCGGGCTTGCCAGCTGCAGACGCGCCACCGCGTCGTTCGGGGTTCGCCGGGCCAAGCCAAGGGGATTGGATTTATTTATTCTGTTCGAGTGTGCCACGAAGCCACCTGGAGCTTCTCGAAACTTCCGAAGAGAGCGAACAACAACAAAAAAAAACGGAAGCACCGGCTTTGGCTTTCTGCGCCAGCGGTATAGAAGCGAAACGGTGGACGAAGAAAACACTCCCCACGAGGTCATTGTGCCCGTTTCGGGCTGTCTCCATCCGCCGGACCGCTGGAGGAATCCCAGCGTGAAATGTGTCTTGATTCTCGCTTCTTTTTTTGTTGCTGTAGACTGCTCCCTCTCTGGCCGAAATTCGAGCGCCGAAAGACAGTCGAAATTCTCAAGAAAGACCAGATACCAGTTGAACTGGAAAGGATGTAACCGCCCCCCACCCTCTAAAGCGGTGAAAAACCGCACGGAAAAGAAGGGAGCCGTGGAAAGGAAAATTCACCAGAAAGTAAAAACACCAATCCCGGAACATCGCCCAGCGCCGCTGGGGCTCGGAAATGCCTGCACTGCTCCGGCTGCTGCCGGTGGCAGTTCTTTAAGCCTCCGCCAGATATAAAATGGAATTGAATTTGTAAAGGCCAACGGGCTCCCCTCGTGGCCCACCATACACACCACGCGGTATGGCATTTGGCAGCCAGTTTTAAGTTTCTGGCGCGCTGCGAACTGCGAACTTTACGGTTGGCCAGCGGGCCAAACATTCTCGAAGTTCGCCTCACCGGCGGAAGGTGGGCAAACGGGACAAAAGTCAGGCTTTGTGTGTATATATGTGTATGTAAGCAAGTGGCTCCCGCGGGGTTTGACACTTACCGTCCGCGCCACGGCACACGCGCTCGCTGCCAGGATACGGGGACCGGGCAAACTTCTTCACTTTCCACTTGCTTATTTAGATACACCCTCGACTGCTCGGAACGAACGGGAATGGGAACGAAAATTCGTGTGTTACGCTGTTCGCTTCATTCTCATCATCCGATTGTCGTTTCTTTCCGGGTGGCAGGGGAGGTGTTCGCAGCGGCCGGAAAGAATGGTCCCGCTGGGCGGGAACTGGGTCAGCTGTGTAGTGTGTGTGTTTGTTTGTTCTTTGGGGGAGAGAGTTGCGCTTAAGGACACCACCTAAGGTGCAAATAATTCGATATGCGTATTTTCAGAAAGGGACACAGGAGAACGAGTGTTGTCTGGTGTTGTGACGATACGATTGTAACAAGGGGATGAAGTAGGAAAAACTAATAACGATTGAGTATTTGATGAAAGATACATCGAAGTTTGGTGAAATTTGGAAGTTTTTTTTCTAAAATTTTTCAAAAATATTTTTTCGAAGTTTTCAAATGCTGTACAAATGATGCTGTATTCGTTTCACTAGCACATAACTAAAACTGGACTTTACATTAAAAAAAATAAAACTTTAAACTTCAATTTAAAAAAATAAAATCAAAATAAAGAAAACGACAAGGGTTGGGTTAGATTATAAAAAGCTTCAAAATAATCCTCAACAAACGACTTGAGCTCAGCAAAACCCAAGTTTCTTTTAACTGCATACGACCTTACCAAAGCGTTTGATATGCGAATTGCATACTTTTGAGGCTGATGAAACGAATCTGCACATAAAAGTATGCAATGGGCATTTCATCAACGTTTGTTTTCGATATAAAACGCTTTGTTTCGCGGTTTATTAGATATGTTCCTCTGATTACTGGTTTATCAACGATGTTGTGGTCGAAAAGATAAAGCAAAATAGTAACTTTTGAAAAGCGTAACGAACGTGATACATAAGCTTGCTTTTGGTACAATTTAAGTGATCCAATGTGATTATCCAATACAAAATTTCAAGACACATAATTGCGTCAAAAATTCATCAAGAAAGAAAGAAACACGTTGTATTTCGTTATCCAATCATTATCCCCAGCCGAACCGTTTACAACCGGCACAATCGCGTTCGCAGTGATATCTTGTACAAAATCGCTCCATTTCCACGCCCTCGCTACGCCACTTCTCTCCCTCTCCGCGTGTCGCGCGTTGGATGAAAAATAAAATTTCGAAAAATAAAACTTTGTTATTTCCTTCGGCTGCATCGATGACGGCCCGGACAGGGACGGGCGGAACGAGTTTGGATTCGTCGGGCGCTCGACACACCACCGCCCCCCACCGGATTCGGTGCAGTTCTGGAGCTGCCCCGGGTTTGCCCGGTGAAATAAACCAATAGAAAATATTGCTCCAGATCAGCAAAGGGCACAGTCGTAATCTTATTTCTTCCCGCCATCCCGGTGGCGGTGGGTGGAGAAGGAAGTAGGGGGAGGGCGGGGGTAAGAGTTTTTTTGCCACCGTGCCCAGAGCGCTCCTGCTTTCAGTGTGAGCTGCCCGGCTGTTTTTTTTGCACTTGTCTCGAGCCGGCGAATTGAGGTTACGTTCAGCGAAGTTGTGCAAGAAAAAGCTCTCAAACTGTCTGGTTGTGGCTCGCGGGAGGAAAAAAAAAGCAGCCAGCGAAAGAAACAAGCACCAGGTAGCGAATCCTGGCGATTCGTACATTATTTAAGAAGATTTGGAATCCTTCCTATTTTGCTCATATTTCTCCTGCCGGTGTGCGAGACTCCCGGCAAGCAGTAATTGGAAACGGCGTACCGGGTGAAGGTGAACCGACCGGAATTGGTTGGTTTATTGCATCCTCCGACATGAGCGGGAGGGAGGATGTTCAACCTCGAGACTCTGACAAAAAAAAACGCTCTCAAACTGCACCGCCACTTTACTTCGCTTCCGAAGGATCCATCTCGCTGCCAAGGATACAAGCGAACGCGTAAGGCCACGGCTTGGCAAGCTTGTTTGTGGTTGAGAAATCATAAATTTCTGCGTCAAACACACACACACACACACCACCACTATCAGGAAGGAAGTGGAAGTTTCTGTCGGAGCCGGGCGTGTAATTTAGTTTCGCTAAGGTGATAAAAATGTTTTAATGGGAAATTGCAATCCCTGCGAAGCCGAGCGCATGCCAAGGAGGCAAGTGGACGATTTATTAACTATCAGCCAGATTACCAGAGCAGCCGGGTGGCGGGTGGATTTACGGCACACGACCCACCCGAACCCGATCAAGCGAGATTATCGGTGTTGATTAATTACAGGTTTTTTTCTTCTTCAAAATGGTTTAAATTCAATAATGGAACCGCTGCGATGGAGGCGCAATTTATCGTCCGAAAATGTTGATCAAAATTTTCACCTTTCACTTAGAGGTACGTTTGCCCTGTAAGGATTATGATCTTCGGTAGCACCGCCACCACAAGCCGATTACAAAATGGGTTCGCTTCTTTCTCAAGCCACAAGGACGCTACTGTTTGCGGTTAACCTTTTCGCTTCCAGGGGCGCACGCTTCGTTCTTTGCTCGGAAAACTGCAGCCAGAGCGAGACGAGCACCTCCAACAAATTGTTGCTATATTTTTTCCACTCTTTCACCGGGACGTCATTTGCATGCGAAAGTACTTCCGTCGGAAAGTGCCCGAAACCCACACACACACACCCACCAACCACCCCAGCCACAACTGTCAACACGCGAAGCGGAGCGATAATGAGACACTTCTCGAGTCGAGGGTAAGTCCGGGACGTTTCTCGACCCCAACGGCGGCACATACACACGCGCGCGTGGCGCGTTTCGTGCGATTCATTTTTCACGGCTGCAGTTTTGCGGCGAACGTTCTTATGTTTTTTCCTGCCCCCAATTTCTTTCTAAAAGGAAGCAATAAAGGAACAGAAAGCTGGTGTTTACATGTCCTCGTCCTGCGTGTTTTCCACCTGCACCTGCGTGCACACTGCCCTCCCTCCCCAGGGGTGGTAAACATTATTTTTCACAGCCTCATATGGTTAGCCATTTTTCGCCGCGTTAGTTGCTCTTTTGGCGGTGGTGAAGTGGTTTTCTTTCGCAATTTCCATCTCTGGCGCACGGGAGCGTTTTGTCTCGCTTTGCTCGGTCGGAAAACGGGGCGAAAGCTTTCCGCGTGCGGTGAGCACGATCCTGTCAACGTACGAGCTGGTGGGAGGGAAGCAAACCGTCCGAAATTACCGGAAGAAATTGCATTTAGGGTTTAATTTATGGTGCTATTTATATTCCGGTCGTTGAGCTATCGTGCTGTGCTATCTGGGGGATTGCATTTCCACCGTGTGCGTGAAGGGCTTTCACAATGTTATGTTAAAAGTCACGAAAAAAGGGTTTAAACATGTATATTGAAAACTTAAATGCATTACATATAAACATAAATATTTTTTTTCTTGAAATCAGGTGTGTGTGAGTTTCTTCCAAACTATTCGTACATGCTTTACACACATGCTTAACTAGATATAAAAATGCTGATAAGTTCATTAACTTGCAATAATATCTAGGATTTGTTATATTTCATGAAATAAATATATTTTACAAGCAAATTTTGAAAAGAGAAAATTCATTTAATACGTTTAAAGACTGTAATCTAGATTAACAATAAGTGTTGTCTTAGAGCATTATGTATGCAATATTAATAGAACATAAGGTGCTTGTTAAAGACATACTATATTGTGTGTATCATATACTTACATATATTAAAGACATATATTTGGCTATTTAAGAAAACTAAAAAGTATGTATTCAACATTTCAACAGTATGCAATAAGCAAAAGACCAGATTTGATGGGAAGAGCTCACCAGCAGACTGTTTGAACCCACAAAAAAACTATACAACCCCGGATACATTATAATCATAACGCATATAGTGAACAGTTTAGATTTGATAGTACAATTATCAAAAGGTACAATTGAACGTTTAGTCTACTCAATTTAAATATGTTAAAATGGAATCAATATTCTTTAAAACTGTTTATGTTCACTGAGCCAAACACTAGAAGACCACGGTGAGCTACGAACGCTTCAACACATATTTTCTTATAGCAGACCATGAAACCACGGAAGACATGTTACTAAACCCAGCCTCTGGACAGCTCAATCATGCTCGGGACAAATAAAAATGTCTTCATTTCTTACAGTAATGGTGCAGGCCCATACTATCGGGCGTTCATAATTGATCACGGGCGCGGACAATCGAATGGACCGACCGGACACGAATATGTCATGTATCGTCATCCTTTCCCCCGAAGGCATCCGCTGAGGGTCACGCTTTTTCCGTTTTTTTCCCCCATCCACGCTCAGTTTTCTGCGATGATCTGCGGAACAAACAATAATTGATTCAATCGGAATAATGCCTGCGGACTAATCCGTAAAATTATTTATGACAGTCATCACCACATCGGTGAGACGGCGGGCAAAACCGGCAGGCCGCAGCGGGTCAGCAGGTCAGACCGGGGGAGAGTGGCGACCGGAGGCAGGTGCCGCATGAAAAAATCCCCATCCCCATCAGCGAAACGGGCTCGTCTTGGGTTGTGCGGATTCTGGGTCGATTGAAATCCGATGACCGTAATGTGTCGTGTCGGATGTTTCCCCGCTTTTTTTTCTCGCTCGGTCGCTGGCTCACTACTGCTGCTGGTCTGCCACTGTGGTGAGTGGAAAACCTTCGGTTTTATGCCACACCATCACCCGGCCGCCGACGACGACATGTGTGCTTGTGTGCGAGACGGCAGCACAATGCAGATAAGGAAATGCTGCCATCATCAATAAAACTGAAATCCAATTAATTATGCTCCGCGCACCTTCCTCCTGGGCACGAGCGGAGAGACGCGAGCCACATGGGTGGGCCACATTCAATAGCACTAGGAATTAGAAGGGATTTGTTTGATAACATTTGTCATCTGTGACATGTTTTTGCTGTAAGGCTGGTGCGTTTTTCTCGTATCTGTTTTTTATACAAAGCTGTCAGAGTTTATGTTATGTTACATGATTTAAGTGGAATGCTTTGCTTTATACGATGTAAAGATATTTCTCCAAGGGTACAGTTCACTACTAAAAGTAGAGAGTTCATTAGTAGTACTTAATAGGTATATTGATTCAAGGGTTCTCATATAACAGATAAAGAATACACCCAAGAATAAAGTTTGTGTACCTATTCCATGAAAGGGTCTACTGAGAAAGAAACGAGTTTTCAAGTTTTGTGTAAACAAGTCCTACATAAGAAAATGCTGATGATAATTGCATAAATTTGGGCGCAAAAGTAAAGCATTCAACAGTTTGCCTCTTTTTAAGAATCATTAATGAGTTTTTTTTAATATTAACCTTTAATACAATTTTACATTTTAAGAACAATCCTTACTGTAGTAAAAATTGGTGCAAAAAATATAAATCCATGAAAAAACGTGCAAAGTATGGTCGATAAACACAAAGCACCCGTACATAAACTTTGCAGTAATAAAACCCAAACATTACCGCCGCTTCAGGGTTGGGCGCCTAGCTGTTGTTCTGTTACAACACTATCAAAACAAACCCACATCAATAAAGCATCCCTCAAGCAGGGATGTGCCCTTCGCCCACAAAACATAAATCATCAAACTGACCTAGAAAACACCGGGTTTTCGCTAAATCCCATAAATTGCTCCCGGGGCTAATCGAATCATTGTCAACCCGGAAATGGTTGTTCAACAATCCTCTTAATGGGTTTACGACCGTGCGTCGTTATCCTGTTTATTTTCGTGTGTGTGTCTCTTCTTCTGGGCTCCTCGTTGTACTGTTCCGCCCACCGTCCGCCACACACACACACACACACACTTGCTCCTTAATCATACGCTCAGATCGGTACACCCGGGAAACACCCCTTTTTCCTGCACGAAACAGCGCTGAAGAAGACGAGATGAGACGCTGAGATTTGTGTGTGTCTCTCCTTCGTTTGCCTCCTTGCTGGGTGTGCATTAGAACGCGACGCGAACAAAAGAAAAGACAGCCGTCGTGTTCTAGCGAGCAGCGTGGAAAACGATTTACACCCGCCGAAAACCGGTGCGGTGCGGAGAAAATGCTCTTCCATCGCAGAAAAGTAATACAATGTCGCTGGGATCATGTTTTATGTGCGCGAGGCCCGTGCGATCGTATATCAAAGTGTGCCGCGCGTTTCGGGGAGGAAAATTTGGAAATTCCACTCCCCGCTCGGGCTTGCAGAAACTCCTTACGCACCCGACACGACGACATTTGTTCGACGCTCTTTAGGCCGCGTCACAAACCGAGCCGCTAGAGCGCGAGCGAAAAGGCCACACACACACACACACACCCGCCCAAAACGACATGTCTCCGGGCTTTCGTGGAACATGTTTATTATTTATCTGCATGGCACCGAAACGGAGGAAACATGAAACTTTACCGGCGCTTTACCGATGTTTTTCCCGGTGTGGCATGATTGTTGAATTTGCATGTCTTGTTTGCATGCTTTCGCTTCATTTTTTCGAAACTCCAAAGGCATCTCCTATTACTCGCACCGTCACCATCATCATCATCGTGGTGAAAGTGCTCCGAGTGAGTTATTGTAAAACGCCCAGCAAATCATGTGGAAAACACTCCGAATCGACAATTCGTTCCGTTTCCGTAAAGGGGTTTTTTTTTATTTTATTTCTCTCCTGTGCGAGCCCGGGACATGAATTTGATGAGCAAATAAAGCGCGCTTTTATTACATTCCGGAGGCGCTTTCCATTACCATTTCTGCTGCTGCTGCTACTACCACTGTCGATCACACTCACTCCAGCAGAAAGAGGTGACCGGGCAGAGGCCGTGTTGGCAAACAAACGTCGGGCGGCAACAGCGTGAGAGTCGAGAAAACACCTCCACGTTCGCCGAACGCCGGTGTCTTATAATCGTTTTTCCAATATTGCGGTTTGACTTTTACGGCCAACCCGGGAGCGGGGTCTTTTTTTTTCGCTGCCCGAACCCACCCCGTAACGACGAAATGGACGAACAGAGTCAATACATTTGTCAAATGACGCGTCCCGGGGCGTCGGTCGGGGCAAAAAAACGTGCTCGCCGGTGGTAATTGCATCTGGGGCTTTTTTCGTCTCCTCGTGGTACAATGTGTGTGTGTGAGGGTCTAATAAAAGGTGCCAGGAGAAGGATTTTTATTTGACTGAAGGGAAGAAACACAGACACACTCAGAGAGAAACACTAGAGCGCCATGTGAACGTGCCTGCGAGGGAAAATAACTGTATTTAAAACGTGGCAGACGTCGGATTCGGGGGCGGATAAACCGGGCGGTACTCACTGTCGTTAGATACGTGAAGGGATTCCGACAGTTACAGTCGGTCGAATCGGCGGCACGTAGGAATGGCTCCGGCTCTGCCTTGGAATGGCAGATAGTTGCTCAATTGTGCCGTAACGTGGGCCAGACCGACGACACCTTCGGTGGTATCGTAATGAAGTAATTACTATTTTGAGGGTTTTGTTGACGAGCGGGAATAACTAATGACGGATTTTTGAGAGGATTTCAAAATGAGCTCATCGAGTGAAATGTAATGGGCGAGAACAAGGCGCACGTGCACGAATAAAACGTTGAATAAATATTGTTCAATTTTCATGTAATTATACGTGACAACTTCTCTTCAAACCGTTTAAAGTAAAAAACGAGTATAGAGCATTTATTAATAGCGTTAGCATGTATTATAAGATTGCAAGAGAAATAAAAAAACTTTTCATTACTTTTATTACTACAATGAAATTATTCGAATGAAAATATGTTTTATGGTGTCATACAAATTACATACTTTAAGGCGAAAATCTAATACAATAGTCTTCTCCGCTTTATTAGCGTACTTTTAACTCTTTACTTTCTCAGTTGTTATACGTGGCTGAGGTATAACAACTTACAAAATCGACTTGGCTGAATAAAACATATAAAGCTCGGTGTATGTCATAAGAACAAAAAATGCCACACTTTTGGTCGAAAATTACACGAGTGGCAAGATCCTCTTGCAGCTAGATGTGCTAGAAAAATATGTTTCCAATACCTTTAGCCACTCACTTCGCCCACTAAAAGCACACAAAAATTCGTCATAAATCAAACGAAAAATCAAAGTGAATCTATTTTTGCAATTCCTTCAAAAACGGAGCAACGCACTCGAACGCGTTAAGCGATATAGCGAAACACACACACACAACGAAAAAGCATGGAGACCGAATCAAAACCAAATCATAACATGCTCCCGATGGGGTTTCGGTGTCCGGCATCGAAGCGAACCGTCGTCTTCTGCCATCTTCAAATTTCCACCGAACGAAACAAACAGAAAAAAAACACGAGGCCCTTCTCGAAAGGAACGGCGAAAGAAAATTTCCCCGAACCCCCCGCTCCCGGGTGGAAAATCTTTGTCCTTGCGCCCGGTTGCCCCCGAAGAGTGAGAACGTACACAGAAGAATAAATCAACGTTAATGATTTATGATCTCGGTACGATTCGTGTAGTTTGCTTTTTTGTTCGTTCGTTCGCTGTTCGTTCGGGACGGGTGGAAAACGGGTGTGGGTGGAGGAAAATTAAGCGGAGCGGCGAACATTATGCTCTTCGGGGATCGGTGGTGTTGTGGTGCGCGCGTGGGCCGGAAGGCTATTGATAGAACGTCGGATCGGGCTGGGGAGAATGGGTTGTAGTCGGCCCGGGCTAGGAGATGCTGTGTATTTTATCAAATTAAAAGGATCTCGCTTCCATTAACTCCGAAAGCTCCGGGTGTGGGGTTAAGCAGACGGAGGCAGCACCCAAGGCGGCCTACGGGGCAATAATTGAAGGACACGGCACCGGTTCGGACGCAACAGCACATCTTCGCCAGTCGCACGACAAACAACGAGTGCCTCTCGGTCATGCCCGGCTTGCTTCGAGCCGGCCGAAACCGGGAGTCCATTAGGGTGGAATGAATTCATTCATAATTCAGGCGCGCTAAAAAAGTGACACACTTCGAAGCCGGCTCGCAAAAAGGCCCCGGCTAATGTTACCCGGCTAACGTCACACCGGACAGCCTGAAAGGGGCTCTCGAAGACCTTCGAAGCATAGATACGCGACAACAAAGTTGCACCGTTCGGACGATCGAACTCGAGAAATTGGAGATGATGAGTCGATTAGCTGGGGAAGCTTGTTTGGTCCAAGCCTTTGAGTTGTTGAGCAGTACGTTGCTGGCGAGGTTCAAGGTTAGTGAAGCATAATAAACTGCTCAACCTCGCACAATGGCATATTCTTGGAATCCATTTTGGCAATACAAAAATGACACTGCTTTGGCTTTCGTTACTAGCGAACAATCTGAGAACAATCTGCACAGCTACCAACTAAAACCCATCGGTTCTAATTTTTACCGATCCGACCGAGCCCAACCACATTCCGGTTACTGCTGCTGCAACCGATGGTTTTATGTTCCGTCATTGGCTGCGTACTTTCTCGCCTGCGCGTGATGTGCTGAAGCACATCATCATAACTCGCCTTCCCATCGAACGACATCGACGACGGCGACGTGGTTGTAATAGACTCCAGCGCACGGGAACGACTTGTCCGTTGTAAAGTCATGTCACGTAGCGCAATGTATGGTAATATCATTGCCGGACAAGCCCCTGAACCAAGCCGTGCCGTCGTTTTGGGCTCCAACGACGTTACATCTCCAAATCTAGTGGCCACTCAGGAGCGTACACACCAACGATTTTGGTTGCACCTCCTGGGAATCGCACAGCACATCACGGCGGATCAAGTGAGAGCTTCGGTGAGCCGCCGACTCAACACCGAGGACGTGATCGCCTTCTCACTTCTCGCCAGAGGCGTTGATCCCGCTTCCCGCCGGTCTCTCTCGTTCAAAGTGCGGATTCCTGAATCCTGCCGCGAGTTGGCTCTCTCTCCCGAGACGTGGCCTGTGGGTGTCCGAGTACGTGAGTTTGTCTCCTTCACTCGCCAGGAGCCTCTCATGCGTCCGTCGTACCCAGGCAACACTCCGGCTCCGGCTGACTCTCTCATCGCCGCACGTCATCG
>KB672490.1:14298735-14318690 GCA_000349145.1 Anopheles dirus
CCCCCCCCCCCCCCTAATTTTCCATATATGTTTTGGCTCAAAAATGATATAGCTTTCAAATACGGATCTCAGGAACATACACAGTCTTTTTGTACATCTTGATTTTCAAAAAAGCTCTTGTGTTCTCTCATTTGAAAACCTCAACCTTTACTGAACACAAAAAGGAACATTTCCGTCGTTTATTCTCGAATAGCACGTACAACACAAAAAAGTTCTGAGAAAAACACATATTATGCGTTTATACCACAAGGTACATGAGTTCACTGGCTAAACGTGTTAGTGTATTGTTAAAAAAGCGTAACGTAGCTTTCGTCTTCTATCGTTTTTAATGTTTCACTGTATACAGAATTTCACAACACAATTTAAATGAAAACTTTCTCCAACACCCAATAGTTGCCGCTGCTTTCCACCAAAGCGGAACCTTATCATGAAAACCTGTGTAGTTTTGTTTTTTCAACTTGTGCTTCTGAGGGATGTGGTTTAAGGTACGAAATCGGGCTTACGTGGAGAGGAAAAACATAAATCAATTTGAACACAAACACACACACGTGTACAGTTCCAACACCAACAGATAAGCATTGCGGCAAACAAACGAAAAAAAAACGCATTTCAACACGCAAAAATCACCACTCGGAAAATCTGTTCCCGGAATAAAGAGCGAGCGAGTGAAAGAGAGAGAGAGAGATGGCGATTACGATGGAAACACACAAACCGAGCTGCCAAATTTGCTTTGATTTCGGAACCGGGAGCATCCGAACCCGCCGAAGAAAAGGGGGCTCCTCGATCGGTTTTGTTTTCGTACAGAAGCCGAACGATGCAGCAAAAAAAAACAAAAAAACATGAGCAAATGAAACCGGCGACGGACAAAATCATCATTTGTGAACATTTTCAACTCATCTCGCTTGGCGCGTTCGATCCGAGTTCCGTTTTAGTGGACGAAGTTTTTTTTCACTGTTGTTGTTTTTTTATTATTGCATAATGCAAACGCAAACGCACGGAGAAAGGCTCCGGACGGCTCTGTGGAGCAAAAGTAAATATTTTGTTTCGAAGATTTTGCCCCCAAACTTTTTCGCTCGCACACACACACACACACAGACCGAGCGAGGCCGATTGACGGAGGGAAATACACCAGATGGTGTAGTTTTTCCGCAGTTTCGATAAAGAAGCTCGTCTTCTGACAGAAAAAAGAAGGCAGAGCAGCATGTTCCTGCGTGTTTTTTCTTCTTCTTCCTCTCATTCTCCGGTGCCTGCTGGTGCTGATGGTGCGGATGGTGGGCTTTTCTTATTCTCTCACTCGCCAAAGCCGTTTGTCCCGAAGCCGGGATCGAATAAAGAAACTATTTCCAGCGGAATCGATCCGAAAGATGTCTGGCGCGCCCACCGTCCCACAGCACCCACCTACGGCAGCAACGAAAAAGTGGCCTTATAAAGCATCTTCACTTGTTCGAAAATCGATTCGGGGCCACCGGCTTAGACGAACGATGCGCTCGTGCTGAAAAATGGCCGAAGCAGGCAGCATCGCACCCATCATGATGCCCCACCCGAAGGGTCGGGCGCTCATCGTTCGTCCCCAGCGTCGCTGGCATCGGAAGGAAGAGATTTATTTGTCTGTTAAGTTGAAAGTTTTCTCCGCCGAGCGGGTGCGCCGAAAGCCGATTCGGAACGGCAAAACCGACGGCGCAGTGCCCGGCGCAGGTGCCCGGGCGAGGTTGCCTCAAGGATGCCGATGCCTTCCGCAAACGCCGTCGGACAGGGCCGTGCCGTGGGAGAAGGGACAAACTTTTCAGCCCGCCTGTCGTGGTGGCTTACGGCCGTCGTCGGAATGTGTCGGAGCAGATCCGGCGGAGTTTATGCTTTATTTCACCACCACCACCACCCATCATGTCATACATACACAATCCAGGCTGCACCGGTCGGTGCATTTTTCGGGGCAGGAAACCGAGGTGCCATTCGCATAATAATAACGGATTTGACTAAAAGCTTTTCCACCGGCGAGGCGCACAAGAGGCACCGGCTTCACCGTGGCTTTTCGATAGATGTGGGTGTCTTGCAGGCTGTTTAGAGCGATGCTCGAAGGGTTGATATATGCCGTACCTGAAATTGTACAGAAGAACAAAAGAAACGTTTTAGATTAGAGATGTTTGAGGTTTGTTTCGAAAACTTCACTACATAATGGACCATATCAGTTGTTTTGATCGGAGCAATTAAGAAGAATAGTTTCGTTTCTCTAGACATTGAAAGGTTCCTTTTCCTTTCTTTTCCGAGTCACTAAAATAACTGACAAAAAGCACCAAAACTTTGGGGAACATACTTCAACAGTTGAACAATATATAACTTTTTAAATATTTCTTTTCCGTTTTGATATTTCATAAAACAATTCCACTTCTCAAATTTAAGTAAAAACGAAACTATACGACGGTGAAAGAAGCGAGTTTAATCCTTATGCACATTAAACACTATCCCATTCTTCAATTTCTCGAACGATCGCTTCTATTGTACGTTCACCAGAAAAAAACGTTTCGTTTCCTCAACGAGCGAACAAAAAATGTGTTCCCGAATCTTCCGCGCAGCAGAAATGTTTCCATTTTCCCAGCAATTGACAAGACGAGAAAAGCGTACAGGAAACGACAAACTTCGCGCAAGGCAATCGCAAAATAGCTCGGAACTGCGAGTACGTAAACTAAGACCGGTGGCGAGGGCCGGGAAGAAGGTTGTGACGGTGTTTTTTTTATTGTTTGCAAGCGAAATTGTCCTCGGCCGTTGTATGTGTGTGTGGGTGTGTGCTCCCTGTCTTGTGCGGGTGATTCCGGTTATGAGCGCATTCGTTTCCGCCACGCTGGGCACGGTGCGCACGTTTAGGCGGCCGCCCCGGGTCGCCAAATTCAACGGACAATGGGTGGTGGTGAAAAGTTTGCGCCCGATGCGCTCCCTTAAGACGCCGGAAGACGAACGAGCCCCGAACGAAGAAAAATGGCGATATTATTCATGGCTCGGGGCCTGGATGAAAACGGTGCAGACATTCGCATTCATTTTTCCGGACGACGACGACGACGACGACGACGTGGAGGATGACTGACGAAGATGAAAGAATGATTTGACAAACACATGCACACGGGAGGGTGGAAAAATGTATGCATTTTATCCTACCTTTCGGGGCACGAGAGTGTGCGAATGTAGCGAATTATTATATATGCACCAGCAGCCGGGAGGGAAACCGAACGACACAAAAAGAAGCATGCAGTTGGAAAATGTGCAGAATTAAATTCATATTTCTGGATTAGAACCTTTTTTCATACCCAAGCGCTCGTCGCACGGGAACACAGGCGGTTGCCTACCTTCAGGCGCTGTTTTGGGAAATTTGTTCCCCCGGAACAGCGCAGCACATGTTGCAGTGCGCCGGATGGGTGGGAAGGTAAAAAAGTTGCATTGTAGATGCAAAAAAAAAACACCGACCAAACCCACAAGGAACTGGAAACAACGGAACGCACACGGCAAGGAGTTTTGCGTTTTGGTGGTGGAATTTTATTTTATTTTTTATCGCTTCAACCCACTCTCTCTCTCACTCTCTTTGTCTGAGCTGGTAGCACATCAGCTGCAACATTTGCATCCTGAAATTCGCATGCATGCGGAACAAGGATAAAGTTGTCGCTTCCACAAAGAGTGCCAAGGGGAAGGAGAACACAGCGTCACGCTCCGTTTGTCGTTGTTTACCGAATTAAGACAAATTTAGGCAAACTGCAATTTATCCCGACGTGTTTCGTCGGATATTGTGTGCCGGAGAAATGTCCAGCTTGCCCGATGCCCTGGGGGTAAATGGCCGAAAACTGAGGAATAATTTGCATGCATTTAGCTTTGCGACAACTATTTAAATCCTTGTCTGTCTACTGTTGGTCGAGTATAAATGTTGTTTTTTAAGGGACAAAAATCGCTTAAAGCATTGTAATATTAAACATGACCTATGACACTCTTAGACGGGTATGAATAGGGAACATTGTTGTGCTAAAAAATATTCCCTAAAACAATAACTATTAAAGAAGCATAATTCGATAACAACCGTTAATATTTTTTTTTTTAACAAAATAACGCCTAAATGTATGCAATTACCCAAAGTTATTGTTTTATTATCTTTTACTGAACTTTTTTTTCAATTATATACATTACAATCACGCATTTGCAATCGATGATTAAAATAAGACAAATATTTATTTCATGATTGCTGAACATCCTGCGAAATACACAAGCCATTTTAAATTAAAAATAGATTTAAAAAATGGTTTATACTGCGTCATCTAGTCACTCAAGCGCCCATGTGTCTCTAAACTTTCCCCCAGCCAATGGGATGAAACCTACACTGTATTCGCATCTCGCGCTTGCGAAGGATAACGAATATATGCACATAATTACATGTGTTACAGCTAATTGGAATTTATTAGTTCCGTGCCACTCGAGCCCATCATCATCATCATCTTCACCGCCATCATCACGCCGGATTCTTTACCCTGCACGAGCCCGGGGGATTCTACACCACGCACGACTTCCGTCTCGTTCAAAGTAGACGGCTCCTTCCACGTCACGTTTTCCACGGGGTTTTCCGGGGGAAGGATAAAGAATACAGTAAATTACTCACAAATACACGTACGCCTAGATCCACGTACACACATACACACACCTGCGTGTGCACCTCGCATACCATTAGCCTACCGGGGAAGGAAAACCCGGCACCGCCGAGATGAGCCGGAACTGCCGAATGGAGCAAGTGGCGCCCTCCTTCAAACGTGCGCGAATGGGAGGTACGTATCCGGTGTACGCTTAACGCGTGAAGCAGATGAAGAAGGAGCGAAAGCAAACTTAATTATCTTCTACCCAGCGCTCCCGCCCCACACAACCCGCTGCCACCGAGCCCTGTCCAGTCGAAAAAAGCGTCTCCCAACAGCGGGCAGAAGTGGGAAAGCTCATCAACGGCGTCACCTAGGCAAAACCCGGTGGCACTCCGCTCACCGGAAGCTATCACATAATGATATATCATTCGGGTGCGCGCGGGGCCCGAACGCGGGGGCTTGGGGAGCAAGGTAGTAAAATCAACACAACACCACAACGGTGGATATAAGCAGTTCTTGCTTTTGATCAGCGCCCAGGTCCCAGGAAGGGCTGGGCTGTGTGGCAAAACCGCACGTTGCATCTTCCACACGTCGTCGTCACGGCAGCTGGGAAGGTGGGTCGTTGCATCGTTTCAAATTAAAATTTCCGTTAATCAGCATAACGAGAGGGCGTCGGGTGGAATGCAACACGACGAACAATTAGAGCGCACGGACAACGGGACGTAGGGGCAAACATTAATGCTGTGCGGACGATGGAGCGAACCGATGTCACATACTATGTGGGTTACAGTGATTGAGGGGAGTTCGTGGACGATTGTCAATTCAAGATGCCAATGCTGTCTTTGCTACTAGAGTTCAAAGTATGAAGTACGCGTAAGAAAGGAAGACTAATTCGAAATCTTTGGAAAATGTCACAGAGATGCTAATGATGATGAGGTCCCATCCTTCATCCATATAAAAGTTCATGTGAAACGAAGATATGAAATAGGTTTTGATACCAGCTTTGATAACAAACCTTCACCACCGTCAATGACACATCAGGAAAATGTGAACATCAATTTTAAAGAGAACTATGTCTGAAAGCAGGTTCCTCCATTCAATAGGTAGCTCCTATACACCTATTACTTAGCACCTAAGAACTGTATATTCGTTATGGTTATGAGACCATGCTCCAGTCTTTGAAAACCGAAATAAGTGTTCCCAAGTGTGACAAACAACAACACTGAAACAAGAAATTCCACGTCAGCTCCGTTTGGGCTAGTTTCGACGTTTGCATTCGTAACGTTCCGAAATTCTTCCACACGAAAGACATATTCCTTCGCTGAGCCACGTCCGTGCCACCAACTTCGAGGAGCTACCTCCACCACCACCACCACGCAACGTCGTAAAGAGCCGCACTGAAATCTCCTTATCCTCCGCGCGAAAAAAGAAAGCACCAAAAAGGCCCGCCAACCGCGTGCCGAAAGAAAATCTATTTATAAATATGTATGGCGCACAGTAAAACATATTTGCTATGTGCATTTATATGATGTATTAAAAACATTTCCACCAAACAACTTTTCGGACAATCGGATCTGCGTTCCTTCCGTACGCGCGGAAGACGCGGAAGGTTTTGCCTGACAGCCGGAGTTCGCCAACGGGCCAAATCTAATCGTAAGCCTTAGGTGGCACGCCGGTTAGGTCCACTTGAGCCCCAATCCGGGCAACCGGGTGTAAGGAGTCGGCTCCTCCACGCAGTTCTTCCCTCCCGGAACTGGAACACGCAGCTGCGCTGGTGCTTTTATCGTGCGACAGATAACTTCGTTCGGTGCTTTTGGCCGTTGGGAGATGGGTTGGCTGGAGTGAACAAAACGGTTTCGGAAACATGCTGATGCTCTACCGAGAGATGTTACAATAGTGAAGCGTTTTCTTTTGTTGCCACCATCACTCTGAGGATCTAAGGATGCTCTGCCCGGGCAGATAGTTGTTCAGTAGTCCGCGTGGAATGCAGTTTCCCGGTACAGGGGGATGGTACTTCTATATTTAATTTCCCTTCCCGTTTGTTGGCTTTTGTCCGGCTTCTTGGTCGTGCACACACCGGACGCTATTTTACAACGAAACGTTCTGATGGTACGAGATGCCATGACCTCAGTAAGCCATGTTCGGTAATAGAAAGGAAATGGTGTGGCGTAGCTGTCCGGTACGTTCACCAGCTGGCAGAAGTGAACGCATTAAGGCTCTTTAAAACCTATCTTCTGTGCGGAGAGATTTTCGGCGAATTCGTCGACGTTTTTCTACCCCTAAAACTCGTGTTGCACTTTCGGTTGCGCTTCTTCCTAATCGTCCGGCACACTCAGCGTATCTTTTTACTTTTCATTTTCACCAAAAACAAAATCCCATTCCCACAACCGAACCATGACTGTTTAAGCGGATTCCGGCAGCGAGATATGTGCCTATTTCATGGGTTTTCATGAACGAACCGAAGAGGAAAAAAAACGCTTGCTATGCGGCTTTGACACACACGGCCTGTGACATTTCCCGCACACATGACAACCGTATAGAGCTGACTTTTCCGACGCTTTTCACGTACCGGGAAGATGATCAATCAGTGCGGTTCGCTGATTCTACACTCGGAAAGGCAAAAATTAGCTACCTTTCTCTCTTCATCTCTCTCTCTCTCTCTCTCTCACTCACTCTCCGTTGTACGGAATGTGAGGAAAACAAGTCGGAAACGGGCCTCCCCTTCTCCAGCAAGGACCGGGCGAAATATGGGCCACACATACACACATAACCTAACCTACTTTACAGCCCAAAACCTTTCCCAGACCGCCGGCAACGGAATCGCAGAAAGGCGTAACTTAAAGTTAACCGAACCGTGAATGATGCATTGACTTGACGTTTATCACTCGGCGTTCAGGTACAAGGCCAAGGCGCTTCGAATACTTATTCTCCGTAGAAGTAGTCACATATGAGAGACGCGACACGTCGAAACATTGTCGCACGGAGCTGTCGGCTCGGACGAAATGGAACTGTCAGATTCCGGTTCTGTGGGACGAGGTTCGACGGCAAAAGGTGGCCCGGCGATGTGCTCCAACAAGCCAGGCATTCCGGCGAACCTTTTTGCGAGGACAATCCGAATGGGTGCGAGGGTGAAATATGACGAAAGACTCGTCGGTGCGGAAATCTTTCCCCCTCGCAAACTGGAAACGCTCCAAAGTAGCAGTAATTGGTTTATCTTTCCGCTTGTTTCGAAGCGAGGAGTTTGATCGATAGAAGGACGAGTGGGAACATAGTTCATTTAACGTATATATGTGTGTGTGCTTATGTTTGCGTGACCGACTCGAAGTTTTTCTCAAAGGACGCACGTACCACTCATAAAGTGAGCAAGTTTGACTCTCCAGAAGGAATTTCTACGCTGTATTCCGTCTTGCCTGTAACACAAGTTGACCACAGCCAATAACAACTTTCTCCAACAGTGCTTGAGTCATATCTTTCCCTTGTCTCGGCAGGCTACTTGATATGTCCAATAGGCATTAGAAAATTTGTCGCAAATCTCTCCTCCAACGCTACAAGAAATACATTTCCTCGACGTACTTGTGCCATTAATATCTTCCAACATTTTCACCTCGGGACGCACCGGATCACCGAACAGCAGCTTCAACGGTAACCAAAATAAATCATCTTCGGTCGGTGGAAATCTGTAGCAACACGAACGGAACAGCCTAACGATGGGTCTATTTTTTATTACCTTCCGAAGGCCACACCATCGGAAAGAAAACCCTCCAACGTGGGCTGCTGGATTGTGACACATACACGATGACAGGTAATACATTAGCACCCTAATGGGCGCCTTTAGATAGGCACCAATTCATCAAAAATTCGCGTTCCGACCGAGATTCCAATGTCGCGGTGCCCGGGAACGATAAGCGAAGCTGGCAGGGGTTTGTTGTTTACCTCTGCCAAAAGGGGAAGACATTTTGGATAATGATACATTCTTCACGATTTTACAAACAGTGAACGGGTGCGATATGATTTGAGGATAACAAGATTTTTGACATGGTTTTTCTTGTAAGGAAATTGTTCAAAATATAAAACTCACACTACTTACGCTTTGTTTGTTCAGTAAAAAAGGGTTTTGTTAGCTATATCTATTACGAAATTTGCTATTCCAATTATAAACTACGGGAGTTGGAGACACATTTACACAAGACAAAACTCAAACTCAAAACAATAAACACAGCAAAAGCAAGAATTTTACCAGCTAGCATGCGCATTAAATCGTTTTGTCTTGCAAACTGCATACGTTCGGGCTGATAGAGCAAATTTGCGCCTAAAAGTATGCAAACTGCTTCACAAATCGTGTTGTGAAAGAATTTTTTGATGTCTTTTTCAGTACTATATTTTATTTACTGTTGATATGTCCAGATATTAACCATTTTTTAATGGATTACATACATTTAGACTGAAACAGACTTAAAAATCAGCTTAAAGTGGCATGATTTTGAGGTTTTGATTAACTCGCTATAGCCATTCGATAATAAGGATCCATGATCGAAATCCCAGCAAATGTTTATAATGTGTTTGTACGAAAATATGTTCCTTACTTCAAACAAATTGATCTTACTCCTGCCTTTAAATAGACTCACGAAAAATCGATAAAAACTTCAACCCTCAAGAGCGACAGAATCGACCTGTTTTTTTATATTCATCCTACCCTATATATCCAGTCCGACACTCGCAGCGCCCTCCCGATCGATCGCTGCTTCCGCTGTGCCTTCACGCAGCAACGGCCCAAGCGAAAAGATTGATGGACACGTCAGGACGAATAAAATTTCATCGATTATTATATGTTTTCGATTAATGTTTTATTGAATTACAACCATCGTGACACAAAACCGCCACCACCGGCTTCACCGGCGGTAACTTTTTGGGGCCGGCAAACTTTTCCAATGGCCGAGGGGTGAGCAAACAACGCGCAGATAGACGATGAGCGATGGAGCTATGTAAGGGGAGATGTGTGTTTCGCCTCTTCCTAGTCCCATTGAACACGGATCGAACTAGCGGCTTGGCGAGACTAGTGTGTACTTTTGTGCCGGATGCACAAATGGATACAACGTGCGCACACACAAGCGCAATCGAGAGGAGCTTGGAGAACTCTCGCAATCGGATTGCCAAATTGAGATTGATGAGTCTGGTGATGGTCGCGGCGTGCACGTGTTTCGCTCATGCTATCGGTTCGCGTCCATCCCATAATCCGGCCCCTGCTCGGGTGTCCCTGTTGTGTCGGTGTTGATTTTGGAACGGACTATGGGCACGGGCGCGCACTATGCGAACAGCAAACACGCCACGTGCAGCGGAGTCGTGTGCATTTCACGGCTGTAGAAGACACACACCGATGGAAGCCACGCCGGACGATGTATGCGTAATCAAACATTCAACAAGCGATCCTTTCGTCCCCCCGGGGGCGGGCGCGTTGGAACGCAGATTAGGAACAGCGGCCGATCGACGGTCACCTGATCGGCCATTTTAGCACCCCGACAAACCGACGACCGCTCGTTCACCTCGAGCGGCCGCAACGGTGTCAACAGTTTTTAAACTATCGGCAAACACCCGGCCCACCATCACCGAAGCCACCGAGTATGCTAATCGCCCGTGCATGACTTATGCTGCATCTTGAGGCAGCGCGCACCTGTGCTTATGCTTGCGCTCGGTGTGCATACCAAAATGATGGACGGAAACACATTAGCCCGAGCGCCGTGATTTCTTCCAGCCCGCGCGAAGCGTTTCTTCCCTAATGTGTTCATTCATCGATCGGTTATTATTGCCTCCCCCTTGGTGGATGGTGTAAACTGGCGTGCGGCTGTAAGCTCATAAGCCTTTTATTTATTGAAAGCGTGGACAAGCGCATACAAACACACACCGATTGGGACATCGGATACAGGTGGATGACACGTCGATGTGTGATGAAGGAAAGGAAACAAGAAAAGTGTGTCTTGCATGGCTAATATTTCACCCTACGGGGCTTAATAGCGGCAGTTAGGCAGTTTGGAAATTTATATTTCCTTTATGATTTTTGTGTGTGATTTGTTTATGATAATCAATCAATTTTCACTATATTGAATTTTACTAAACAAGGCATATTGCTGGATAAAAAATGTTGTGGAATTATGATGATCATGAGGTACAACTTCAAATCCATAGACATTTTCAAACTGGTCTTGTTCGTATTGGACATTCAATATAATGGAACGTCTGCATGCGTGTTCCCACATATTGAAGTAGGTCAAAGAAGGAGCTAATAAAAAGGTGAAAATTTTGGAATAAATAAATATTGATTTTTTTAATGCAATTGTGAACTAATGAACTGCCGAAATTATACCTTTCAATTATTATTATTAGCTCAAATATGTTTCATTCATCTATCGTCATTTCATTTTGTTTGAAAATAATTAAAAAAAAATGGGCTGGAAAACATGCTGTAAAACATACATAACTCATGAGTTTTTAGGTACTTTAGAGCTCCAAGATGAACAATGAACACAAACAGCTTTCAAAATGAAAGGCTCAATAAAAAAAATAAAGTGGTTTTATCACAAAGTAAATATTAGTTCAAACGATAGCCGCACACTTAAAGCCAAACTAACCGTTCCGATAGGCAACTTGCGAACCAAAATATCAAATATGACTCAAGCGTTGTCACGCGTGACGGAGAAAAAAAGCCCCGAATTTACTCTAACCAAAATTTTATCACACAACATCAACAGCGTGCCAACAAATAATTTATTGCATGCCAAAAGTGAGCGATTCACCTTTTGCTCCTCTCCTTCCTTCAAAAAGCACTAGAAGGCATTCGGCCCGCCAAACAGGGCCGACGCAGCCAAACGCTACCGACCGTTTTTATCGTTTGTTATTCGATTTTCGATAAACCACGGGCCGATCGTGTCGTGGCGAAGGGAAAGGGCCACCGGCTGCGATGCGGCTGCGAATGGGAGTATTTAAAAGCCGTGACGGCGGCGCGCCGCAGGGTTTTGCATATTTTCACGTTTTTTGACATCGATAGGGACGTGATATTTTTCGAATTTGTGAGCCCGGGCTGCACAAGGTGGTGTGGAGCAAATTTTCCCCAAACTGTGTACGAAAGGAAAATTTTATTTTCGCAACAAAAATGCGCTCTTTTACGCCAGACCCCGACTCCCGAGTGACCCGGTTTTATCAACACGTCAGTGTGTGTGCGAGGCATGTTGCGGTTGCACCGAACTTGATTGGCCTGCCGAAGCGGAGGTCACGGCGTTCACGGGCGAGTTGGGGCTCAATTAGTTTCATTTTGCCGTGGGCTCATAAAGCCGCGAAAAAACATCAATCGAACAGAATTGACAGTGGAAAAAGTGTGGAAATGTCACACTTTTAGCATGTATTGTTTAGGTACCAAATTTCAGAACATGATTGAGCGGGACAGCGGAGAAGAGGATCATGTACATACATCATGTACAACATTAAAGCGTAATCGTAACGAAGCGTTTTTCGCGTTCAACGTATCAAATATCGATTTGCCTCCTGGGGCAAAACGCACCAACACATCCAGTTCAAGTTCAATCCAGCACAGTTTTTATTCACCTCCCATCCAATCATCTCCAAAAGCAAAGAGAAACATAAAAAAATTCAAAATGTATCAACCCGTAGGTCCTTTTTTGATGAAAATCCCAGAAGATCATCGCCAGAGGACCAGTCAGCTCGTGTGGGAAGGCTCTCCTGCCCTTGTTGCACCGGATGCAGTTCTCTATTATTCCACCATGTGTGTCTGTGTGTGTGTCCAATGCTCACAAAATCATCCACCGCTGAATAATGTATGAGGCGTTATCGTATTTGTACGCATTTGTATGTGAAATGCCCGAAGTCCATCCGTTTCGTCCGTCCGTGGCGTAAGCTCGGTACCATATTGTCTGGCTGTTGTTGAGCGTGCTGTTCCCCACCTCGTTCTTAGAGCCACTCGCTTTATTTCTTATTGCTCCATTTAGCTGCGGAAAATGCAATCGATGTGTTAGAATTTAATGGTGTTGCTGTTCTGCCCGATTTGGCCGGTTGACGCTCGGAACGCCCGGAAGCGACGTCCAGTGCCATTTTATGCATGAGAACAACGTCATGGGTTCCCCACGGCCCCGGCCAATGGGGATGGGTGGTGAGTGAAAAACTAGAATCGTGCGCTATTGTGCGCTACCCGGCGCGCTGATGGATGCATCCGAAAGGATGACACAATTCTATTTTTTATTTTTACTGTTATTTTTTCGGGTGTGTGTGTGTTTGTGCATGCAACACGTGCTCGGGACGGCAGCAAAAACTAATCCCATATGTATGCAGCACTCACTGACAAGCTCATTTTGCTTTCATGAGCGCCGGGAATACACAGTGCACTTTTTCGCACACAAACAATAACGAACGCCCCGGTGAAAAATTGCACACTAGCTGGTTCGTCTAAGCTCTGGGGCTTAGGAGTAGTTTAGATGGCATGCGCATAAAGCATTCATGGTTGTGTTTATGTGCCCGGGCTGCAGGACGAGTGTGCCGTGCTGTTTGCCGAAGCCTTCCATAATTAAACCATTGCGAGTCGAGTCTTCCCGCCGAGATGGGCGCGATTAACATCTAATGCACCCGATGCTGCGACGACGACATTGCGCGAGACACCTCCGAGCACGTGCCCTACTACCACGCATAACAAGACACGCGCGTATTTATGTTTAATTCGCTGTAATAACAATCATTATGTCATGCCGACCGCTGTTTATGAATGTCTGATAATGCGAAAACACAGTCGCACCCGACGCGACCTCCCGGCACAGGTGAATGAAAGATGGAAAGCATCGAACCGGAAGGCTGCTGGGAGATAAAAACCGCGTAGAAAAACACGTTCCCCGGGCGGGGAGGCTTAAGGTGGTGCACCACACGTACACGCCGCTGCACGACGGAAGCGCTAAAACATATGCTTCGGCTCAACTGCCCCCTTCCCGAACGATTTTCTCGCTGTGCTTCACTCAACTCGTCGTCTCGCGGGTAACGGTGTCTTTTCACACAATGTCGCCGCGATACCGAAACGGTGGTAGTGTGACAAAAATAAAACAATAACAAATCCACCCACCGGGGCTCTCTAAGTGGCAGGCCGGGGTGATCGTGCTGCAAAAGCCTATTATTGTAGACGAAACAAAAAGAGAAGTCAAAAAAGAAACACTCACACATGGAGCATTATTGTGCCATTAGCGCGGCCCGTTCCATGCGTGGCCCGTGTGCGCAATGCAACTCTGACGAAACCTCTTAATTCCGGGTGCCGTGGCAGTGCGGCAGGCGGTAGCAGCATAAATTATAAAACAACAATGCGAGCGATTGAAAATAAAACACAAAAAAAACATCGCGAGAAAGAAACGCACCCCAGCAGCGCGTGTGGAAGTTGCGTTGCTCCGGCGGTGAAAAACGACGAAAACGAGCTGAACATACACAGCAGCAGTTCAAGTGCTTTCGTGAGGTGTTTTTTTTCTTCTTTTTTGTTGTTTTGTTATCCAGTGTGAATATGTTTTGTCACAAGCGCATTGTACAGTGACAAATTGAAGCATTATAAAGCACTTCAATTAATAGACATACGACAGAGGGTAACGCGGCAGGAAAAGCATGAGAGCCTCAAGTATGTCGTGCGCTGTAAACGCAGCCACAATCGAGAAAGAAAGGAAGGAAAGAGCAAAGAAGAAACGAAATAAGAGGGCTACTTTGATTCACAAAGAAACGTGCGTTATGAAACTGAAAACCGCAAGATAAGGAAAAGAGCAAAACACTTAATTCCGAATGGGATAAGGGGCGATTAAAGTGTTGTTACCTCATTTGGTATCGTAAAACAAAGTGTGAGGTACAACGAAATAAAGAAACAGAAGCGAAGGCAACACAATAACAACTTTAAACTAAGAGAAAAAAATGGATTGACGAATAGAACAATAATCAGTGAATAGATAAAAAATAATACAAAAAAGATGTAAAAAAGGATTGCATAAAACAACTTATACTTATAAGGCAAATAAAAGAAGAAAAGATGTAAAGCAGAACATAGTAAATGCGAAAATTAAATAAAATTTAGAAGTTCAACGAAAACTCTGCATTTCAAACGTAATTTGTTTCTAATTTATCAAAAACGTAACAAACAAAAACAAGCAATTAAAGTTTGTTTTCAAGAATGTACATTCTAGACACGATTCGTTTATTCCAGGCTGACCCATAGACAAAACAAATTTATTTGCCTTCTCAGTAGCCAGACCGTGCTGGATTCGCTTCTCTGTCAATTACATGCACTCCGAGAAAAAGGAGAAAAACAAGTACCTCTCTTCAGCAACTCCTCCTAGTGGGACGAGATAATTATTCAAGTCACAGCGAGCGCCAGAAACGAAGAGGAACTAGCAAACCCGTGCACTGTTTCCACCACAATCACTTCCGCTCGAACCAGCCACCAGGAATAAAAACCCGTCCTCCAAGCGCCAAGCGAAATAAAGTACAACTGATCAGTGCATTTCCGGGCGGGGTGGTTTGCAGTTTTTGCGAGCGAACGTGAACAACGCCGGCCATTTAAAACAAAACAAAACTGGAAACACAAAATCGCAGCTTAAACCCATTTCGAAACGGGGCTCCGGAGCGGCGCGAAAAAAAAAGGATACACTCGAGCGCATTAATGCAAAGTTGATGTAGCAAAGCTAATTAGCCAGTCACTTTCAATTACGCCGCACCTTGCGGAGTCGTCCTTTGACGGGTGGGAGGCCACCTTTCGACGGGACGGAGACCTCTCGAGGGGGGCGTGTTAAATGGTGCCGAACTGAACGCGGCCAGGATGTGGAGAAAGAGAGAGAGAGAGAGCCTCGACGCGAAAGTGGCAGTTGGATTTGTTGTTTTGTTTTTCGCTTCTATTTCGAAACCAGGTCTTTCGTTTCTCCCGAAGGAGACACAAGCAACTCCACGGAGGTGGAGCCGGCAGGACATGGAAAAAGGGGCGAACACCCCATGTACGCGTGTTTCGCCCGTTGTGAAGTTCCTTTTACCGTACGTCACATCGATGTCAGATTTATTGTGTTAGTCGGCAAAATGCTAACTCACGGTGAGGGCACGGCGAGGCTAAATTCAATTAGGGCCGAAACTTGCACACCAACCACTCACACATGCGTGGACGCGGGGCGAACTTTCAGCCATTCGGTTCCGCTTGGTGCCGGGCTGAAAGTGACGCGGGTAATGGCACGAGTTTGGAGCTCATTTCGCAACATGTTGCGCAAAAGTTACGGCGATGGGTTCGCTCCGTCGATGATGGGAAATGGCTTCCCATTTCCCGGCGTACCTGGCAAGGATCCTTTGGGTGGTAAGCTTCAATAACATCTTTATGCCGAGCCAAAAACTGTTGCAAATTATAACTACACCCATGAAACAATATATAACTAGTTACTATTATCAGCAGCTCTTGTAAGCGCCTAAAATATCTGGAAAATCCCAAAATGACTTTTATTCCAATTATTATTTCCGTCTTATTGCCAGATTATCATTGCTTTTATCTGATTTTCCCTCCCACAGGAGTATCGGTTGCAGTGTACATTCCCGAAGCCGAACAGTGACGCTTTCCAACACACCCACCCCGCCCCATTGGGCTCATTTGCATAAGTCTAACCCTACTCCGCATCCTTTGGGACATGCGCACCCATACACACGCTCCGCACACACATATTGCAATAGTTTTAATTGCTTGAGCCGATCAATGTACACACGATTTGCATTTCAAATTGACTCTACCATCCATTCGGATGGAGTCGAGCGCGCGTGTGTGTGACCCAGGCTGGACATTCCGTTCCCGCAAACGCACACGAGTCGGCACTCTTTTCGGGCTCAATTGCGGCCACTCATTACTGGCAATCACTCCACGGGCGCCCGTTATTGATACTGTCGGCCGGATAATCTCCATTAAAACTCGAGCATTTGTGTCCCGCCGGTGGCCGTACCACACCGATATCGATCGGATATCGGACAACCCCGCGTCATAAAACTGAGAGTGAGTGATAATAGTTTCGCACGTGTTTTTTTCTTCGTCCATTTTGCTCGCGCTCCAGCAGTGGATTATTTTAATTCCACACGGTGGGGGGGGGGGGGGGCTTTTAACGATCGGTTTCACCCGCGCGATAACGGTTGGCGGGAAAAGGCGGGTGTCGTCTGTTTGTGTTGCATTTTGAAGTACTGTGTGTGCGTGTGGAAAGGCCTGCGAACACGTTGTCCATCAGGTGCAGGATGTTTAAGAGCGATAGAAAACTTTAAAGCCACCAAATCGGAGTCAAACTCGGATTGAGGAAAGAACGCTTAAACGCTTTTATTAAAGTATTATAGGAAAGTTGGGTAGCATCAAATTAAACGATATTTTTCTTATTTTTTTTCAAGTGAATATAACAAAAATGCTTAAAATTTTGTTGGAGATAATCGTTTGGAAGACATTCAAAACCTTTGAAGATTATTGTGCCAAAATACAACCTTTGCATCACTATACCAGCTAACCAACATGTCTCACACTGAGGTTGAAAATCAATAGACTGTCAGGTCCATTTATTACACGTGCCAGATAAAATGAACAATGCCTCATAATTTGAACCTAGAATCTGGAAACAGAACTTCATAAAGTGATCTTGATTCGCGAATTTATCAAAAAAAAAAATCTTTCTAATTGGAGCAATTAAACTTCCATGATACGGGTGCCCCCACGATAGCAATCTACAATTGTATTCACGTTCAACAATTTCTTCGAATCGTCGAAACCCCACCCCAAAACACGGTGGAGTGCACGCAAATGCACGGAACATTTCCAAGCGAAACTTTCACCGACAACCAGCGGGAGCAGCAAGATCCCTGCGAGCTGATAATTAGAGCAATATTAGAGATGGATCCGACGCCAGATCATACTTCCGCCACCGCCGGCGGAAGCGTTATCTTTCGTCGGGAGGAACGAAAACTAACTCCCAACTATCGCATGTCGAGCGGGCGCATCGCGCTTGTCTCGCAAAGACGCAACAGAACATGATCTTATAATGGTGCGCCGGTGAGCGATTTATTCAGGCCCCATAAGTCTCCTATTCAAAGTGCGTTACGCCCGGACGCTGCCCCGTGGATGTCTTTATCGCCTGCTCAGGGAAACGGGTATCCGATTATCCCGGTGCATCCGAGATTTATGCTGTAAGCAGACGGGGTGGTTGTGCGACTTCCCGGGGCCAGCACCCGGGAGGAGAATGTATCCTCCTCTTCAAGCACTCTTTCAATCGCCCACACTGCACGAAACTAACTGCCCGATTTGCACCGAGGGCTTGCGAGGGGGATGCTCAAGTTTTGCCTGCGAAAACATGCCCATTCACCCAGGATCTCCACTTGAGCCCCGCTGCTTCAGAAGTTGCCGAGTCAAGTGAAGGAAATCTCATTATTAATAAAGGACGGGCGGGCGTTTACGTTTCACTAACAAGACCAAGTGCACACTGAAGAGAGTGTGTGTGTGTGCGTCTGAGAGCGAAAATGAAGCAAACGGCGGTCGTTGTTAGATGAGGCGGAAGCGACCGATACGGATGCACGGACGTCCCTCTTTTGCTTGGATGACAGGCGGAAGCCGGACCGGGCCGTCGTCGTCGGGCGCGTTCGGTGCGGAAGTGGAAAATTTAATGCAGTTAACGGACGGCGCGCGGGGACGATACAAGCCCTCTTTTGCTTCCCCTCTAGTGTACACCACCCACCTTCCCCCGCCGACGGTTCAGCACTCTTCACACCTTCAAAGAACGGAACGGGCTGTGGCTCGAGTGCATCTTAAATTGAGTTTCGGATGCTGTTCAACGGCTGGGAAGTTCGTAAGCCACCCGATTTCAAGAGCGAGTCGGTTGGGGTTGGAGGGTTATGTTTCTTATTTTACACAGGCAGTGCAGCTGAAGTGCAGCTATGCAACAGAGTGGTGTTGTTGCGCCAGTTGCCGTTTTTCCCACCGGTCTGGCTACTGCGAGCGGAAAAGCCACCACGTGGCCCGAGATTCTCGGGAGGGTGCTCGCACACTCGCACACAGGCTAACACGAACACTCAGAGCTATATTTGTTTTCGGCGAATTGGAGTATCGTGAAGAATTGTGTATTTTAAGAACAAATAATATCTACACTGAGATGTTTTTGCAAAAATGAAAAAAAAATCAAATTTTACTCCAAAATTTAAATAAAAAATATGTAAAATATATTTCAAAATACTTCGCTGAACTTTTTTCTACCAGGTGTGTCTTAAGCTAGTCGATGTGCTTCATGTGCTTGCCAATTATAATGTTATAAAAATGTATCTTCTCAAATTTAGAAGATTTTAAGCATGCTGGATTGTGCAAATCATTCATTTTAGTGAACAGCCAACACGGTTAGGTGATAGAACGCACCGAAAGTCGTGCAGACAGAGCAACTCTCCGAAGCAGAGTGTATTCGAAGAAAACATTGAACCATCAGACTATAAGCTGAGCCAACTTCCCGTAGCGTAGCACTCAGCTATCGTCGAAGGAATAGACTGCAACGAAACGCTTGGCTCTTTACGTTCCAGGAGCCTTTCGACCTACTGACGAAAGCCGTAGGTTCTCCTCTAGCTACCGATCCGATTCGACATCAATTGTGTTCGAGCTTTACGACTTTATGTGCGAATAAATTAATGAAAGTTACGTACACAATTGTTTCAAATAACTTCTGACTAATCAATCCAAAATAAACTTTTTTTAAACCAATAATAAGCATAATAAATTAAAAATACAAATACATTATTTTTAAACGCTTCTGCACTACTTTTTCGTATGCTAATAGCAAAATCTGTCAATATCATCAAGAACATCGCAATTTTTCTCTGCATAATTTGTCAAGAACTCAACATGTGCCTAAAAAAAGGTATAAATTGTATCTTCGGATTATGTTCGCTTAGATTTATTAGATTATGTATAAAATGTATTTTCGGATTATGTTACATCCGTTGGCTTAAAGAGCCTATACTTTCCATATTAGTTAAATATTGGCCAGTGGTTTGCTATCCCCAACGCGAACAAAATAGTGCAACATTCCGATCCACTCACTCTTAACTGGAGCTAAAAATAGGCCTGGTTTACACGGACAATCGTTTCAATTATCGCCACCACTGCCGCTGTCCACGAGCGCGACCGACATGGAAAAATAAATCTAAACAATACGCGCTCACCGATCAATAAACACAATCCCGCCGCAGGATCCGATCCGATTAGTCCGCCCGTTAAAGGCCCGTTTAGTGATCGAGTGAAAGTGAACGTGAAATTTTGGTTTTTCATTGATATTTCACAAATTACCCATCGTAGCATGCTGTTCTATA
>KB672490.1:14318909-14339469 GCA_000349145.1 Anopheles dirus
TATAGAACAGCATGCTACGATGGGTAATTTGTGAAATATCAATGAAAAACCAAAATTTCACGTTCACTTTCACTCGATCACTAAACGGGCCTTTAAAACCCACACCGGCTCACCCGAACCCGATTATGCCGTTGGTATCGGGTCAGGTGGCGTGAAATATGCCGACCGAAATCTAACCGAATCAAATCACGGAACGCGCGATGAGGGTTTCTTTTTTTTGTTTTTGTTGCCCTACGTCAAACGATGTACCGGCATCGCAATACTGCACCACTGTGGTCGGCGTAGAGATATCGGAAAACATTTGATTTGAAGGCAAAAAAAAAGAAACACACCAAAGCGCCAACCAGCATGTGGCGACAGGCGAAAAGAAAAACTAAATTAAATTATACTCAAAAGCCATCGCACTAAAATCGAATCGGACAATGTGCGATCGGTGGTTTTGCGGTTTTGTTTAGCAATCGGTGCGCATTACGGCCTAGCTGGTGAGAGGGTGTTTGGGTTTTTTTTTCCTACACCGCGCATAATTACTATCGCCAGCCATCCCAGGCGCATTAACCCCCCACTGGCTCATATTTCTGCACTATTTATGATACTGCAAGCCGAGCAATCATTTCTATTCGAGCGGGGAAATAGAAACCCTCGCGCACACACGAGACAATATATGGACGTTTCACATTAGCAGGCACTGCGCGCAGTGGCGCAATATTGCAATTGCATTTGCTAGAACAAAATAGAAACCAAAAAAAAAAACATCCAGAGCCATTAACTTTTAGCCAGCCAGCCAGTGGAGGGGGAAAGCGATGCGACAGAGAGCAATTAGGGTGCTTTCATTACTTTCACTGCTGCATCTGGGAAGCTGCAGTTTCTACCGATTTCCTTTTCCGTTCCGTATTCACATGCACTACACAGTGGGAGAGAGAGAAGGAGAGAGATAGCACTCGCATAATGTTTAAGTGGTGGAGAAGGCGAAAAAAATCGCCAACTACTTCCATAATGAATTTCTCGATTTATGCTTCATGTAGAAAAGCTTAAAGGGAGCGCAGGTGAACTTAAAAATGCTTCCGTTCTTTATGTGCGAGGCTACTCATTTCAGATGAAAGTAGTAATATTTCCTCCTTGTTAGTATTTGCTTCCAGTTGCAAAAAAATCATAAAAATGGATATTGAAAAAAACAGCATCTTTCATTTTTAGAAATTAAAATATTCTTCCCACTCGCACTTCTAGTATCCCCAGCGTGGCCAGTGTCCCGACCGTTTGTCCAGAATCGAAACGAAATCGAGCAAACAAAAATATTGACTTTACCCTCGCGCGGCAGAACCGATGATTGAAACTCGTTTCACTTTCCATTTGCTAAGTAAACCGAACCGAACCGAAAGACCCTCCACAATTGGTCAATTAAGGACGGTTTTTTTATTATTTAGCTCTGTCGATAGCCTGATAAGCGCACGGACCGAGTACGTATTGACCAGCGGCCTCACTCAACGCTGCGCGCTAATCTTTAATGCCCGCTGCCTTAATGCCTTGCAAATCCGCACAACTCATAGACATTTTGGGTCGATGCGGTGAGAAAATGAGAAAAAAACACACCATTTAGATGATCAATTTACGAAATTCAATAAACAACCATCACGCGAGCGGCGGGAATAGTGTTGTGTGTGTGAGATGGTGTGGGTGTGTTTGCGTGGTAAGGATAACGTCCCGATGCCTAAACTTGCACACAGCCCGTGCAAACACTCTTACCGGAGAAGATTTCAATTTAGAACCCAACGAGCGACTGAGAGCGAGAGAGAGAGATAAAAGGAAGAATAAAAACTCTGAAAGGAAGCATCTCGAGAAGATGAAGCGTGCAAAAAATGTTGATTCATAAAATTCAATTGAGAGTGAATGGTTTTCGACCGGCTTTCTGGCCGTCTGGCGACGACGCTTGTCCCGGCGGCCTACGCATATGGCGCGAACGCGATCAAACCAAATATTGACGATTTGCCTACACCAAGGGAGAAAAGGAGAGAGCGAGAGAGAGAGAGAGAGAGAGTGAAACAGGATGTCCGTTCTTTCTCGTTGTTTTTTTTTTGTTATGCTTTCTTCGCTATCTTCGTTGTCCGTACCTTCTCAAACGGAAGGAATCGCGGAATTCGCCCTTGGAAGGAAGCGAAATTTAATTTCATCTAATTTAATTGAAAATTTGTGGACCTAGGCAGAGGAGAGCGAAGAAACCACCAAACGTGAGGCTGATGCAGAATGAAGTGGAAACATGGCTGACCCGAGACGCCCACGGGAACCGCATTCTCCGCATGCACATGATGCGGCGATCATAAGGAGGATTAGCCGGATCTCGTAGGACAAACACACATTCCACTTGTTTCCATAGAAAGAAAAGTCTTTTTTAAGAGTGTTTCGCATCACGGGTGACATCGATTTTTGTTGGGCTCATTTTTCTCAACCAAACGATGGCGGAGGCGTTGGCAAGTGGTTTCTGGGCGATTTAAAACCCGAAAAAAGCAGACGCATTCACCGTCCCGATATTCCGTTTGATGTTGCTGCTACCGATTGTGTTTCCTGGGGGAAACAGACAGATTTCGATTGCCACTTCCATCTGTCGGCATGAATTTTCCATCCGCAGACATTGAGAAACAAAACAGAAACCCGTCACATCAAACAAGGAACGATTCTCGGCTGCGCGCGATTGGAACAAATTGATAGGTTAATATTTTATGAGGCTCCCGCAGCTGCCGAGGACATCGGGGGGATCGAGATTGACACGTGCCGAAACACACGCGGCGATCTTTAATTCCCGGAAAACAATCGGAACGTCGAGCGGAAATGTTTATTCGTGCCGGTGGGCTTCGAGGAAAACCGATCGCTTAACGCTCCTGGTTTGAACGCTACGCGCGCAATCAGCGGGATGCAGGATGGTTCCGGGAAAAATGTGTAACGACAGCGTGGGCCAAACCAGCTTCAAACCAGCTGCAGTTTGTTTTACGCTTTTTTTTTCTTCTTAATAGCCAGTCAGTCAGGGCTTGTACAATAATCTGCTCTGTTCGAAGTTTGAAGCTCATATCCTTTGAGAATAATACGGAGGAAATTTAACCTTGAAAATAAAATTGGAAATGGCTTTTCTTGGAAAACAACATCACATTTCCCTCGAGAAGTTGTTCGTCTGAATGACGTTTCCGTACAGAACTGATACAATTTTAGCAGCTCCTGTTAAGTAGGCACACTGAAGTTGCGATGAATCAGTTTAAACAATATTTTGCTAAGGTAACAATAAGTTTTTAATAAAATAAACCCGGCGATAAGCCGACAAAAAACGATTCAAAATTGTTTAAAACGTACAACATAACACAAAAAAATGAAATTGAAGAAGTTTCGAAGGAATATTAATAGCTAGAAAAATGAAATTAAAAAAAAAACTCCTCGCAGTTGTGTTTAATGCAATGTTTCCCCGAATTCAAACTACTCTCTCTTACATTTCATCAACAGTTCCATTCCATTGCAGGCAACTTAAATTGAATTTTACAATCGAACATGAATACATTGTAACGCGTTTCGATTTTTCGCGGTACCGCGCGCGCGCGCGATAAGTGAATATCAATCGGGGCTTATGAGAACAAAGCATAATACGTGCGCATTTATGCACACAAACGGGCATCGGACAGAGAAGATGCGTCCAATTTGGCTGCCCGGCGGTTTGTGGAGACGACGACGCAGTATCGCTTCGTGGCGCGAGGTGAAGATAAACACAAATTGCTGTTTGCATTATTCATTTTAATAGGATTCCACTGAGCCGCGATGCACACATGTAACGCAGGGCGCCGCAGGATGCTGTCGCACGTGCGCCGGTGTGAGTATCGGATGCATCACGCGTGCAGCGTGGCGCGAGGCACCGGCTACTTCCGGACGAGTCGCACGCGTTTGGCCCGAATCGGATGTAATGCAATTATCCGTGGCAGTTATTAAATGCAGTTAACAATGGGAAGGTAAATTACCCTCCGCAAAATATTCAATCTCGGCGCGGACGTTATCGTCCGGTCCAGCGCGTGTTCGCGTTACATCCTTGCAGCGTACAACAACAACGTGCAGCGTTGAAATGGATTTTGTTGCATTTACCATGCACCCCGGGTGTGTTAAATATCAATCTAGTATTCTGCGAGGGTGTGCGATACGCGAAAGAGCGCAATTAAATTGGTCTGAAATTAAATATTTAATAATTTGTGTTTTTTTTTTACTCATGCAGGTTTAAAAACATTGCAATAAATGAAGGATAGACGAATATCACGGAGCACCCACTTTTTCTGTTTTGTAGCATCCACAAGGCACTGCATTCGAAACATTCTGGAGCACACATTGATTCTTTTCAAAATAATCGTTCAGAGCACGAATTTATGGAACACGTTTGTGGCCCATTAAATACATTAAATTGCTACAAAAGGTTCATGGAAAGCTGTGAAAAGTTATAAAAAATTCTTTAACTATGTTAAAATTCATACCATTCAACATAAGAAATTTGAACAAACTTCGATCGGATACTTTGAGTGCTGTGTATAGTATAAACTTATACGAACAATACAAAAGTTTTTTGTAAAAGTACGAACAATCAAAAAACAAACAAACAGTACGAAAAAGGACGAACATTAAAAGAGAATAAAATTAGATTATTAAAGTTTAGAATAATACCTATTGTCCTCAAACAGGTATGATTCAAGAAAAAAAAATCAATAGAAACTCACTTAACAGAACTAAGAAGCTAAAGTAAAACTACTTTTCTTAGATAGTAATCGCAAAACTATTAAGAATTATTGAAAGCAATCCATAGGAAGCAAACCAATTTTTTCTCAAGTTTAAAAACACCATCAAATTAGCGAAAATAAATGATAAACAACAACAAACCTCGCAAATGTTGTCCACGAATAGTAACAAATAATGACACAACATTAAAAAAAAAACAAAAAAATCTATGTAAACAATTGAAATCTCAATTTTAAGTATTAACAAGGATCCAGTTACCATTTGTTAGGCTTGATCAACAATCGTGAAATATGTAATAGTGGCTCATTTTAAAAAGTATTTCTGAACTAAAGTGTTTCCGTATTATCATAAGAATAAATGTAGAAAAATATGTGTATTTTCAAGATCTAAGAAAACCGTTTATAATTAATTAAAATAATTTATGAAATTAATATTTCTTGAATCGTCTTAGAGAAAATCCAAAGGAGAAACAAAAGAGAAAGAAATAAAACAAAAAAATGATGCATCGATTAAACATAGCACCATTTAAATCCATCAAAGGGAACAAATTGCTCCGTCTAGTGCTAGAACATGCGCCAGGAATGTGTGCCACCTTCCAAACCACCCCGTATCTGTCGACACTTTCCATTTCAATCGCAATCCGGTTCTGCGTGTCTATAAGGGAGTAAGAAAAAAACCTACCCATGTATAGGTCCAAACCAACCGGCGGGATCTCGCTCATTTCCATAAATATGTTTCTTTATGTACATTCTATCCACACCGGCGTGCCGACTGGGCTGCCATTCTTTCCATTCCTGGCCGCGCCAAATAAAACCTGTTCCGCAGGAAAAAGGAGTTTTAAAATGCAGCCTCCAACCCCCGACCACACACGCACACACTCCTCCTGTCTCGGTGTGTGAACGGTGCCAGCAAGAAAAAAAAGCGGAACCATTTAAATCGCTCCCGCACAGACAGGTTCACCTCGGCGCGAATGCAAATACTCTCGCCCGATTCACGCCACCACTTGACGCGCTGAGATATTGCCCACGATCGGGCCCGTTGCCTCAAGACCGATCGTGCGGCCGATGGTGATCGATCGGCGAATGCATTCGGAGAGCAAACATCGTGAAGAGCTTCTTTTCGGTCGACTAAAAAGGTCACACCTTAATGCACTTTGTGCGTCGTTCGAGGATGCGGCACTTGAGAAAACACTCCCACCGCACCGAACACGAAGTCCAAGTCGAGCTGGGCAAAATTAGCTTGGGGAAGAAAATATTGGCACAAAATATACGTCCCATCGATTTGCGCTAGAGTGCTCTCCCGTCGGCTCGAGCACTCCCTTCCGGCGGACTGATCCTTACCGATGAATCATTCATTCGCGCCGAAGAATCCTCCAAAAGCTCTGCTTTCTCCTCGTCGCGCGCGGCAAACCGTCTGCGGCGGATTCCGCCCACGGGCGCGGTGGGCGGACGATCATAATTCTCAATTACTCGTGCGCTGATGAATCCGTCACAATCATAACGCCGGGGAGACACGGCGGTGACGGCCCCGGAGCGCATTTCCCTGCGGCGTAATTAAGATCCCGGGGCTTCGCGGCGAACGGCGCAGCCCGAAAACGCGAAGTTCAACATGCGATAAAATGAATAATTCAACATCCGACACTCGACAAGCGTACTCCGCGCGCCCACCGCGAAGGAGGCGGCGTTCGGAAGGCGCAGAGCGATCGAAATCGCCCATCTCCACGCGGGCTGGCTGGGTAAACAGTGGAAACTTAATAAAATTTTAATGGGAAAATAAATTCATTCCCAACGGTGTGTTCATTTTCTTTGTCGATAATTTCGGGTGAGTGTGTGCGTGTGTTTGCGCTACCGTTTTCTTCTCCGTTTTCGCTACCGGTTCCAATACGGTTCTGGTCGATTCGATTTGTCCCATTTGGGTGCGTGCGTGTGCGTTCCCGACAGTGGAATTGATTTTCATCGGCACGTCAACGAATTTTGCGTAACGAGCCTTAATTCGGCCAGCGAAAAACTTGGGGCCACCCTCCGCCTCACTAACAAGACCGCTCGACCCAACGGTCCATCAACACAACGTTTACGTGCAAGACGCGTACGTGGCCAAATAGACATTGTTTGCATTCGTTATGGTGTCTTTTTTCTTCTTCTGTGGTATTTGGGAACCGAGCGCCACGAAAAGCGGAGTCATATATTGGACAGTTATTTCACTTTCACACCTGAAAACTTCGCGCGGGCCGTGTTGAAGCCGTCGGAAGGAATCGGAATCGTCCTATCCGCACGTGCGAGATGAAGACGTGCGTTTGATTGAAGAAGCCGAAGAAACAACCCACTCACGCAGTGCGCCGCCGTTCCCTCGCTTGGCAGACATTAATATGGGCGCACCGTTTTGCGATCTTTCAGGACACGATGAAAAGAGCCCAACACACACACACACACACACACACACACACACACACACTCGTACACCCCGGTGCAGCGAAAAAGGGCTTCTGGTAAGGTACGTGTTGGGAGTTAATTTCTTTTCACCACCAACACCACTACCACCACAATGGAGCCGTGTTGCGAGAATTTGGTCCTTCGAGCCGGAGCAGAGCCTATCAGCGCTCGTCGCGCCGAAGCATCAGCGCCTGCCACATATTGTTTACTCTCGTGAATCCTTACATCAAACGGAAGGGACGAACGCGGGGATTGGGGCGCCACGCCGTGGCACGCATAAACACCATTCAGCCCGCGTAACAGATGGTGCCACAGATGAAGTCTCGGCCCTCACCCGGGTAGCCCCGGCCGTACGTGAACGGCAGCGTTAATAGGCCCGGCAGCCGCGGAACGCCCCGGCACGGCTAAACCTTCGTTTTGGGGGCACCGTCGAGTCTAAGAACAACAACAAGCCCTGGTGGGGGGAAAAACATCCGCGTCAAAGGATATCGATTCGCGCGGGCTGCTAATTAGAAGGACTACAAAATTAATTTCACGCCGGCGCCTCTTTCGCCTCTCCGTGTGATTCGCCGGCGAGCGTTTACACAGCCGGATTGATTTCTCCGATAATGGCAGAAGCACTTCGGAGCGGTGGGACGGCCTCGCTTGCTTCTCTGCCGGCGGGACCGGTTGTCACCGGTAACTATCCACTTCGTACCGCTCGGTGTCCGTGAACCGGCTCGATCTACACGAGACATCATACCGCCCGTGAGTCACCTACCTGCAAATAGAGATGGGAAAAGGGAAGGAGCAAGATTAGCATTGCAAATTAGTCACTCACCGCGAGATGGATTCGCATGTGTGTTTGTGAGGTTGGGATGGAGTACAGTGCGTTGCAAATTTATTGGTAGATAAATTAAAGCTATTCCATATCGTGCAATATTTCATATCACTGATATGATTAAAATACATATATGAAGAGATATTGTTCAAAATTTGGATCATTTCAACAACCTGAAACATATTGTGATAAATTTTGTCGTAAAAACCTATTCGAACATTTATAACAGGATGATCTATTTCATGTCAATGATTTTACACAGTTCACTTACAGAAAAGCTGTGATATCTTCTGCTTGAAAACTATTCTTAGGGATAAAAATTCTTGCTTTGGCATAGTTGTCTACAGTTTGTACGAGTTCGTATTGAGTCTTGCATTCGGGTCGGCAGTGTTGTGTTTGTAATTCTAGTATCCTCTTTTTTACTCATAAATATAATATTCTGCAGTTTAAAAATGATTTAAAATAATCTACAAATATGGAGAGATAATATTGTGCTCTACATCTCCAATTCAGGCAATCTCATGTGGACAATGTTTCAACGTTTCAATTTTCGCAAGTACAACTCAACCTCTGCAAGGCACTGTACACGCGACGACTTCTACATTCTACCCAATGATTGCCGTGTGTGTAAAGCTATTAAATTATAACTAATACGTCGGTGACCGTGAGCCATCTCTCCCAGAGGAGGTGAAATACGCGCGTTGACGAGAGCTGAGCTTAGGTTTTTGCTGATTTTTTTTTTGTTCTCGCCGGAAATTCCTAATTGGGGTGTGTTTGTCTGTGCGTACAAAATCCCTCCACTGAGCCATTTACAATGTGTAAACATATCGCCATCGCAACGGGACGACTTTGCTTGTAATCGCCATGTAACACGACCATTGTTTCCGACGGATAAATAATCGCAAGTGTGTACGGAAACTTTCTGCGACCCGTCAGCTCGACCGGCAGTACGAACTCTCGTGGTGCGCGGTTGTTTAATTAAATAAAAATAATCCCCGCAAACAATTGTCTCCCCGCATAGTCCTATTCGAAGTGGGATTTCGTTTTTCTGATTCATCTTCTTCAAGACAGCTTGAGTTGCTGCTCCACCACAATGTTCAACTTGTGCAAAACTTCTGATATGCTTTTTAATTTCTCTCGCACTCAAGAACCGGAGTTTTGTTTTCCCTTATGTTTGTACGCTTTTTCTTCGTCTCTTTTCCGAATGTTGTTGCTGCATGCTCAATTTGAATATTTAATCTTTTAGAATTTTCTTCCGCTACGAGCGACAAAAAAAAGCAAGCGAGGATATGCAAATCCGTGCAGTTTCCTGCTCGGAAGGGATAAAACCGCTCACGACGACGATGACGCCGCCGCCGTGAGACGAACACGAAAGGACACTTAATCTGCATTAGTCATTGCATAAATAATTTCGCCAGCGGTGCGATGCAGCGGAACGGCGACAGCAAAAGCACTTGCCGGAAAATGGAAACTTAAAATAAATATTGCCATTCGGATGATTCTTATGCATTTTTGTTCTCCGCTCTATTTAATCAACCGAATTAAACGGTGCACGATAGACACAAAAAAGGAAGCCTTCAAGTGGTTTGTTTAATAGCTTCAACCAAAAGGAATAGAATAAAAATAGTTTAAAATTGCTCAGCAGCAACCCAGAGAGCTGGAAAAGGATTAAAATACGTGATGAGCTCATCAAGCCGACTCGTCACCTGATGTGTTCGAACCTTTAAGCCCTCACCAGCGTTATGCTCCATACAAAACCACCCTACTTAAGCGGCAATGAAATGGGAAAAATGGTCAAAATTGCCAATCGTCCCAACGGCTAGACCCAGACGACACCCATCACGATCATCACCGTCGTCAGGCCTCATCACGCTGCGATTGTGTCACTGAAGCAACATCAGCGTCGTCAAGATCACAAGCGCGCCACGGCTTTGACGGTATGCAAATTTCGGGACATCGTCAACGCCGAAACGCCGCTCGCTCCACGCTCAGAAGTGGATCGTTATTTTACGCTTTTCCGGCCACCGGGCGGTTTGCATCGAGATGCATCCCGGCGTTCCGCAAAGCGGGCGTCCAAACAGCGCCACTCACTCCTCGACCGTCTGAGAAACGTCCCGGTGACGGAATGAAGGCCCGTTTGCATGTCGAATGAGTTCTGATGTTGATTAACATAATAATAAAAAATGATGCGCTTGCACTCCTCGTGGCGGCTCTAGGGTCCACCTCTTCCGAGTGGAGTGCCACTACAACTGGCCGCAACCCACGATCGATCCACGTCAGAGTTTGATGAACGGTTTAGAACGCCTGGAAGTTCGGGTTCTGGCGCGACTTGGAAAATTTGGAACCAATTTCAACCAAAACATAGTTACCGTGCCGCGAGGGGAGGAAAAACATTCGCCCTCCGTGGACGGGAACGTCGCCCCATCACGCCCGCCAGGCACCGTTCGAGCGCAATGAAAGAGATCGTGTAGTGCATTATGTTATTTTTGATCGAAAACTCTGGTTCCTCGAAAACCCCGGCCATCGTCCCATCACACACACACACACACACACACACACACACACACAGGCAGGAAGCACACCGTATCGCACAATGACAAACTCGCGACACACGAAAGAAATAAAGACAGGGGCGGGCAGGGCGAAAACTGTGTTTTCGGAGAGTGCAGTTCACAATGAACTCCATTCCATTCCGGGTGAGGTAGCTCCGGATATGCTTGCAGCGCACGACGTTTGTTGGACCGCCGCAGCAAGATGAACATGGTGCTCGCCTCCCAATCACACACACACACACACTCGCCCACGCACACAAACACACATGTCCATGCATTTATGCTTCAATAGACTGCAATCAAAATACCAAGGACCGGAGAAGTACTCCATTGTTGTGTCACCCGTCTCGCAAGACGACAACGGAGCGTTCGGGCGCTTCCAGCGTGGCTCGTCGTCGGGAAAAGTTGTTTTTATTCAAATCGACGGCTACGTTATTTCCACTGCTGCAGGAGTGAGAGCGAGCCCGGCCGGGAGAGGACGGCATTTCGGGTTTTGTTATCTTGAAGAATTAGATAAAATATGCAGAAACTGGAAATTGAAAGGATGCATTGAAAGCGTGTGTTCCTCCCGGGGAACGTACGGGCGGCTTCGTTCTGCGCCGATCGAACACACTCAGCCGAGGACACAAGGACCTAACCTTCCGCTCCGTGGAAGTAATGGCATAGCCGTGCGCCGCAAGGAGTCGCGGAACAAAACTCGTCCCGTGGGGAATCGAACCCATCCGCAATAAGGTTCTGGCCCCTCCGGACATGCACATACGGTGGGTGTGTGTGTGTGTGTGTGTGGTAACTGCGGTATTAATTCGACGTGAAAGGTCCTCCAGCCAGCCCTGAGCCCGGAGACCAGCGCTGGAGCGGTTCTTATCGACGCTGAGCTGGACGTCCTTTGCGACTGTATGAGGATATATAGCATTATTCCCATGCTCCAACATCACCAACGTGCATTGCGAGGCAAGTGCTCGAATGTTGCGAATGTAACAGCAGGTGCCGCACCAATCCGCACTCATGCGCCCTCTCGCGTCCCTCCTCGACTAGGTGAAGTACCTTGTAAAATAATTCTCCAGAGCGTCCGCCTGACCGGTCTAGTCTGGACCGGGGCCCGGATCCTTCTTAAATCACCACACATATCAGCATCCACGGATGCCGCAATCTCCGTGTGCGACGACACACGACGTCTGACAGACACAATGTAAATAAGGTCAATGTTTCCGATGGGCCGGCCCCCGGTGACATCAACTATTATGATTAAGATCTCTGCGCCTGTCGCCTGGCAGAAGGGCAGAAGGTGCGCGGAGCTGGTGGCGGTGTGTCGGTATGTGTCTCAGTAACACAACAATGGCATATTTGAAATGTTTGCCACTCGCCATCCATCGTCTCTCGCCTTCGTTACGGACGATGATTTTTGCCAACAGACGAAACTGTCACTTGCTCCGTGCTTCAATCTTCTGCGGCCCACATGCACGCTCTGACTCACTGTACATGTCTGTATACAGTGGGAACGCCCGGACCAAAACCGGCTATCGGACATTACAAGAAATATTGTAAATTTTCCTGAAAATACTAGTCTTGATAGAAGAATTTCAAGTCTAGTATTCAACATTCAACTATAATCTTTCCTCCGATTTATCATACAGCTATTGTGCAAAGATCTACCAATTGTCGTTTTTTATTAGAAGAGTATACAATTTCTTAGCTATTTCCTAAGAACATTTGAATATGTCATCTCCAAAGGAATAACATTTAGATAAACTTCCAAAGATATACTTGTACAATGAGGAATTCATACTGACATCAGTTGTTTGGCTATTGCTGATATTGGCGGAAGAAGTTACAGGTGCTATAATGTGAGTGACAGCTTCAAACATCAATGTCAATAATGAACCTATCGAATATCTTATTCATGACCACCTATTCCCCATAGTCAAACGAGTACAGTCTCCCCGTCTCACTTTCCACAAGCACTAAAAAATTATGACAATCGCTCGATTGTTTTACGAGCCCAGCATGATTACACATTCCATCGCTACACCTTAGCGTCGTAGTAGCGAGCACGCATGTTGACATTTTCGGGACAGCTCGTTGGCAATTGTTTTTAAATACATCAGTTCAAACCCAGCCCTCTCTCTCTATCTCTCTGGCTAATGAACGCCCGAGGTCAGGAGTCAATTGATAAGGCTAGGCTCGCGACCGAGACGCTCGTAGCGGCGTGACTCACTCAGGGCGCGAGAGTCACCGCGTCTACCATAACACGCCGCCCAATAGACCGCAGATAGACGAAAACAGACGTGGCAAACTTTTAATCGATGACATCATGGGACCCCATCACGGTCGCCTGCATTCCTCGTGTTTGCGTTGCAGATCGGCGTCGTCGAAAGTCGAAAGGTTAAGTGAAGTAAAATTTACCAATCCGTCTTTTACGAGTGTGTCGTAATCGGTTCGGATGCGTCCGGTGGAGTAACTTTTAATTCATCACCGACAGACAGCCGGTGCCCGGGTGACGGACGGAGTGCTTCCCGCTGCTATCAGCACCGGCTCTCTGTAGCACACACACACACACACACACACACACACACACACACACACATACATGCCCGGTGGCAAAACGGACGAATGATGTGGAATTCTGCACACTACGACGACGGGTGCTGGAACAATAAATTATCTTCAACGCTCAAATACATTAGCGCTGCTGGTGAGCAAAACGAGCCAACATGCTGCCGGCATGCCGCATCGGCAACGAGCTATGCTGTGAAATATGTGGACCGACGGACGCACGAAGACGGACGAAGACGACGGCAAAGGCAAAGGTTATTAAGAATAAGTGATTCCCAGGGCTTAGCCTTGTTGTGCATCAGAATGTGCAAAAAGTGAAAACATGTCGTCGTCGTCCTCAGACGGCGCACTCAGCATGAGAACGACCCAGAACACCCATGGACTGGTGGAAGGAGTCAAGACTGGTGCCAATTGTTTGTACGAATGGTAATCGTTTCTCGCTGGGAGCACGCAAGAAGCAAGAAAAAACCAACCAACTTAAGAAGCCAGCGCACTCCTCAATCGACGAGACGAGAAAGTTGCATTAGACCGGGAAGAACTTCATCCCAGCGTCGTCGTCCCACCCCGAGGGTGGGAGCCGCTATAACTAGCAAACGAGAAGCAGCCACTTTTACTTTCCATTGCGCACCCATTTCTGCTGCTGCTGCTGCTGCTACCATTCAATTGATAACAATTGCAACTTGCAGTGAATGAACTTGGCGCGCTCGGTTAGGCCTGGATCGCAAACGGGGATGAAGTTTTTGTCTCCACACACACGCCCCACATTCCTGCAGCTGCACCTCCCCCCTCGACGTCCCACGCAAACAACGACCCGAAAGTTTCTGCCACCGGGTTCTCTTTTATCACACTTGAAGGCTATAATTCTAAACTTTCGCCTGGAGGGCGAACTTTTGCATGTGCAGTCGTTTGAAGAAGCATCGTGTTTAATGAGATTGTTGAGGTACGGTGCGGTGCGCCCGGTTCGGTTGGGGATTGATTTACTGGCGCAACTTTGCTGATGAGAGTGCACGAGCCGCAGTGGTAGTTGTATGTTTCCAGTTGGTGCGGCAGTGGTAACTTGCAAGCCAGAAATCCCCCACTCCCGATGGTAACATGAAGTACGCACTGCACTATCTTGCCAGAAAAAATGAAACTGTGTACAGCACAAATTGCAGTAATCATTTATATCAAGCGGGAAATGTTTATTAACGTGACTAATCGCGCGTTTATTGGGCATAAATAAAGGATTAGTGCAATGCGGATTGCATACTTTTTGGAGCTAAGTCGAGTAATCAATCCAAATTTGATTCGTAATGCGTTGTGTATGTATTGGTTATGTTTAAGCATCTTGTTTGAATACACCAGAAGAATGCCTTATAGAATATTACTTATACAACCGTATTCAATGTTTTCCATACAATTCCCAGTTGGAAGTATAAACTGATCAGACTAATACAGCGATATCTAAGTGTTGCTGTAGTGCAATTTGCATACTTTTTTTGGGTAAGTTATCTAAATCACCCCGAAATTATCCACTTTGACCCGAAAATGCGTTACTTACTGATTTTTAAAGCTTGACATATCTTTCGCATACTTTCTGGCTCAAAACGTAAATTTACGCCTTAAAGTATGCATGCTGCATTCATCTCTTCTACATGGCAATAAATAGGAGAAACTGCGTGTGTTTTGGTAGCAGACATTTATTAAATGAAATAAATTTAAAAAAAAAAGGAAAAAGCATAATACATATTGCTGATGAAAATTCTCAGAATATCTAGCCCTTAACGAATTGGTACATTTCGTACAGTTTCTTTTAGAAATATAAATACTTTTCACGTCAAAAAATGCAACTATTCCTTTTCTTCGGCATTTAAATGACATTTACCATATTACAAACCGCATTCTGAAGTTATGGTAGAAGTTTTAGCTCAACAAATATATACGAGATATGATAAGGATCAAACATTCCGCCATCATTATCCAGTTTGATTGCAGAATCATCTTCGCTCTATCCCTAACGAATATTTGACAGATACACTAAACATTCCCACACCGAGACAAAACCAGAACGAATTTCGCTCGACCGCTTTCGGTGACCAATAAAACCCGGCACCGGGGAAGCTGGAAAAAGAGCAAAAGATGCAAAAGAGAACGCCAAAGCCCGAAGATGGTCACCCTAGGAATTCAACTAATTAAAGTTTCGCTTGCCGGCAGCGGGTACCCACCGCCATCATCACACGGCCCAGAAATAATACAACCATTAACTCAATTTAAATTGAGCACAATTAATCCCTCGCGCGACCTCTCGCGCGGCGACTCCGCGCTATCAGTGTGTCTTCCCTCGCCGGACAAGATTGCAATAGCCTCCCGATCTTTGGCCCGGGGGCTGCCGCTACCGTTTGTTGTTGTTTCGCCGACTCCCGAAGAGGTCACGGGGGGGAGGGAGCCGGCCGGGAAGCGATAGGCGACGCGCGCTCATTTCGACCGAATTCTTGTACGCCTTTTCACCCTGTTTTAATTACCAATTATCAGCACCGTGCCGTAATTTACCGCTAGGGGGAGGGTGAATGGCTGCGATTAAAACGTCACGCGACCCGTAGCAAGTCCGTCCGGCAGGGAAAAACGAAACAAAATTCAAAACAAAACAACAAAAAAACCGGCTCGCGACTACGACTACGGCTGTAATCATTATCATGGGTGGCTTACGCGGCGCTCCCTACACTTGAGCCGGTCGTTCGCGAGCTAATTCCGACCCATTTACACAGCCTGGGGGGCGACGATGAATCATCAAAAGCGAACAGCGCACCGTTTGTGAATGAATCGTCTTCGGGCCGTCGTTCGGTCCCCCGCGCAATTGCACGGGATCAATTGAACAAGCAGATATGATTACTCTCGGGGCCACGCTGCCATAGCCGCGCGATGGGACGCCCGTTGCATGCGAATGGCAATTATGAATGGAGGAGAAGGTTCCGCGAGCTACTACGCTGGGCGAGCAAAGGGGACGCTATTAATAAACTCAATTACCGCTCGCATCCAGTTGCCAGCAGATATAGGAAGTGCAACCACTCGCCAATACCCCGAGTACGTTGGGGATGAGTTGGCGAAAAACTCGATACTCCGTGCACCATTACCCAGCGCGTTTGGTGCACCGTTGCCTCTCTCTCTCTCTCTCGATGACAGCATCGTTGCAGTTCCGGTGACGCCCGGGGGATGAGTTTATTATCCGTGTTTGCAACTGCTAGACTAGGCGCCGAAGTTGGCAGTTGGCCCATTTTTCACTGCCCATTCCCATCATCATCATCACCATCATCGTGTCCAGGCGCTTCAATCAACGCCTCGGCCCCTTGTTGCTTGTTTATTTGCAAGTTATGACAGCAGCAGCTCACCCGGGCGATGTGACAGGTGTGCGCACTGGCCCCGCAAAGCCAGGAATCGATAGCGCAGAAATGGCGTCGTTAAAGGCAAGTGTTTATGGGAGCTTTTACCTTTAAAGCACGGGTGGTTTATGTCCGCAGAAATTAAATCAAACGCACCGCCCTGGATCATCCACCTCCGTAGAGCAATTAGCATCTGATCGTTTCATTTACGTGTTCCTCCGGACCACCGATGACGGAGCACCCACCCAGGCGGTAGCCGCGGCCGTTCTCAGCCTATTGCGAAAAGCCGCGTGTGCGGTGCGCGCTTATGTTGATTTTATTACCGTCTCGCAACGTGTTGCCGCCATTGTGTGTGTATTGTTCGGTCGTATCACAGCCAGTTCCCATTGCAATTTAATGCACCGGCGCATGGTGTGCATTCCACTGCGGCTGTGATTTGATTTTAGATCGTTTTTTCTCCACTGTTGTTGCTGTGGTTGCTTTGTGCTCCAGCCTCTCATATGTATATGTTGCAAATATTATTCGACCCTCGGCACGAAACTGCAACACGGAGCACAAGGGGCACTCCATTTGCACCCTGCGTTCACCGTGCACACACCTTGAACCGAGGTGCCGTTTAATGGTGACGCCAGAGCTCTTGGCCCGTAACTTAATTGCCCTTTCCCTTGCGTTCGTGTCGGTCTCCTGGCTCGTCAAAGCCCGCAGAGAACGAACCGGGGCGGTGAACATAACGGGGGAGGCGAGAGGGTCACGGCACTAACCGATTATGGTGCTAATGCTGCACCACTCACCAGCACACCCAAACATACCAGCAACATAGGCCGACGCCGACTGGGGAATTTGTAAATGATTATTTGATTATTATCGCTCTCGAGTGTCCCGGAGCTCGAGCGACAAACATGGCGGTTGCATGACGGTTGCATTTCCAAATACATTTATTCATGATCGTGTGTCATTAAATCATATTTAATGCTGTCTGTACCGTGGCCCATTTAACCTCTCGGTGACATGTCGCCGCGTTGGCCGCGGGGTTGGACGTGATGCAATACCTAACGCTCCATTCGCTGCGGAAGCTCCTGCCATGTCTATGGCCGGACGGCCATCTCGGAAATCGATTACGAAAACGATTGTGATTCTTCTCGAGCGCCTGAAGCAGTGAGCGCCAATTGCCGAGCGTGACGTAACGCGGAGACGTCACAACATTTGGTCCTTCGAACCGGATCGGATCGGTTCACTGAAGCAATCAATCTATCTCGGTACTACTGCTGCTGCTGCTGCTGCTGCTGGTCAAAAACTTGAACCAGATGAAAGCGATTGATGAACCGGGCTGGTTCCGAGCTGGTTCTGGAGTCCCGCCCCAACTCGGACGACCTTTCCTCGCCGTGCGGTAGGAGGTTTTCCGAATGAATTATTGCTTTAATGAAGCCTTTATCTGATTACCGAACTGGAGCGTAGCGCCGTCCGTAAGATGATATATCAGCAAGTTCCGGAAAAAGCCGGCCGACCGGGGGAGGCTCATTAATTATTGCCAGCATCGTAACGCATCACCCACCCAGCCCGAAAACTGACCCGGACGCACTATGCACAGCCCGGAAGCCCACATAAGTGGGGTAGAGTTTTCACGCAAATTACTGCCATGGGCTTTTACCGAGCGGCCGAAACGGCAGAGGATCGCAAAATCCGTCCCTGCCGCCACGGGTTCGGATCAGTTCGGGATAAGTATGAGTATCCTGCCTTCACGGGGCGTACATCTCGGGGCGGGTATCGGTAGCCCGAAATTAATACAATTAATAGTTAATTTATTGGCCGTATAAGCCACAATACGGCCAATTACGCGTGTCTAGTCCCTTTTAGGGGTCGGCGCGCGAAACGTCTTCGCCCGGGGATGTGGTGCGTCCTGCAGAAACTATAAAATAATCCGGCTCTTGCGCTCGATAGCTCGAGACGCGCGATTATTGCGCGTGGTTCACTAGTTTCCATCGGCATACGGCACATGCCACATGCGTGTGATGGAAGCGAGAAGATCACTATCGCCTGTAAAGCGATCGGGCTCTGGATTAAGCAATTTGCTTCGACGGTTTACACAGGTTACCGACTGGTGCTGCTTGACACTAGAAGGAGGTGATGACAATTTTGCCTATTTTGCGATGACATGTTCCTAATATTGGAAACGTCCGAAAAGACTAGTTCTTAAATTCAACATTAACAGGAAATTCATTTAAGTATAAGGTCACATTGAGCTCCACGGATTCCATTTTGAATGGGTCAGATATGCTTTGAAATTTTGAAATATAACAATAAATCAAAAATTTATTTTCTTTTTTTTTCAGCACAGATCCGAACCTTTTCTATTGGTTTGCTATAAACGAATAACTTTGAATAAAATCCCAAAACCTCTCAAAAATTCTCCAAAAACTCTTGAGAGGTTTCGTAGGTATCAAGTAAACTAACTAATGGAAAAAGTTTAAAATCTAATGCGACTGAAATTAATAAGTCAATGTTATAATGCAATATTATTCACCAAATCTCAGAAGAACATTTTCAAAAATGCTATAATGTGACAAAGCTCTCCAAACATAAAAACCAGCAATGCTTCCAAAAAAATCGCCTTTAAATTTTCAATTTAAATTGGTCACGCTCTAAACGCGGTCACACTAGTGTGCAAACAATGCAAAGAATGTGACCTCCACATCAGTTCCTTTTCTCGGCGATCTTCCTTCCCACGCGACGTATCGTGCTGCTCCAACGGTCGAGATTTTCCGCGTTACAGAGCAGGTGATTTTCCGCGTGGTGCGTGTGTATTATCTCATTTCGCTAATGGTTCCGCTAATAGGAAAACATTTGTTCCCTTGCCCGCGTTCCCTCTGCGTCGCGGCCGCTGTTGCAGGGCGCAAGAACGCTGGAATGCCACGATAGTAATAGCATTCATTAGTTTCCGGTCGTACCGAAGAAAGACAGAACCATTGCGGGCTTCCGCGGGAGCTGGGAGCGTTTCACCGCACCACCCGGTTTTAAACTTTCGCCCACCACGCAAGAACACACGGAGGACAAACTGTGTATGAAATCGTGAAGCTTATTGCTGGCAAGATAATTTCAATCAGTTAAGCACTAATGAAAACGCGTGTCAAACGCGTGTGTGTGTGTGTTTCCAGGCTGCCTCGGGCCGGCTCAAGAAGGCACGGGAGCACGCACGCACGCCCGCCGACCGATATCGTGTTCCGGCATGCCGACGCGCAACAATGCGAAACATAATTTCTGCCTCCGGTTCTGGCGGGCGCGCGACCGCGAAAACCGCACGGAATGTAATATTAATGGGGCCAATGATTGGGCCGGCTGAATCCATTTCGATGCCGGTCGTCGGCGCCCGAAACCAGACCAGACGCAAATCTAATTCTCCGATCTCCGGGGGCGAAGCGGTTGTCTTCGGGAAATCGCTTCAATCATAATTAACGATTAACCCCCTCGATGGAACGGGCGGAAAACTAGTCGTCCGGGTCGTCGTCGTCGGCGTCGTGGGTCGCACGGAAAAGGTGCTATAATAACGGCTGGATTGACTCCCGGCTGACGGCCTGCAGAACGTACGGTGTAAGGTGATCCCCGGCGGTAGGAACGCATTCAACAACAACAACAAAAAACGCACACAAGAAACGAAACCCCATGCGGGCAATAGCTCACGCGAGTTTAATCGGGTTTTTCGAGGCGGTGTGGGTTATGGGCGCATCGGGGCGTTAATTATCTTTAATATCGGGCCCAGGCCAATTGATGTACTGGTGGTGGTGGTGATGAGGCACTTTGGTCGCTGGTACGGGTATGGGTCAACCCGTACCGTATCGAGAGGTCGTATGGTAAAGGTTGATTGGTGTAAATGAGACGAAGATGTGCAATCGCGCCGAGGGGGGTAGTGTAGACCTTATGATCTCGTCTGCTTTAACACTTACGGTCAAATGGACCGAATACTCCTTTGGTGCAAATCATGGTGTCAATTGACACCTAGAAGGCTATTTTTGGCAATTGTTGACCGATTGGGTTGAAATTTTCACCAGTTGTGCGCAAACTATTCTAGTTTTATAATCCGTCGAGTTTGTGACCCTACTCCCTCCCGTT
>KB672490.1:14340094-14442597 GCA_000349145.1 Anopheles dirus
ATCTCTATCCGTTTTCGAGTTATAGAAGCTCAAAGTTGCAAAAGTGTCAATTGACACCAGATTTGTCCGTTAGTGTTAATTTAGCCCAATCGGTGGAATGAAGTGCACGATCAGGAGTGTTTTTGATTTTTTGTTCTGTTTTCAACAGCATTTCAACCATTTCACACTTAATTTGAACTAACAACATTGTCCTTCCTTTATAGCTTTTTGAAGTTTACTTTTGACCCTAGAACTCAAAAATAGAAACATACAACTATTGTAAAAAATAATCTTTTTCATATTATCCATATAATACAGACAATTTAAAATGTTAAAAAACCGTATTTTTCATTTGTAATTTATCATAATACTATTTTTGTTAAAGATTGTATAGAAGTTAAATAATATACTGTTATCACTTAAAAGTATTGATTTCAAATAGTGCTGTTTTTATCAGGGCATCTAACAAAAACTTCAATAATTATCTGTTTAAAATAGATCATTCTATTGATTTTATTTGCTAAATTGATTTGCTCCTTCGCCTGTTTCCGTTCTTCTATTTTGTCCACATCCTCCTAACGTTGCGTACATTTTCCCCTTATCCTGTCCTATCGTTGTGCGTCTCGTGCTCTTAGCTTCAAGATGACTTTGTAAAGCCCTCGTAGCAAACAATTTTAATAAACGTAAAATGTAAAATGTAAAATGTAAGAATACGTTCAAATTTTATTCCTGTTGTGATATCTGTGACTATGTTTGACCGTTTTAGTTTGATGTCAATTTCATGTTATTGATGATCGCATCAATAACATGAAAGTAACATTTGAAAGGATTTAAGAGACTAATACATATAAAGTCTAATTCTATATTTCAAAGAATTAATCATCAACACAAACCCATTCCAATTGAATACTGGATTTAATATATATCTACGATAATAATCGATTAAAGTTTAGGCCTATCAACATTCTCCCACGCTCGTCAATAATTGAACGGAAATCAACGCTTGTCAAAAACAGTACCGCTTCCAAAACAACGCGAAGCCAATGTACGAAAAGAGGATCCACTACAATCCACCACACACACCACCACCCACCAAACGCTACTAAATCCACTTTGCATCCCAATGCGCCGCACCGGGGCTTAAAAGCGTCCTGTGGAAGTATGCTGCGGCGAAACCGCCAACCCGGCGGCCCCAGCCGAAAAAGGACCGTCAATTTATAATCTCTAATTTGCCAACACTTCTGCCCAAAGCGCTGCCCCGAACACCCGTGCCAAGGACGACACATCGAGCCAATAAATACATTCGTTAACAAATTTCCTCCGGCCGGCCACCATATCGACAGCAACGGCGAGAAGGGAGCGAGAGAAAGAGAGAGAGTGTGCGTTGAATAATGCAGGCTCGAATTTACCACCACAAACACAACCCCACCCGCCCGTAACCCGTCGCCATTAGCATACGCAGTGACGCGAAAATTCACACGCCACACGGAGCTCTGCCGCTGCTGGATTCGCTTTCATCTCGACCACGAACGCTGTCATGAATCGTTCTATCGATCAACCCGCGCGCGAAAGATGATGACACGATCGGCAACGGGGTTTGAAACATGCATTGGTGACACTGGTGCGCGCGTCTGTGTTCATGTTGTTTTGCGTTGATTGGAATGTCGAGTCAGAGAACGCGCTTCTAACAGCGGAACGAATCCACTAAAGTGGAAGAAGAAGCAACGAGAGAAAAAAAAAACACACACACGCAACCTTTATAATCACAACAACGCAACGCCAGCACATAAGAGTGTGCTGGAACTTCAGCTAATAAAAAAAACTCGCTGACTATTAAATTAGCATATAAATATTATTTCCAGCTCATCGGGGAACGACACCGGTAAGAAGCCGCAAGCAAAAGGAAGCGTTAGAAGCCAGTCAAAAATATATGCACACTCTTCCTCTCCCATACACACACACACGTGGCCGTGACTGGCACACTCATAAACCTTTGGGCCGGCTTTTTTCGCATCAAACTGGATAACGAACTGTTTTGACGCATCGAGCGAGCTTTCCTCCTCTCTTTCCTTCGCGTGCGACGGTGTGAAGGAAACGAATCACCGCCAGAAAAGGATCTCGGGCTTTTTAGCATACAATACATTATTTATGCACATTTACTAACACACACACACACACACATGCCGCGGGCCACTCATAAGTGTCACTAAAAATGGTTCCGTATGGGCTAATGCTACACAAGGACAGTGCCAAAATTCGCACTGCGAAAAAGAATATTCACAACGAAACCCGAAAACAAACACAACAAAAACCAACAACAGCCATAAGCGACCACACACATGTATACAAAAACATGAACAGTGATGACGAGCGCTTTAAACGCGCGCGACACGCGATTGGCAAACACACACACACACACACACACACAGTGGTGGTTGTTCGACATTAGCATAATTTTCCTTTCATCTATGCTAATACCCCTGGGGGACCCCTGGTCGTGTGTTCGTCACACGTCGTCGGCCCTGCCCAGCGCTGACCATCCGCCGAGAGTTGCCGGTTCGCAAGACAAGCGACAGCAGATAAAACTTTCACGCCTCGGCCCAGGCTGCCGGCTTCTAATCATTGGCCTACTAATATATTCGAGAATTTATTTTTATTTCGCAACACGCCGTGCTGCTGGCCGCCAGTTGGGTGCGGTGGTGGTGTGCGTTTCCTGATCAGGGTTCACTTTCGCTTGAGTGTATGAATGGAAGGAGCCTGATTAAGAGAGCAGGCGGCCGGCGCATCATGAGCGTTCGGGCTGGGTATGCTCGTAAATTGTTTAATTTATACATAGTTAGATGCTCGTTTATATTTATTTGCCCAGTATTAAGGAGACTCTCTAATTGAAACAAAACTAGCAAAGCTTGTTGATTAGAGTTGAATTAAATTGAAAGGTATACTCCCATGGCAGAGCAAAACGAGTAGTATTGAAGGCAAATGTATCGATGGCTTAAAGGCAGAGTAGCTTGACATAGCCTTGAGCATCATTCTGAAGATAAGCATAAGCTTGTAACGTCAGTCGTCACGTCAGTTCATTCGCCGATTATTCGATAGTCCAAATTAGCTGAAAATCGCCATTTTGAGGCATCGCAATGTTTGGAATAACCTATGATTCATGTAAAAATTTGATAAACCTTCCTTAGTAATTGGAATAAATTGGATGTTTCATCGTCCAACTTTAGTCATGTTTCGTTAACTACATAAAGATTGTAGTTTATTAGAGTTTTGGTTGCATATCACAAAAACTGACACATATTACTTTCCAAATTACTCATTAAATCATTCATCCCTTTGTCAAGGGGAACACATCTAGGCTGTCACTACTATAAATCTAATAATAATGAAAATAGTAATATTTCATTCGTAATGCACTGCTATTGTAGCATTTTAATATAAACAAAATCAATAGATTGAAATGAAAATAAATGTTCCTGTGTTTACTCAGCTTGTTCCAGCACAAAATCGTTCCAACATCTTTGGACGAACAATATAACAGAAGCGTGCGGCACTCGCCCAACGCACGGCACTCGTTCCACATCGCCATTGAAACCACTCACAAACATAATAGGCAACCGAAAGTAAACATCCAATCAATTGCAGAACGGTTTCGAAACCCGGGCGGAACGTCAGCTTTGTTTGTCTGCGGTTGCACCGGCCACCTTCGGCCGCCAATTCGGTTGTGATAAAAACTACACAAATCAGCACACATTGCTCGCACAAACACACACACACACACACACACACACACACACATACGCACGCCCGCATGGAAAACTTCAAACAAACCCCCGCTCCTAGCAGCATGTGATGTTGCGCAATGTTGCAAAACGCACTAAATTATACACGTTAATTTTCGGACACGCATCCCGACAAACAAACAAAGAAACAAAAAAAACTCCCCGTGCCGATGATGCTCGATGTTGATTTTATGACGATGCCGGCATAATTGTGTACGAACTTTTTTTTTCGCCCCAAATAGCCGCCGGGAGAAGTGAGGGTTAGGATGGTCACAAGCCGGGCGAAATTCTGGCGAACGGGCGTGTACGTGCGCCAGGATGAACTTACACCTGCTGTCTGGTGCAGTGTGTTTAATGATGTTTGCCGTGCTGCATGTTACGTGGAACGCAAACACGTCGGGATGTTACGGACGTTATTGATTTCCCGGTTCCACCGGCGCACTCGGTCGTACCTGTTATGGATGATGCGTGATGCGAATGGCAGGTAGAGAGGCAAAATTCTTTGCAGGCTGGAAGCTTCAATCATTTCCCACTGAGGTGTGTTCCCATCATGATCCAGATTAATTTATTGCACGTTGTACACAACTCATTACAACGGCAGCTAACGCACGGAACCAATCTGTTCTTCTTACTGTACTTGGTGCTCCTCATGCGTTTATACAAATTTATCCGTCCTCAAAACTGCCCTCAACTGGAACACAATTTGTTTGTGGAGATGATAATTACACATTTTGTTTTTCTACTTCGAACCGGCAAGGCCCTTTTCGACAATTGAGTGACATTAACGGGGTTGTTTTTATTTGTTCCACAAACGGCAGCTCGTACCGTAAGGTAAACATTTAAAATTTCATCACACTTCCGCACAGTTCACTCCTGAACAGCGGCGGACTGGCAGCGTTGAACTGCTGTGTTGCTTGTATTGCACCCGCAAAAGCGAACGCGGACTTATGATGCATCAATTAGCAGAACACCCGTTCGGAGAAGCGTGGCCTTCCCGTTCGGACAGGAATGAAAACAGCCGCCGAATTGGCGAACGACTAGCTCGCTGTTGAGTGTGCTTAAATCTTTGAAAAACTTTTCAAACGCTATTACCTCTTCTTATTTCTAATATTCAATAATAATATTCTAATATTCTAATATTCAATGTGGTCATTTCCAAAGAAATTTCAACCGAAATCAAGATTAGAAATTGATTAAATTTTGAGATCCATTTTAAAAATAAAGTACCCTTAAACACATACAAATATACAGAGAACTCTAGGAGCAGTCTAAAGCACAGTTTTGGGAACTGTTTTGTTGGTAACTTTTAAGAGTTTCGCAATCGCCTCAATTGAGTTTCAAAGTATGTCTTACACAACCATGCGGCAATTTCCTTGAAACCCTCTCTTAAAGAATCTTAAAGCGCATTGTATCGGGGACATTCTTGCATAACTTATTTGAAGTAGCATCAGAATCAGAGGATACTCATGAGAAAATGTACGAGACATTCCAGAAAATCTCATAAACATCATCTTTTGCTTCACCGGAATGATATCGAAGAAGATTTATCGAATTTGAAAGTTACTCTCGAAAAACTTCGACGTTTTATCGATATCTCAAGAACTCCTTAAAGATATCCCATAGACTTCACTAGAGCGCACTCTTACAAATCTTCAAAGTTTTACGAAATTCCGTTGAGAATTCAATTGACATCTCTGAACTTATTTGTATGCTGCTCTTAACCCACAAAGGGGATTCTCTTACATAACGTCATTAAAAACTGCTTCTAATTTATAAATTACTTCTTGAAGACTTAACATCTGTTTTTTCATAGGTCACTCAACAATAACTTCATTTATCTCGAAACATCGCAAAGATTCAGATTCATTCTATAAATAACTCATAGTTTGATCAAGTTGAGTCATCACTTTCCACGAACTTAGATGCGATGACTCCACCAACTTCTGACGTAACCGTCCAACAAATCTTAAAGTTTTATGGTGATTTTTCTTATGAATCCAATAAACCGCGGTTGGATGCCATCTTTACAGAATCGACACCTGTTATAACATTGAAAAAATATGGATATAACACATATGTAGCTAGCTTGGAATGTCAAAATAGGCAATAGCTATCAGTTCCAAGTCTGTACAGCCTGGGACAGACTGGAACTGATAGCCATTGCCTGATCATTCCACGTCAAAAAGCGCACGTTCGCCGCAAACCCGATGAAGTAACAAATTACACCGTGGTGTTTCCAATTTGACACGTGTTGCGAACGAACAACACCATCACTACCACCTCCACCACCAGCCAGCCAGCCAGCGAAATGATTGATCCACCGATGGAAAAATGATGACACCCACAGCGGCGGAGGTCCCGAGCGTACGCGACATGAATGGCGAACGGTGGCAGCGGCGTGATCTCTCCGGACGCAATTGTGCATGTGCTTCGTCAACTGCATTCCATTATCGTGCCGTACCGTGCTCCGGCACGCAATTGGCTTCTTCGAAGAAAAAAAAAGAATGCTTGGCTATATTGGATTTTGCAACAACAAAAAAAGGAAGCTCACGCTCGTTCTTAAAGCCCCACTTCTGGTTTGGTCTGCGCTACATTCGCTACTTGTTAACCGACATTTCATTTGTCTCTTGTCAGCAGCAGCAGCAGCAGCAGTAGCAACAGTTGCAGCACCCCCAACCACGCACCCGCACGCACACACACACACCACCATAATGGCCGATGGGCCCTCTAGGCCCATCGCTTCCGAAGCTATTTTACAATGTCGCTGCAAGTGACGCCAGCGTCAGTTCTCACACTCTCCGAGCGTCGTTAGATGTGCATTGGTGGTTGGTGCAGGTTTTTTTTGCTGTTGTTTGTATTTTTTTTATGTTGTTGCACTCGCTCTGTCCTGTTGCTTGCCTGGTGTTGTTTTTGTTGTTTGTTGCAATCGCCACTCGCACACAAGCCCCGATGACCTCGATATTACGCTACGCTACGGGTATGATGCATGACGCCTTCACCGGGCGCATGGTGTGCTCGAACACGTTCTCGATGAGGCGAACGGGACACACTCACACACACACACACACACACTCCTCGAGAGACACTAACGTATGGGATGCATCCCGGCGATGACCAATCGGTCAGATATGATCAAGGCAAGGGACGCGTGTGAGTGTGTGACTAAGATAAAGCTCGGAAAAGCACGGCGCAACAACACAGCGCCATGACAATAATAATGCAAGCTAACAAAACACACCGCACGTAAACAACCAATATCGAATGTTTGTGCACACAGCGCAGCCACTGTTATGCAATCGATTTGGACCTGATCCCGGCGGGGATCGTACCCTGTTCGATTGCTTCTGGTCAAGTGGATTCCACACCGGTGGAGAATGCGAGTTGGGTTGCGTATAATTAAAAAAGAACATAGCTGCAAGCTGCTAGTTATTTGAATTCCAATCTGGTACCGACCGGGGAAGGGAGTTACAACAAACACCTGTAAGTTGTAGAGTAAAGTAAACGTCACTTCAATCTGGGACATTGTTGAAAAATATTCAAAAGTTGGAAAAATGCGAAACAATTTTTCTGATCTTATTTCCGAGAGCAATATAACAATATGACTTGAATGGTGTCGAAAAGTTCGAATTGAACTGAACTTCGAAATAAAAAACGGGATATGTCTACATGATCATCAACGTACGACTAAGTGTAGAAGAGATTCTTAAAGAAATAAACATAAATTCTTGAAACCAGCATTCAGTCGTCTATGGTAGAGAAAATATGAATGGATATTTCCAGGGATATAACATAACACACTGTTTTTTTTTTCGCAAAAACGATTTTAAGAATTCGAAAAGATTAAAAAAAAAAAGACAAGATTAACATACCTATGGATACTCAAAACGATACAGTTTAGCATGTTTTCTTATGCATGAGAATGCAAACATATGAAAAAAACATGAAGATTTCGCTCGCCCTCTCCAATCATATCAGTGCGATAAAGCAGAACCCAAAGCATGTTTCGCATATTCGCCCGATAAAGCACTTGCACCGCACATGCACCACTACTGTACAGTCGTAGAGTCTCACTTCTGCTGCACAATCGCCTTCCCTGCGATCCGATGTTAACATCCTGTTGAGTTTTTTTTTTCTTTATTCGTTCTCTCCGTTTTGTTGTCTTTTTTCCACCCCACTTCCCCCGAAATAGATTAGATTAAGCTGGGGACCATTTTGCAAAGCAAATGATACACTTGCTATCGTGACCGGTTTTACGTCAAGCAGCGCGCCGGCGCTGTGCTTGGTGAGCATGTGTGCCTGTTATCTGGTGTTGTTTATTTTTTGTTCGTTCATATGCCGACTTCTTGGAAAAACGGAATCTCTTTTTTTTTGCTTTTATCTTGAATGCACTTATGTTTTGCCTAAACTCCTCCTGGAGCAATGGGACGGTAATCGCTGCTGCAGCGTTCCATCGAGATGACTCAATTCCGTCTTATCACAGCGCTCTCTACAGTACCTACAAGTCCGACAAGTATCGACATCTTTCAGAAGCGCTGCGAGACACACAAGTCACTCGTTTTGCGATAAGTCATTCGGTGCTTATTCAATATTTAATCAGCATCGCTATGATTCTGCAACGCAGGAGAAGCGGACCTCCGGAGCGAAGACACTGGCTGTGATTAAGAGAGGAACAATCATGTCCGCCGCCGCCGCCGCCGCCGCCGCGCTCTTAGACAACCGATGCCGAATGGTTCGTTAAGCACGGAACCGGGCAGGCAATAAACAAAACCCGAGCGCACTAAGCGCACGGGGCTGTGCTCGAAAATATGTTCCACAAATCCCGCGAGACGAATGGGGAACGCTGGGAGACGTGGGCTGCCGGGGAGGCCGGTCCGGCAGAACCGACACGATGTGCAGATGTGCATCTGTTGTCAAGTGTTTGAGCCGTGCTCGTTTTATTATGCGGCAGAATTTAATGCCTCAGCTGGAGAACGGCAACACTATGGACGATCTTGTGTCACCGCAGCCACTGGAGGGTCATAATGATTTTCAAGATGAAGTGCGTACTTGGCAACTTAATGTTACAACAATGCAAACAAGCAATCAATTATTGAGACTGAGTTGGAGCTGAGAGGTTTCCGTGACAAACAAATTACAATTGTGCTCTGTAAAACCTAAACCATGTCCAATTCATGTATCACTAGCAAGTTCTTGGAATAAAGTCGTAGTAAGACATAAGAACATTTCCAAACATTACAATCTTTCCCTATTTTCAAGATTATGAGATATTCTAACATTCAACAAATGTGTTTCTTCAATTCAACATATCGGGAAAAATATTAATCTACCAAAAATCAATGTTTTATAACCAAAAACTTGAAGTTTTCGTATAATTTAAAAAAATACGATTTTTATCCCAATTCACCTTCTGCTCAACCGATTTCCACTGTGCAATTTTGCCATTCCAACCAACCGCAGCGCATGTTTGTCAGCATTATCTAGCTTATACCGGACTGCTTCGTTTTCGGCGCTCGCCAGCCGCATCTTCGCCGTCATCTACGAAAATACCGAAGTTCTGTTTGCCGAACATGACTTCCAGATACTTGCCCGGCAACCGTTTGGCCTCCCGCCTAATTAGAGCCTAGTCAGCCCGATTCGCTACAACGCTCGACCATTTCGGCCGGAGTCACCTTCGACGGGTGATGGTGTGGCGTTTTCGCGAACCTAAGCGATACCGAGCAGATGGGAGCAGGGGGAGGCGATCTGCTGCACAAAACCGCAGCCCTGCCAGGTCTCGCCGCCCGCCCGCCCGCGTTAGAGATAAACTTCTTGCAGCAGAGCATCTTGGCGGCGCGGATGTCGGTGTGCCTCAAGGACGGATACCGAAGTGCACTTGCGAAACGTGATTCATTGGTTAGCTGCTGCTGCTGGGGCAAATGTGACCGTCACCTCGCCATCATCGCCATATATGCGATGGGATGACGGCGGTGCGCGGGACGTGACGATTGCAACCGAAGCGCGTTCGCTGCGCGCACAATGGCGAGGCGAAACGAGAGGATGTGAAGCAATAAGAACGGACGTAGAGAAGAAAAAAAAAACACACACACAGTCCCATATCCCCCGGAGCAAACAAACATCGACATTCTCGACCGAGTTGGCAAACCCCCGCCGGGGTAGTTACTCCTGAAACAGTGCTCGCTGCATAACAAACGTGGGTCATAAAGTCGTACAGTCATATACACAGCCACTCACACACACACACACACACACAGCCCACTCAGTGTGCGAGTCAGCAGCAGAAACGAGCATAGCACTTTTTTTGCCTCTTATTTCCATCCTGGCTTCTTCATCTAGCCAACCGCATGCATATCAAACAACGCGCATGTAGATTACAACGGATTCGAAGCGCCACAACGAGTGGCATTATTTGAATAAGTGGCACAATGCATCTCCGTTCGCTACGTGAGTTTGAGCTGGGGATGTGCATAAAACAGCACACACACACACACACACACACACAAAAAAGACCCACCGGGTAAGATGATGTAACGACAGGAAGGACAGCGGAATAGCCTTTGGAGCGGTTGTAATTTGTTTGAAGGCGAATCGAAACGCAAATGTGTTGAAATTCCAACCAGTTCTTTGGAACTTGGAACCGAGAATGTCTCGTTTCCATGGGTGAAAACGCATGACCAATTGTTCAGAGGAATTTATTTGCATTGCAAAAGCACAGCAATACTGGAAGCATCGTACGCGCTACGGATCAAATGTGATTTATAGAACTAGTCGAAGATAGCGTCGTTTTCATGACTTTGAAAATATGTTTAAACAATTCAAAATTGTTTGGAAGAACGTACTAACGCACATCGAGAATCTTTCCAAATATGTAATTTGGGAAGTTTTACACATTGAGGAAGGCACTCGGTCGTTCTTAAATATGTAAAACTTCCCCAACTGAATGTTTGGAAGGATTCAATGTTGGGATTATTTAAAAGATGTTTTATGGAAATAAATCACGAAAATATAATCAATTTGTACAAACAATTTTATTGAAAATTTTAAAATTGTCCTTACAATGTGTAGCAGCTTTCAATTTACACATAGGTTGGACATTAAATTTGGAGATTTTTATATATAAAACCCATGAAAAAGTTTATGAAAAACAAATAATAATAAACAAAAGAAAAAATGAATGTAGTTCTGTTAATATCAAGAAATAGTCATAATCTTCAAAACTCCCACAGTTTTTTTTTATTTGAAAAAGTTGCAAAAGTTGCAAAGGACAGTTTTATTGAGCAACATCAAGGTTTTCTCACTAACACACATAAGCATGTCATCTTCATTCTTCTAGGCACGAGTACACAAAAAAGCACCCATAAAAATACATAATGCCTCGCCACCAGCGATCCTTCTCGAGCAGCGATCGAGCCCACACACACATTGGTAAGCCCGCCGCATCAATAGCCGAATTCTTTCGCTGGAACTTTAAATTTAACCGTCACCGGTTAACCTCAATTTGTCTTCCATCCCTGCGACGAACGAGCCGGTGAGCCTCGGCCCCATCGAAGGCATTCGCTGCCTCGAAATGCTGCCACTTTGCCCCATTCCCTTGGACGCGCAACAAAAAAACAGATCCTTTCTTTTCGCGTCCTATTCACATTCGCCATTGTTGACATTTCTCGGCATACCATACGAGCGAAAGCTTTCGCTCGCATAACGAAAAAAAAAGCCGAGAAACCGAAAGACGAAGCCGGCCTGCAAAACCGCCCCAGCCCTCCCACCATAGACCACCCGCCCAAATCGTATTTGTCATTTTGATTGATTTTGTTTTGCATTTCTGTTTCCGTTTCCGGTGCGGGGCGAAACAAATTTTTGTTGTCCGTTCCGGGGGCGGGCAAATGGGAGTTGTGTTGTGAGGAGAGATGTGCCGGGTTTCCGAGGAAGACCGGAGCGAACGAAACAAAAAAAGAACACCGGAAAAACACCAACCTCCAATGAGGTAAGGACATCGGATGCAAACAAAAAAGGGACGAATGTTTCCGTGGAAACGGTGACGCTGTTCGTGCGAAGGACACAAGGACGCTACGCACACATAGAGAGACTTGGGACGAAAAGGATTCCCAATCGAATGATGATTGAGTATCGGGCGTGTAAAGTAGGGCGTCCTCTGGCTCGGAACCGAACAGGGTGGCGGCGCAGGAATGTGCTGCGCGCCGGAAATGTACAGCGGCAGCAAGTACCGGGAAGAACCGCCGGGCTGGGCTGGGCCGGCCTCGTCGGCTGAAAGTTGATGAGAAATTCCTGCACGCCGTAATGTGTTTCTCTCGGTGGTGCTCTTGGAAGGTTCTTTTGCCTCTTCTTCAAAGGCAGCTCCGCAAGAGCGCATCGCATCGGAGTGGTCCCCCATCCTCCAGAAGCGTGGGGGAACACATTTTTTATCTTCCTCGTCACCTGTCATCGGGCCGAACGGCGTAACTTCGAACCGCAAACGCAAAGCGAACATGTTTACGACGCAGTATCTCCACACGCGGATGTTCCAGCCGTAATGCGAAAGCCAAACAAATGGCGGCTGCAGCAACGGCAGCCGGTCGGATATGTCGGGACCTCCGAAATGGACCCGGCCCCGTCATGGTGACCGCGGTGGGCGAGGGCGAAAAGTAATGAAATATTTATGCAAATCGTCGTTCAATCAAACGTTCGTTAGATGAACCTTAAGAAAGTGGCATGAATGTGTGTTAAAGGGTGTGTGTGTGTGTGTTTTTTTTTCTCTCCCGAAACGAAACGTCTTCGCGCATTGCACACGCTAGAGCGTGATGTTTGCTTTTTCTATTGGAATATTTTTCGAATATCACCGCTGTCGATTTGTTGCTCTATGCGGAGCAATTAGAACTGCGGATGGAAGTGTAGGCAGATCGAAGCCTTTCCTATTTCGTCGCCTCTCGCCAGGATGACATAAGTGTCAATTTGACGTTTCGATATTGGACGTCAAATAAAAGTGAATGTCATTTTCCCACGGTGTTGACATCACTGTTCGAAGAATTTTGTGGCATCACACGCTCGCTGCGTGTAAGGTCAACTTGGTGGGATCAATTGCGCGTTGTGTATTATGAGTCACAAGCACTTTTAAGTAGATGTTGAGTAGTAAGGTATTTTGCATGTCTTATTCCTGTATATGAAACTGTTACGACGATTATATTCTTTGTCAACCCATGATAATGTCTATAGCAGCTTGAAATAAAACTATGTGACAAGTGTGTTGCATACTTTTAGGCGAAAAATTCAAATTTAGCCCGAATTTTGGAAAGCAAATAAACTTATGGCAAGCTGAAAGTGGCAGATGAGCTGTCAATGTCCACTTTACGAGTAATGCGTTAAGCTTTTCATCAAATAACGCACACCAAGAACCTGGAGGTGAGGATCCACAACTGTCAGACCATTCACAGCTCATTTGCAGCAAATAAAAAACTCTTAAAGATTGCCTTTCGTCCTTATATACTTTAAAAACAATCCAACCTACACATCTGATTCCAAAACGAAAGCTTGTGGTCCGGCTGTATTTCTGACACTCACATACATTCACAAATGCAAAAAGAAACAAAGCGGCAGTCACTGCGGAAAAATAACATCAGCAAAACTCCTTCTCCCTTTACGAATAAAAAAGGCTGCGGAAAATGGGCCAAAGCAAGCCACCGCTGCCGCATGCAAATTGAAAGCGAAATGATCCGTGAATGATCAATCTGTTTCGCTCAATTTGTTGCCCCGTTTAGTTTCGACATTATCGCCGCTCCCCTCCCTCTCGGCCACCCCACAACGCTTATGCGGCGCGGCACATTAGCATAAGTAGCGTACCACCGGCGTCGAAGTTGTGTTTTTTTCCTCGAAGTTGAGTTTTTGTTTTCGCGGTACTTCTGTGTGCACTCATTTCCATCAGCTGGTGGAACATAAAAATTAACTTCCCACGGGGGGAGGTGGGCGAAACCTCCCTTTCGCCCCTTTTCGCTTTGGTCTGCGTTCTAGCGCCTCGAGTGCGTTCGCCACCGGCAACCTGGGAGATGGTTACATCCATTAAAGGTGCTACCGCCCGCCGCGTCGTAGTCAGCGAACGGGCAAAGCCGGAATCTACCATTCATCGCGCGGGCTTTCGTGTGCTTCCTTTCGGCTCTCGTCAGCTCGTCAGACATTTCGATCGATTGCGGCACCGAAAAAGGTAAACAACGGCGCGCGTAAAACGTGCGTACGGAACCGCTCGGTGGATTTTCGTCGTCGGTAGGGCAGGCCAGACTTCTCCCCTAACCTCCCGAGAGATTACGCGCCCGCGAAGAAGCTTTCCGAGCTTTCTCGAGAGGGAAGGAAGGCAAATAACTCGCTTTTTCCAGTGATTGGATAATAATCTATCATTAACACCTCGCCCGACGTTGACGGGACGGGATTTGTGACGTACGAAGATACGGCGCGGCAGCTTCGATCCGACTTTGGAAGCAATCATTTCGTCTGAATGGTATTTTTGACAAGCTCTCATCGCATACCCCCAGCAGGAGCGTTGTGTGCTACGACTCGGAGATGGAGCAGATCCGACAGCTAGCGTTTGACCCACAAAATCCGAAACCGACCGTCTATGGGTTTGAGTGTGGCAACGGCTCACACCGTTCCAATAGAATCGTGTTCTTAATAATGTTCACGCCATAATGAAATCGAGAGCGCAACGAGCTCCTAAGCAAATTTGAAATGCCAAAATCCTGTAAAACCAACCACAAACACACGCTCGGAGATTGCAAGCCCCGCTCAAATCCATCTCTCGTGGAGGTTAGTGGCAGGCCACTCGTTGTTAGATTTATGGCTCATCTCAACGAAAAGAGAGAGTGAGAAAGAGAGAGAGAGAGAGAGAGAAAGCGTAGAAAAACGAACCAACAACCCATCGGCACACGTGTTCCTGGAGAACGCAACCAACACCCGGGACGGTAGGCCATTTTGCAAGTAATTGCACCATTTAAAATTCTATGCACGAACACGTCCCTTCCCGGAGATGCTGGTCCCGGTTCGTATGCATAACCGACGCCTCCTCCTAAAGCGATTTCAAAAGCGACTCGTCGGCGTGAGTGGTGCAAGCGTGAGCGTTACATAATTCCATTAAAGTGAAGTTTAAATTTCCACCTCCAGGCCCTAATCCTGATGGACTTCAATCATGCTTCCACTCCCGTATTCATAGAGCCCGAGCAGGGAGGAGCCACCCACTCTCCCCGCCAGCGTTGCAATAAACGTTTTATCTATTCCCCGTCTACGATTGTGAATTATGTGTGCGAATCTTCCCTGCATGGCGCTCGGTAGTTGTTTTTGTGCGATTCGGTTTAGCAATTACCACCTTTGCAAGGATACACATGTGGCTGTGGTATCCTTTTCCAAAGCGGCCTCCGGGTGCCTCTGTAGCCCCCCACCGAGGGTGACAACTCCGGTGACGGGAACGGGTTCCCGTTTCGTGCGCTCGTGCTCCGTTTCTCCGTGCGTCCCTCACCACAACAGCAGTTCAGTCGTGTAATTAAGCTCGCAAGGAAACAATAATTACATTTAAAATTCAAACCAACTTCGGAGCCATCATATCCCTGAAGTTTTGCCCCCGTCTGTACGCCCACCGCCCCGACGACGTCGGGCAAAACGTGACAGAAACCACGCTCCCACCCACACACACCCACACACAGTTGACACACCGACCCGACCCGAGTGCCCGGCGAGTCGTGTGCAGAAACGGATAACGAAGGATACACATAAATCTTAAAACCACATTAAAGTGCAAACGATACGATGGGTCGGGGCGTGGCGCACTCCACGTTCTGCCTGGTGGGTTTCGGGGTTTTTGGCGGAAAATTTCAAAGCCAAACAAAACTTCGTTCTCCCTCGCTCCTGCCAACACCCACACCAACAGAACAACACCCGCATCATATTTCTGCACGCTTTAAGGTCGCCTTAAACCGATCGCTTGGATGACGGGGAGAGGGTGGAGGAAAATGGAAACGGGTTTCAGTGTGACAAATTACACATACACACACACACACACACACGCACGCGAACATGAACTTCTCAACGCTCCAAAGGCTGTGTCCGTGTGTCATTGTGGCTTCGGGGTTTAATAGAATCTTCACCGGTGGCGTGATTTGATTAACCACACGTAAAAATATGCACACACTGCACTGCTCGCTCTCTCTCTCTCTCTCTCTCTCTCTCTTCCTAATGGACGAGAATAAGATCCTTTAAATAGCACCCTCTCTCACCTCGCCGTGGTCGGAAGCATTTCATGTTTTAATTACAACTTTATTAATAAGATTGTACCTTTAATCTATATGCAAATGTAAATAGGTGTGCAAATCGCACCACACACATACACACACACGCGCTGGTGGTTCCTGTTGCGACTGGTTTGCGAAACCCGTGCCAGGACATGAGTTTGTAGCAGCAAGAGTCCAGAGTACGTGTGAGTTATTCAGTCCAACTTTTCCTTCCACACATAGAATGATATTTGAACTAACCACAACAACAAAAAACTATGGACCAAGACGATAAACTTTCGCACTTCCCTCTCTTTCTCTCTCTTTCCTTCTGGACAACTTTCATCCCGAAAGGCTCGCGGTATCCCTAAGCAAAGGACCGGGTTTCCCGGAAGCTGGCAAAGTTTTCTGCCTGCACACCTTTCCAGCCATCCGGAAATGACCAACGAAGTTTTGCGAAAGCGAAAGCGGAAACGAATATTTTCAGGACGGAACTTTAATGAACAACCCAGATCCGGATGACTTCCCATTGCGCGTGGCAATGGGCTCACGCTACCGTCCAATGCATCCGCTGATGATGTCATGTGCAGAACAGGGCGAACCAACGAAAAAAAACACCTCCCAAATCCAAGTCAACGGAGACGTCCTTGAACCGGTCGTAATTCCAAAATTATCATCCCGAACTCCGAGTCCGTATGGTCTGTTTCGGTTCTTCGTCCGATACTCGTTGCCGATACACCTTTCTTCTTCCCGATGTCGATGCTAGCGTTCGTTTGTCTGTTTACTTTCCACGTGCTAAACAGCATTCCGGAATATTAGATAATCATATGCAGCAGCGGCGGGAGCAACAAACACGCAACGCACACACTTGGGACCGAGAAACAAGAACTCGACGGCTGCGATAAGGTGCGACCCGGCGGAGAAGCGGGTGGCATGTTTGCGTTTTCAAAACGACGAAAACACGTTCCCCCAGCGACGGGCAGACGCACCGACGACGGTCTCCAGATGGTCCACGCGTACGTTCTTCGGTGCGGAGTTCCGCGGCGCTTCGTCAACATCATTACTGTTGCGGTTTTTGTGGCTGCGTGATCCTGATTACCGCCGTGGCCTGACATCTCCGTGGGGCGCGCGACGACCTTCGAACCTCTGCCAACATATTGAACCATATTCAAGTGGGCCAAAGCCGGGCACCGAGAAGTGCAGCCAGTCGTCGAGGGCGCGAGGTGTTACGCAAAACTTTTACACGCGCTACGGGCACATACGCACGTCGCAAAAAGTGGCAAATACTCGCGCCCGGGCAAATTTTGGAACCTGCTCTCCTTCTCCTTCCCTTCCTTCCCCCGGCAAAGTTTCGATTCGGGCGAGAAATCCGGGAGTTAAATCGAAGCCGGTGCCGGTGTGCAAAGTTTGCCACCTCCCTTCGCTGGGGAACTTGTTACAAACAGCCGTTAGCGTCGAGTGGTGTAGAATTTGTTTACGATTATCGCCACACACTTTGCTGTGTGCGTTCCAACGCGCGTTGCACTTCTTCTTCGGGCGGAATCGATGGGCGGTAAAATAAGTTTTGCCGTTTCTTATTAAATGCAACCTTGTTGTTTGTCGATCGCAACCAAATGGAATGGACGATTCGGAGGAAGTTTACAGTGTATTTCGATCGGCGACATATTTGCGATCTTTTCGTTCTGTAATTTTAATGCTACTCACCACCACGGATAGAGATTAGACTGTTGCAAGCGTGAAACGTACCTGGAGAGAGAAAGAGAGAAAAATATCGTTCGTTAGTAAATAAATAGCACATTGCAACGATTGCTTATCAATTCTAAGATGGAATATGTATTTTACAATCAAAAATTAATTTATCATGTGGATTGCAAACTTTAGGGCGAATTAGTCCAATTATACCCGAAACGTTATCAATTCGGAGTTTTATTTTTCAAATACATTATATAGCTATAATGTTATAGTTTGTTATTTACGGCTTCGATCGTTTTATTTAAAAACGGTGGAAAATTCCATCCATTTGTTTTCATTCAATTATAAATAAGAAGGGGTTCACACGAGTCGAACTCTGCTCGAATTTGTACGATCTGCGAACCTTTTTTGTCCATGTATTAGAGAGTCGAGCAAAGTTCGTCGAGTCTGTTTCATGCAGAAAAGGTTATCCAGTAATAGTGTGCGTGAACCCACTCGTGTGAACCCACCTAGAGAAGCGCTTCAAAAACGTATTATATTTATGTGTAATATGTGTGGCTTCGTAGCATCAATATTGTTATGAATATTTGTTTTATTATTTTGGGCTGTACAACAGCTGTACAAATAATAAGTAATATCCTGAGGTATTAATACACTACCACGTTAAAAACCCCGATTTCTTGTGTTAGTCATACTGCAAAATTTAATTCCATATAAACGATTGCTTCAAACCTCTGACGGATGGAGCGCCCATTTTTCATCGCCCAATTTCCTCATTTCATTTCCACTTCCAACGTTAAACTGAGTTCACTGAGTGTGTGTGTGCACACTGTTTTAAAGGGCTCACACGGCTCACACCGTCATAAAATTATGCGCCACATGCGCGTTACCACGAGAGCCGTCCACAAAACGGGAGAAAATCGGTCGCACGTATGCGCGCGCGCTCGCGTTGCATTAACATTTGTTTCATTTTCGGGCTGGGCCCCCACCGGACTGGGAACACCCATTCCCACTATGTCTCGTCTCGGTGGCGCGAGACGGAGTCAGACGAAATGAGTAATGTGGAAATAAATCTGCAACGCGCGTCGTTGTTTTTAATGAACTGACTGACGGGTTTTCGGTGGTATCTGCGGGCGGCAAATTTCACCTCGCCAGCTGTGTGCCAGCTGGTGAAACGTGCTGCGAGTGGCGCACAGAGGAACGCATGAGAGAGACGCTTGGTGGGGGGAAAAAATGACAGCCCACCCTTCCCGGCGAGCTGGAGCACATAATATTGCATTCTGTCAACCGAAAACCCGTCCCGAGATGGGTCGGATGAACCGAGCAGGAGCGATTCATTCATGGCAGCCAGTGCCGGTGCAGTTGCAGCAGCACGCAAGGACAGGGTGCAGAATCGTTCGAAACAAATTGAAATCCCACACGCGACGGCGTACAGCAGCTTCCGTCCGCTCGGGAGTCCGCTCGGAAGAGGCAAACGTGACATCTTCCGCATGAAAAGAGCCCGGAGACGGAGGCGGTGGCGCTTTTTCCATTACGAAATGGAAGTCTGTCTTGAATTGAATTAAAGTAGCGATGACAAATGTCACAATTAAAGAGAGAGAGTGTTTGTGTGTGCAAAGAGAAGCCAGTTTAAAGTTATCCGAACGAGAAAAATCGCTCGACTATGTCACGGATAACTTTCGGCAATCGTAAACCCTTAAGCCTTTAAGTCGTTAAAGCTCGCCCGGGACGCTCATAGTACGCAGATACTGTTTGCGAGCATATTCCAGCCCACCAGCACAAACGTGACGCAGCCGAAAAACAAATACGAAATCTCATCATATGGCACATTATGCGCGTTCATGCCAGCCGGCCGACAAGCCTCTCCACACGCCGTAACCGAATTTCGCTGCGAGTGCAATTGCACCGCACCGAACAGACCGGCGACTGGGACGACGGTGACGAAACGAGCCGGTAAATAATGAATTAATCAAAACATCCAATATTTATTTATTTCGGATTGCGTTGATTTACCCGCAGAAGCGAGCCGAGTCCATGACGACGACGACGGCCGCTCGCTGACGGTTCTCGAGTTTGTTGCATCGGCAAGTTGCAGCATCGATCAGACGGCCAGGCCACACCACCAGGATAACCGATCTCACGCGCGCCCGAGGACGCGTGGACCTGCAGTTTTGACGCGCCATTGTCGCGCACGCAAGCTGTGACGGGCGAAATTGGCTTTCTCTTTCGGCGCGCGCGAGAGCCGACCGTGTGCGGATGTGTTTTTCCAACAAATTTCCCCGTACTATCGTACCCGTGCAACGAGAGACCGGGCGAGATGGTTGCCGTAGGTCAGGCAGCAGCGCAATGGGAACGTATTCGATTTGCGGACGCAGAGACGCACCGTCGATTCATCATCTCACGGTCGTTTGTTTTTCCGCGCGCTGCGAGCTGGTGAAGAAAAACGCGACTCGCCGGGGTCAATATGTTATCCAATTTTCGGGTGAATCGCTTCGGGGGGTTAGTGGTGTTTTTGTTCTACAAAAATGTCGCTCGAATTTGGTATCGTTCGGTATCATTCGCTATGTGTGATTGTAGTTTAAGTGCGATGCATATTTAGTTCATATGCAGTTCAAGTGCATGACGGGTGGCTCGTGAATGTAAACTATGAAAATTGAGCAGTATTTCCAATTTTTGGTGGTATTATTTTGAAGTCGTAGACTATGAATGAATTTGCTCAAGGGACTTATACTTTCTTTAACATTCTTTCATGAACAGAGAAATTCAATAAAAAGATTCATCTTTAATACCTCCTCAAATGTTTCAAATGGAAACCGCTTGACATCGTTCATTACGAGTTTCATTCCACGTGGAAAAATTGTCCGCTTGTACATTCAGAGAAAAAAGTTCCTCTGTAAATCTTCCACTCAACTGCAACCCAGCGAGAAACTTCTTGTGCAAAGCGTTCCCTATCGCAAGCAGCCATTAAATTGCAACATCAAAAATGCATCAACCTTCATGTACTCTTCCGTCGACAGTCGCGCTAAGCGACAGCGATCTTAACCGAATCGCTCTGAGCGAAAGGTTAGCAGATCGTTTCTTTGTTTTTTTTTTATTCTTCTCTCCGCCGTCTATTGCCAGATAACGAACTCATTCGCACGCGCAGCCCACGATGACAAGACGTTCCGCTGCGTTCCGAGCAGAAAAGCGTCGTACGGGTTGGCTTTGTGCGGCTATCATCCATCACCATGCGTCTCCATCGGGAGGCGCACTCCACATTCGACCCGTTAATGCGTTTCTTTTTGTTCGTTCTTTCATTTATTCAGCCAAAAGATACACACACAAACCGAGACAGACACATATGCACGTGGAACTTGGTTTTGGGAGGAAAATTCTTTCGTGTAATTTTCGACTCCGAGGGCAAAGGTCGCAGTTGTTCACTCCTAATTCTTTTTTTTTCGCTGTATTTCCGAGGACATCCGTACGTACAGCCCGTGCCGGATGTGCTATTCCGAGGACATGCAGGCAACGCGTTTGCACCAGTCCGAAGCACGCTTTGGCACATTGCACAACGAGATGAGCAACGCGGGACCGAGTCAGGAGCAAAAGGCGGCCAGAAAGTGGACTAAAATGGAAGAAACCACTTTCGCAAGCACACATGTACACGCGCCGTACGAAAAATGGAATGGAATTTGAAAAAAAGGACTTTTAAATTCTTTGTCACACACACACGTCGTTCGGTTGGCGCGTTTTGCCGCAGTGGTAGCGTAAACGATGCGGAACTTGATATCTCACTCTCGCAGCGTTGTTCTACCCTTGGCCGGACGACTCCAAACGACTCCCGGTCGTGTGCTTCACAACGTGGGCAGAAGCGAATATCAAAGCGAATGGAATGAAAGGAAGCACCCTTGCGCCTTACAGCATAAATCGCATTTGCCCACCAACACACACACATACACACACGCGGAAGCAAATTTCTGCCCGTCCGGAAGTTAGTGCACATCGGTGTACCATAAAGCTGCCCGCACGCGAAGGGCCTATCAGCGCAAGAGCCAGCGCCGGGATTCGAGGATGGCACCGCATGGCTTTAAATGTGCGCCCGTGCGTCGGTTGGCAAGGGCCCGGGCGTATAAGACATCTGCAGCCGCCGAGTTTTTGGCTCGCATGCTCCAAGATGGAGGCGCCTCTGCCTCTGTCTGCCGGAGCCGGTACGTGGTACGTGCTGTTTAATGCAATTATTCGCGACGCTCGACTAATCCCACGAGGGCGTGTGTGTATGTGTCTGGTCTGGCTCTGGCGACCGGGTGCGGGCGGATTTCGCCCGGAAATCCTTTAAAGGTGTTAAAATTAATTAGATTCTAAAGCCACCTGGTGTGCGGGGTGGTCGTTTTGAGGTTAGGGTGAAATAATTTCGGCAAAGTTTCAAGTGCCGGCTTTAAGTACTAAACGTTATTGAGCATGTTAGTATAATTTACGTTAAAAACAGAAACAGAAACAAAAAAGAAAGAGAAGTTGTTTGCTCAAATATTCATATGCTACTTGACACGAGGAAGACCACGTTTTTTAGTAAAATTCAATGGTAAGAAGTCGAGAAAGAGATAAAAAAGGCAAACTTAATTAAGACTAAACAAGTTAATAGCTAATAATGCGTTCGTAAAACAATTCTCGTTCCAATTGCATACGTTAAGGCTGATATTGCAAATTTACGCCAAAAAGTATGCAATTCTTGGCACACCAGCGCCCACACCATTATAAACGATTTATGAACCAGTTCATAAGTCACGATAAGATAAGACAAAAAAAACAATATTAAATAAATAATCTAATTCGCAATCCTTCGATTGCGATTGTTTCATGTATAATAAAACCGACAATGTCACTCCTTTCGGGTCTTATAACTAAGCCACGGGCTATCACTGCCAAAGATCACAGATAAAATGCACATCAAAAGCATCGTACGCTGTTAAATATATAATGAACCGAATTAGCATACTGGATCGCAAAACAAAATAACAAAAGAAAAAACACAACACATTCGATGCTGCCCGAGGTGTTCGATAATGATTTGTCCAAAAACGTCATAAATTTCCCATCATCCGGGGGTTTCGGTCCTCCGGTAACGCTTAAACATGCGCCCCGTCAGATCGCAATCAATAACTAATCACACGCACTTAAATAATTATTCGATTCCACTCTCTCGCTCTCTCTCTCTCTATCTCTCTCTCTCTCTCTCCTCATAAAGCGTGAATGCAAAACCCAGCCCCCGTCATCAACCAAAGCATCATTAGGACGACGAACAAGGACAAGATATACAACTAATGGCAGCGAAGCAAAAAAGAAGCGCAATCTTCAACTATTTAAACAGCACCGATCGGGCTGGCATCAAAATTCCGCTAATTAATTGCCCTTGCGCTAGTCCCCGGCCGGTTTCCCGCCCAGTGCGGCTCGTCAGCTCGGTGGGAAAATTATTCATTTGCGTAGCGAGGCGATCCTCATCTCACCAGCGCTCGTGTGTTTGTATAATGAATATGATAAATCAATTAACGTTTCTCCGATTGGGCTTGATTAGCAATTAATTACGAGCGCCCGACTAGAAGTGTGCGTTTTCTCTCTCTCTCTTTCTCTCTCTTTCTCTCTCTCTCTCTCTTTATCTCTCTTCAAAAGCTGGAGGCATACTTCAAGATATGCGTACATCATTTCCTGATACGACCAGAGCACGGAGCGAAACTGCGGGAAATGTTCTAAGTGCAGTAAATCAAGCGCCTGGTTGTATGCAAACCGTCCCGGGAGGATAAATTCCTCGTTTCGCTAAGATGATCCCAGCATCCAGGAAGTGACGCTGATAATGACCGTCGCTCTGTGGCGGCACCTACGTTGCGTGTCTCTCACTCCGTCTCAAAATTGCACCACGAATCGGTTTTTTCTGCATTATCCTTTCGACGGTCACCCTACACGCCGGGATTTTCCGCGCTCTAGCGGAACTCAAAAATGCACAACAGCGAAACGGCCCGACCGAAAAGTGCATTAATGCAAAGGATATGCACACCGCCGTAACGCAACGCAACATAAACGAGGGTCTTTGTTCCTGCCCCGAATGGGGAAAACAAAAAACATATAAAAACGTCACACACACACACACACACACACACACACACACACACACACACACACACACACGCGCGCGCGCATGCCGCGTGAACATGTTGGTAAGAAAAAGGTAAGAAAAACGGGAAAAATCCACCCGCACTCGGAAACCGGAAGCGGGCCAGTGGAACGGGAAGGAGGGGAGGGAGAGAAGGTGCTTTTGTTTTCCTTCTTCTTTTCCTGTTTTTGCACGCTTGTGTGGTGGTAAATGCAGCGTGCGCTGGAACCTGCAACGGACAACGCAGGACTTTCGGTTCGTTTCGTTTCCCTTCGGTGGTTCCAGCGCCCGGTGCAACCCAATGCTGCAAACAATGGTTCCCCACATTCGCATTCCTCCCACCACCCTTCCCTCCACATTTTCACCTTCCCATTTCAGGTTTGGCGCAGCTTGGAGCATGCCGAAAGTCCTGAAGTCCACAGCTGAACTAACATAACAAAACACCCCCCCCCCCCTCCCCCCTTTACTCCCGGTGGCAGGTGAAAAACTGCTGGAGAAGGTTCGCAGCAGCAGAAACAGCAACAACACAGCAACGACAACAACAACAAAAACACAAGCAAAAACTTCCTTTCAGTAGCAGCTGATTGGGTTGATCAAGAGGAAAACGGTCCCACCCAACGGCACTACTGGACACTGTTGTTATTTTTCCACCCCACACACACACCTCGACACAGCCGCAACACATAACCCTTCGGACAAACTAAAAAAGGTCCAGCGAAGGACCTTCACTGCGCCCCGGTCGCTGCTCGGAAAAACGCTGCCAGGCCGAGGGCTAGTTTGGGAAAATCTTTCCGTATCAAATTACACTGCATTAACATGTCAAAGAAAATAATTTAACATAACTGGCCATGACATTAGTTTTCGCTCCGGCACTCGACTCTTTTATTTGTGCCTCTCTCGGTCCTCGGCTCGTCCGGTGTTTCCGCACCAGGGCAAATGAGACAAATGGGGAACGATTTGCCCACTGCACACGAGCCAATCCTGTGAACGGTTGTGGGAGGAAGCAGTTTCGGGAAGCGTCGGTGGAAAATAAATTCACCGGCTTCACGGTTCCCTCCCGATGGATCGCACTCACACACACGGTCCGAAGAGGTTTGTATCACTTTCGGTCAACACAAATTTATTCCACGCTTTTAGTTTATTTATCTCTGTTTTGTCTAGTACAACCGTACCTGTGTCTGTGGCCGTGGGTTTGGTACGAGGGGTTAATTAAGGGTAGGTTATTATACACTAGCTTAGCCGTGTTTCATTGTGGATATATGTGTGTGGAGAGATTTCAATGAGGTGAATTTGTCGAGGAGGATATTTTATACCACTTTGTAAAGCAGTTTCGCAATGCCTGATGCACCCTTGTGACATACAGCGAATTTATAGGGAGGTATATAAGCCTATATAAGATGAGGTTGTTGTTCCACAAGTAAAATGTTTGTTGTATTTACAAAACATAAAAAATAACTTAACGCATAATCTTTTATATCACTTCTTATAGACTGCGATAAATTTTTTACAGAGAGTTTTCTTCCAACTCAACAGAACATAAATAAATATAGTAATCGCTAAATATGTATTAAAAAATAAAATTCAAACTCAAATTTGCGAAAAAAAAAGTTAAATAATTGAGTAAAATCATAAAAAATAATAAAAAGAACAGAAAAAAACGAAGAAAAGCAATACAAATAAAAACAATGGAATAAAATACAATAACAAATTCCTATGCAAATGTCAACGTTTTTAGGAAAAAACTTAAAAAGACAAAAATAAATAAAATAAAATGAAACAAAATAAAAGCAATTTGCCCATACCTGAGAAATTCAAACTGCAACTAATTAACAACGAATGAATAACAAACGGTTAAGAAATACAATTCATAATACCACTGATCGCTCATGAAATTTAGGTTTAACCTAGCAACCGCCTCATCCCTGCTGTTGTGTTTCCTCTCACTGAACTAATTTCAATTATTTACCTTCCGCTAGCATTCCCGCGCGCGCGCGCGCATCCTCCGCGCATCATCGCAAATATTAAACAAGCTCCCGAAATTCGGGCCAAACCATGTTTGCAGATTCATCATGCGCAACTTCAACGCGGGCGAGCGAGCGAGCGAGCGAACGAGCGACCGCATGAATCGCTTCCACTGTTCGAAGCACGCAGCGCTCAATTTGAAGCGACGCGTCGATCTTGATGTGCGCATTTCTTGCCCTCAACCCACCCCCCACACCCACCATTTGGCCTTCTTTTCTTCGTCGCTGGTAGCAGGCAGCGGCAGCATACGCCACATAACTGCACATAACGACCCCGGGAACGGTCAACATCACACAGATGTCTGGGAACGATAATCCTCATTTGAATAGCGAAATAAAACGGTTCTTTCATCGCCACCGACTGGACAACCCACTCCCCCTCCCCGGTGGGGAGCGGGGCAAACTCGGGCAATGAGCGTGTGCAATTGGACTGCGCCACGCCACGGACAGTGCGCGCGGCATAAAACTGCAGACAACAGCGTGAGCGGACGAAAAAAAAACGAAACAATCGCACAACACGGCGCACATCGCACCCGAAACAATCGACCGCAAAACTTCTTGCGAAGGGATTTGCCCGAAAAGTGTGTGCATTAAATTGCGGGCATTAAAGTAATTACTTGATCTCCCCGGCTGTGGGCCCGCGCTGTTGAAGCGCATCCGTGTTTGGCGAGGAAGTCGATTCGACAGCAGCAGCAGCAGCAGCAGTTGTTTTGGGGCCAAAATGGGGTTTTGGGTTTGCGATTTGCTCTCCCACCGATCGCCTTTTGTGTCCCCCGTACAAATCACGGTACGGATGGCATTCCCCCCTCGCGATTCTGATACCATCGCAGCAGTGCGGCAGTGCAGCAGTTCAGAAAATCTGCATTATTAGATTGCAAACTTTGCGTCACTGGAGCCGCACCGAGCCGAGGAACACGACTAGAAATGGTAGTTTCGGGATGGGTTTGATTATGGTTAAATGGGAAGGGATTACTTGAGTTTTATTTTAATTGCTCGAGTTGTCAAGCTTCATGCAAATCTCGCAAAACACAAAGTTTTCGACCGTTCAGTGATATTATGAAAGTTAAGGTACTGTTTGGAAGACTGGAACATCAATCTTTATTGACATGTATAGAAAACTTGCTTCGTTAGTTTAAACGAAGCATTTTTAACATTTTTTCTTTGAAAAAAAAATTATTTGAAAATTTTCAATTTCCCAGAATTTATACAGCTTAATCATTCACATACTAATCATTCACATACTATCAACAATTTAATTTTTTAACAATATTTTTTTTAAATTTATTTCCATATTACCAAAAAATATTGATTGTTTTTCTGTTCTGTTTCTGATCTGGTCCAAAACAAAATTCAAGGATTTTTTAGATGATTTCCCAATTGTGATAATTTAGATAAATAAAAGAAATTAATTAATAAATTAGATTTTAAATTTTAATTTCCAGAAAAATATGATTTAATTTGAGAAATGGCTTCAAAACTCTCATAAAACGTCTTTGGATATATCTAAGATTGCATTTTTATTCCACATTCGTGCAAAATTTTGCGATTTTACTTTGCTTAGATTGTAAAAACAATGTAAAACATTGAAAAATATATAATTTCGAACAAAAAACACTGGAAAATGATATTTTTCCAGACACACTTGCGCTAAAAGCATCACTAAGAGCGTCATCTAGTTCTTCCTCCGTCATCTATTTGCACACCACCTAACGCCAATAATAGCAACCATCTGCACGCGGCACGTCAAAATTAAACCCAGCACGGCACGTCACAGTGTGCAACCCCGTCTGCACACGCAAGTGCATATTATTCTAGCTGAGCGATTTATTTCATCAAACCGGCAGGACCGGCATGTCTTCCGCTGCACTTGCTCAAGATGTTGCCGTGAACATTCCGCAAGTTCCGCCGGCGTCGTCGGTAGCAAGCAGGCGCATCATCCCGTTTATTAAGATGACTAAACCCGGCCCCGAACACGCGGCAGCACCAACAGCAACACTTGCTACCCGGGCGATCGAAACGATCGGCACTTCCGCCGTTACAAAAGACTCGGCGGCGAACACACGCCGCGGAAAGAATGCAGCCGCCGCACGCGAAACAAATCGCATCCGGCGAAACAGTACAAGCAGCAACAGCAGCGCCCGAGTCTTGTTGTCGGCCCTCGATCCACCCTCGATGGAGGTGGCGTGCAGATGTGCGTGTGCACGGCAAACTGGAAGCCTGTTTCGCCGGTTGAAGGAAGTCAGGAAGTGGAAATAGTCCAACGGGTTCCCTTTCCGATCCCGCATTGCACAAAGGCAAAACGTGTTTTTCTCTCCCATCGTCGTCGTCGTCGTTCTCACTTTCTGCCACAAGCCAGCAACGCCCATAAACAACTCAATAAAAATGACTATCAGCTGCAGCTGCAGCGTCACACGATTTTTCCGCTGCACGATCTGATTTACGAGATGAATTTAGGCTAAGTATAGAACAATTGCAGCTGAAGGACGCTGCGTGCCGCCAGACGTTCGACTTCCCGCGGGCAAACCGCACGCAACATTCTAACCCACGGACACACCCACACACCCACCGGCAAAAGGTCACACTGGAAACGGTCGGGGGCTGTGGTTACTTGCGAAATTCCACCGAACCAACAGACGGCGGGCTGCATTACGTCCGGTTGAATTAGCGTCCGAGATCGCCCTGTTCGCTCCGATCGCGCTGCGGCATACATCGCGCCCGCACCCGCTTCGAAGGTGGCCCCTCGATCGAAAGCTCGCGAGTCAATAAATCTTCGAAAGGCGATTCGAACCACAAACCGATTTGTGCGCACAATTTGCACACGACACGGCCGTCGCGGTCCACGGTTCGGGCAGAAAGACGGAGCCGGGGTTGGTTGTTATTACCGATAGATGTGGTTAGCGTGTGTAAATTCCAAGTCACGTCCGCAGGCCGGCTGCTTGACGACATTGAGGACGCCAAGAATGTTGCATTATGTTGATTATTTCCTTAAGCGCGCACAAGGTGAGCGCAACGGGTGCCGGATGAGCTCGTAAGTGGAGCAGGAGGTTGGAAATATCATATCCATTTTGAAGGAGTTTTGAGTGTCTTGTATTTCCGAAAAGATTGAGTTTTTTCTGTAGATTTCAAACAGAAAAGTACAAGAACACAACCCTGCTACAGTAAACACAAGGACAATTCCTCAGTAGTATTCCGAGAAGACATTGTTTGATAGACACCATTGGATGATAGTTTCCGAGTTACAGGAAACACTGATGAGTATTCTTGCAGCACAAGTACCTCCATAAGTTATACTATTCATCCCAAAACGTAGTCATGAAGCGTTGAGATTTGGATCATCGTCATTCCAACTCCACGTCCAACTGATCAAACAGAGTGTCGCAGCGATGCATTTTTGCCCACTCGACTGCAAACACTGTGCGAATGCGACTCTGCTACGATGAGCTCTTTCTTCGCTCTCCATAGTCCACGTTAATTAACAAACGATTTCAACCTTCAACCAGTCGCTGAAAATCTCACTTCAAAGTTGCAACCTCTCATAGCATCGCCACCACCGACACCACACATTAAACGACATCGAAATTAACGCCATCCTCGATGTGACCATTCTACCACCAACGTAACGAGCGAGAGATGCTGTCGAAAGCAATTAACGAGGCCCCGTTTTCCGAGACCCAGAGCGTTTGGCCTGCAGTTTACGTGCAAATCGTGGACTCTCTGGCGATCGATCCGGGCCAGCCGGTTCCACACCGACCGCATCAAACACAGCATCACAAGCGCCCCCCCGGGAGTGGGTTTAATTTTAATCGGCACGTAAACCGCATCGCTATCGCCCTTATCGCTGGTACGTACGTACGAGGTGAGAAGCGGTTGCGGACAGCGAAAAAATGGAGAGTCACAGATCACAAAAAAACACAATCTCGTTGACAGTTGTTACGTGTTCCCGGTGCAACTGGGCCGAGTTGCTTATCGCAGTGCACTTTACACACACACACACGTCGGTGGTCGATTTTTCTTTCCAATAAAGGTCTCCCAACGCCGTCTGTGGTCTGTGGCGCCAGCGAGTCAAACGCCGTTCCAGGCCGCGGCACTTCCGGTTTACGTAGGAGGCAATCCAAAGTGGACACCGGTGTGTGTGTCTGTATGTGTCCGGCCTGTTTTTTTTCGCCTCCGGCGAGATAAATTTATATGGCAATGCGATAAGCTGCGAAATCACGTACTCGCATTCTATTCACGGTGAGTGCACATAATTGCATCCGTGACTGCCTGTTTCTTGCGATTGTCTTTCTTTTGGCGTTCCCCGTACGCGAACGCACAGTAAGACTTTGGCTCTTTACTTCCCGTCCGCACGCTCGTTAGGTCGTTCTCGGCTGCGCTATAGGCAGCAGGTTCCGGGCACTGTCCGACGTCGTAGACACTTCAGGCGGACGTCCAGCTCCTAAGAAGACCAAACAAACCGGAAGGATCCCGTACGGTCTGTAATCGATATTCTTTGCACCTCGCACCACGTGTCGGCGGTGTCATCTCCAGCCGGACTGGGACGAGTGCTTTGTGGAGAGATCACTTCAGGCGCCCGGACACGGGGTAGCCCCTGGTAATGGCACTTATCGGCGACAGGAAGGCGACGAGCGTTACCCACCCCGGGACGGGTGGCGTCATCCCGAAAAGGTAGCAAAATATATTTATTCGCCAGGCCAGGTACCGCGAGCGCCATTCCCGCATGCATGCCCGGGACGTTGACGCCGGTGTGTAATTGAATTTCGCCCGGTCGCGATACCCTTGTCGTCTGCATTTAAATGAAACTAATTGTATGGAAATATAATGTGTACACCGGGGAGACGAACGTGAACGAGTGGACTGCAGCGTAATTGAAGTTAATGTATAGCGACAAGAAATGGAAGGAGGCTGATAACAATGTTTGTAGAAGCGCGAGTGGTGCGTAATACGAGCAGGAAAAGTGTCGGTATTTAACAAGCAGCATGTCAAGATGAGACAACGGAATGATTAAAAACGTGTGTCGAAACGCAAACACTCACAAATCATGCGAAAGCGAATCGACACTCGGCGTTTAAACATTGTGTAACAGATTACGGCCAAGGAAGCTCGCGATGGCAGCTTCAAAACTCCTAACGGGTACGAACGGATACTTCAAGCGCGAGCGTCTCCGTGCCTGTACCTGGCAAAGCACCTGCAAAGTAGTTGAGAGACACCGTCGGCAACCATGTTTGCTCGCCGTTTATCGATATCTCGGAACGCGATGGCCCCTCGTGACGAAGAGACGCGACGACGACGACGACTGCACCGGCGCACGGTATCATCCCACGAAGTTTGTTATCGAACCATTCTATCAACAAATCGCTTATCGGTACTCCGCGCGGTTACGCGAAGCTCCCCAAAACCGTCCAGCGTGTCCCAGCGCCGGAGACGAAATCCCGAAGCAAATGTGCGATTTCTTATCGGTCGGTCGGTCGGTCGGGAACGTGAGTGGTGTTGGGAAACTGTCAGCCCGAACGGGTGCGGAGCCTCGAGACTTCGAGGTCCACGGCTCACGGCGACGGATTTCGTGAAGATGGTATCGATGCGACTCAAGGCGGGATACGCACGGTGGGATATGAAGTGGACAATTCATGGAAACGAGACGCGATGGAATGGCAATGAGAAGATAAGTCAGAACATTGATAAGTATTTAACGGCCCGCAATATAAAGCTTCAAAAAAGAAAGAAAAATTGCAATTTTTGAATATTTCAACCTTTTTTACAAAGTTGTTACTCATATCTAGCTTGAGATGACTTGAGAAAGGGATTAACAAAAACTTGTTTTGACAGAATTTTGAAAAAAGAATTTTGACAGCTCTCGATTTAAATATTGAAATGACACATGAACTCTTGAATTTTCCAAAAAAATAAAATCACACGCTAAAATGGACTAGTGGACTCTAGAACTAAACCATGACGTTTCTTTATTCAAAAAACGTGTTCGAAACATGTTTTATATGCATTTCTGTTCCACCTCGATATGTACATAAAACAATGGATAGTATGTAGATTAAACGTTGAAAGAAAACAGCAAATGTCCACCAATTTGTTCTACACTGAACCCACTGTGGAACGGCCGGAGATGAAAGAACCAGCTCCTAATGGTGATGGTGGAAGTTTTTCGGTATCGGAAAGTTTCGATCGTCACCCACGTGCTGCTTCCAGTGCCGTCGCACGCAGAACGTGCGATATGAATGCAAATGCGTCCAAAACAGACCCCGTCGTCTCGTCGGGCATGACTTCTGAGCGGTAGCGAGTCGATGATGCTCCTAGTACGACGCGAAAAGGGGATTAGTTTGGAGAAGAGCACCGTACCGAGGCGTATCCTCGGTACGACTGTAATCGCCGTGGTGAACTTTCGCACCGGGCATCCAAAAACCCACTTCAAATGGAACAGAATTGATTTCTTATCATCGCACGCCATGTATCCAACACGGGGATTATCCGCAACGAGCGTCATCTTTCAAAATGTGACAGACAGCGCCAACACAGAGTGGGTAGCAGAACAGACTGGGACGTTGGAAAAAAAACTTACAGCAAACTAACTACGACCTTTCGGTCGGTTCAGAAAACTCCGGAATAATGTAGTTAGTCAGTGCACCCGGCACACCGAGCACAACTACCCGGCCACGTGGTAAGGTCCAGCGGTTGGGCCCAAGCACAAGCTGGCCGCGCGCACTCCCCGTGTACCCGTGTCCTCGACCGGAAGAGCGACCGGAAACCTTCTAATGATAAATTAAGTTTTCAAGAAAGTATTAGTTGCAAAGTTTCACCCAGCAGTCCGCAGGATGCCGAAACGTGACTTTCATTGGTCCGAGTGGTCCCGAGTGTCATCATCACGCTGCTCGGGACGCAAGGGCACACGGACATTAATCAACTCGGGTTCTTCTGCTTTTTTCCCCCCGTACAGAATGGCTTACCGATAGCTGCGGCGTCTCTGGCGTCTTGCGTTTTGCGCACACTGGAACACGTACCTCCCATTAGGGGCACTCCGCCTCCGTTTGGAGAAGCCGATAAGCCGACTTCGTGACGGCTAAATATGCTCTCTCTTCGGGGTGATGTTGCGCGGTATAAGATGCAGAAAATTAACATCATTATTCGGCAAGGAGTGTCTCGCTCTTCCGCACTGTCGCTGATCTAATGACCCGATTTGCAAGCAGCAGAGCAATGGCATCAACAACAGGAGCTTACAGGCCGGATTGGCATGTAATTAAAGCGAGAAAGTATTGGGACGTCTTCATTACGTGGCGTTCGGGCAGGGTAAGAAATTCGACCTGGCAGCTCGGGAAGTTTATCTTCACAAAGCTCTTTCTTTCTTCTTCCGAGTCCGAGGCAAACGAAGCTGACTTGGATCACGCTGCTGGCCGGAGAATAAAACAATTACGACCATCATGTCTTCGTCGGCCATCATGTGGAAGGAAAATTGTTTTATACTGCCGGCACGCAGCCGACACGGCACGACCATGTCCAACGTTTGCAGGATGGACAATTTTATTAAGCTTTATATGCAGTGGAACATCATTTGTCCGCTGCTCTGCTGGGTACCGCAGTGAAGCTGTGAATAAGAGAGAACGTTCCGGCAAGACGCTCCAAGAGGAAAAACTTCCGTCACGTCCCACACTGGAGATCCCATCCCCGGGATCCTCCGCCAGAACTCTCTGCACCGGAGCTTCCGCTATTTCTCCGCAGACCATATTGAGTTTGCCGTTCCTTTGTCTCGTCCTGTCCCGGGGGCTCGTCCACCATCGCTTCCCGGCTGCGTCTCCTAGCATATATGCCCGGGAGGCAATCTTCACACATGTCCCCGGACGTACGGTGGCCGGGTACACACGGCCATTGTGTGCGAGTTCCGCGAGAATAGAATCCAGTCCGGCCCGACGGTGTGCTCCAAGAAATCACGACTTCACTCCGGCTTCCTCACCAGGGGGCGCTCGCACCGCCTCCTCTAGGGGTCGTTTGCGGACGTTGGAGTGAAAGTGATTTCCATGCACGCTCTCACTCCGATGCACACACATACATGTCATCGTCAGAGGCTCGGCTCAGTTATCGTCGGGATCGGAAAAGTGAATCTTTTCAACCAACCGACCGACCGCCGCAGGATACAGGACATGCGGAGAAGCTGACGAGAAAATTGTGTGAGTTGTGAATAAACAAAAATGGGATAAGTCGACATCTCACACGCAAACAAAGCCACCCCCCACCAGTCGCGTTTCCTTCTGCCTCTCCACATAGAGTATGTGTGTGTGTCTATGTGTAAGGAACGCAAGAGTATGTATGCCAACACGGGGCCCGGTGAAAGGATGATGAAATATGATATCCTTCAATGGTACCGAGTGTTGACTTCTCCGCTGCTCGGTTCCCGTTCGCCGCCGGGGTCCTTACATATCACGGTGAAGGGAGGGGGGGGGGGGGCTTTTGTCGCGGATTCCGTTTCTTCGCGGTGCCGAGGAACCAAGGACACTTGCGGTGGGGAAACCCCAACCGGAGACCGCCAACGGCACAAAAGGCGAAAGGATGGAAATGGCATTATTTGCGTGTGCCATTTGCAGCCCGCTCGACGACGACGACGACCACTTCGGGGTATGCCTGACATCAGGGATTGTACAGAGGTAGCGGCAAAAGGGAAGATAGAGAGAGGCAGAAAAAAACACCGGAAAACCTGTGCCACCCTGCGGTTAGAATCATTTCCACGGCTGTCCGGAGCGGATGATTTCCGCCATTCAGTCGCCCGCCACGAGCCCCACGGCCACCCGTCTGAAATGAGGCGAATCTTTTGCCCGCCGGCGACCCAGGGCAAACCAAGCGCGATAACTACGTTAGGCCGACGGCGGTGTGTCGGTGATCTTTGTCGGATGCGAGACGCTTCAAGGTAACGCCCGAGAGTGGTGTGTGTGTGTTCCTGTTTTCCGCGTGCCGAGCCGTTCGCCCATTAGGTGGCCCTATTAAAGGTGAATAATAGGCCAAATTGGAGGTCGTTAGAATGAGTAGGTGAGAGCCGGGGCAAGTTCGTCCATACGGCACAACTAAACGCACTGCTAACTCGTTCGTCCTCGCGTCGGGAGTTAATCGCAAGTTACAGTCGCGACAAGGAAGGCTTCTTCTGTAACAATCTTGCAGCCGATTATGTACGAGAAGTATACGCAAAAAGTTGGGTGGACATGAATCCGTTGCAGTGCGCAGCGTTCCGTGTGAACCTTTCCGCGACCCAATACAGTTGTTTCAGGTTATTTAATAGCATTTTTTTTTATAAAAGCGAGTTGAAAACGTTATTACTACAAGTTCAATGTTTTTTCCCGATATTTTCATAATATATTCTAAGGTTTTATTGAAGATATTCAATGTAAAATCGATTTTTTTTTAATTCTCTGTTCTTCTCCAGTTTTGAATCACTCACTCAAAGAATGCTAAAGCAATGGGAAATGTTAAAAAAATGAAAGACAAAAAAGACATAAAATATATTTGAGTGTTTAGTCTTAATTATTTATTTTTTGTTAATATCATTAAGGCAATACTCTTATGAAAGACAATGAAAGAATCGCCATGTATAATAATAGTTAAAATAATTAAATAAAATGATTTAAGCAATCAAGAAAATACAGAAAACCCTTGAATCTTCAGAATCCTCAGGATCTTTCTGCGATGGACTCAGAAAGACTCAGACATATCTAATGAACAAAATGAACAAAAAGGACATTATGTTATTTTGAAATCTGGACTACCTTTCTCGACTACACTTAGAGAATTATACAATCATAGTCATGTGGAATGCGGATGTACAAATTCTTGGCACTTCACGTGAGCGTCTATAGAACGTCTCTAGAACCTTAAAGCCTTCCGCCAGCTAGTCAAAGTAGTTCCCCGCTAGTCAAAGTAGTTCCCCCGCCGCATCGCAAGCAATCATCGTCCAAAGCATGTCCATTTCTTGAGCACAACCTTGCCGCACTTGGAGCGCACTTGCTAGCAATGCTTCATTACTTATTTACGTCAACGTTTCGAGGACGGGGCAACAACATTTGGTGTCACTCGCTCTCGACGGCGGTTTGACGTTTGAAGCATCTTGCCGGAAAGATCACCCGGCAACTCTCGGGCCGCCATCTCCGAGATCTGTGACCTACTAAATGGCTGGCCATCATTTTTCCCCATTACACACTCGCACATGGTTTTACATGATTGTGCATTTGGGTTGGTACACTTTAGCACGCGGAATCGGCCTAACCTTCAACCCATAAACCACTCGTCGCAATCGAGCACACACACACACACACACACACCAGTCTAGGCCATCTAGGCCATCTAGAATCTGGTGGAGGAAGGCAGAAGGCACCCGCACGACGAGCGATAAAATCCTGTACTTTCTTCCGAATCGCTTCTCCGTCCGTCGCCCGATATCACCAGCCGCACTGGCGTCAGAATGGGGTTCTGGGCGTTCGCGAGAGCACTGCAGAGGGGGGGGGGAGGTAAACGATAAGGACATACGTACTACCCGGCATGGCGGTGGGACGGGAATCATAACGAAAAAAGCCGATCCAAGCATTTACGTATCGAACGGGAGAGATGGGTGATATGGAGATTGGTCGGGTCGAGCGGAAAGTGAAACGGAAAGACCCGCACCCGTACACCCAAGGCCGGGCTGGGTCGAATTGCTCGTCTCGGGTTTGTTGTTTGTCATGTTTTAACTTCGATCACGATGCCACCGGAACGATAAGCAGGGACGCTCGCCAGCGTATCTGGTGGCTTAGTTTAGCGTGGCGTGGTAGTTTGATCGGTACTTAAGCCCTCCGGCACGAGCGTGAAAGTGAGACGGATTTTCCCGAGCTCGAGCTCCCAGAAATATTATCCTTCTGCACGCCTATAGTGGGCATGTATTTGTGTGCGTGTGTTGTGCACACAAGATGGTTTGATAATTTTTTAGGCAACTTTTCCCCTTGCGCTGCGTGCGATTTTATTGCGGATGATTCCGTAAATCTGCTCGACCCGGTACATGTGTGTGTAGCGCGGATCGATGTGGTGAGAAGGAAACTGTTTTTCTGACTTTTCCTTTTTGCAGAAAAAAAAACAAACAAAAAACACGACCCATAACGAGCCACCCCCCAAACAAGCCCAGGGATAATCCGATCCGGGTGTTATTTTTTTCTCGCTCGATCCACCCATACTCGTACGCTCGTGTGTCTTGCGTATCCTGGGTGGCCGGTGTTGTTGTTTGCGTGCGGCTTCAAGGTTGCAACCGAGGGAAGCAAACCGGATAACTGGGTTGATGCAGGGAAAATTGAATCAATTTCCCGTGCAGGCGGCTTTCCCAGCGGCAGGACGAGCAGCACACACACATGCGTGGGAGGGAGAAACCACATTCACGCACATGTTCTCAAGGATAAGCGTAACTGAGCGTACCGTGGCCCCGGTTTATCCGTACGACCGGGTGGCTGGAAAATTACGCGTTGCTAAGGCGATCGGGGCGACCGGCGGCCCTGTTTTGATTCCTTCGCTTTATCCCCGGTACGCTCATGCCGGTCGTGGGTCGTGGTGAAATAAACATCTCATCCCTCCAAGATTGGCCGGCACAGTCGGCCGAAGCCGAAGCTGAGCCTAATCCCTGGCGGAGTGGCGATGGAGCACAGCGGACGCGTATATCGTTATTTGTCCGACACACCGAGACGCGTCGTTAAATCCGGTCGTTAGTGTCGGGAGGAGGGCGCCGGGTGAAAACAATTTTCCTTACGCAGAAAAGGTTTCGATGCAAAACGAAAATAAAATAAAACAAAAACTGGAAACCTTCTTTTAAATATATCTCATTACATTGTGTGTTTTCGTGATACGGTGAGGCTCTTTTATGAAAACAGCAGCGACCCCCGATCGCTCCAACACGGTGACGTAATGGCGCAGGCATCTCTCATCCGCTGCGCATGTTTCTCTCGGTTTCCCGCCAAAAGCCGTCCATGATGTAATCGCGAACGTGGGACGCGAGAACGCGCGCAAAACAGGTTACCCCATCAGCAGCCGCAAAACGGCCCAAACAACAACAACGGACGGGAGAGTTGCGCGCGCAAAAGTAAAAAATCACATCCAAAGAAGGCATTGATCGAGCCGTGCACGTACAGCGGGGGGGAAGGCCTGTAGTGCGATCCGTGCACCGCGCGATCGCGATCGAGTAAGATTTTGCCTCTTTCTGTGCCACGTTCAAAACGTCCCGAAGAACCGGTTCCAACCGGAGCGACGTTCCGCCGGGGTTTACAAACAAACATCACAACGTGGTTACCAAGTGCCGGCCGCGTGTGGCGATCGCATACCATCATCATCATCACCAGTGCCGGTTTCTGTTCTCTTTTCGTTCGTTTTTGGCGCGAATTTTTAAACCCGACGAAGGGTAGAGAGAGAGAGACATCGTTTGCATTCTGGCAAGGCGCACCTGGAGCATGATGTGTTTTTATCCGTTTTCTTAACAGCTCCTTTTTGAACATTTTTCGACCGAAAATCGTAAAATCTGTGCATTTGGCACTTCGAGTAGACATTTTTGAATGATTTTGATTTTTTTTTGGCGCTATATTTTGACGACTTTTGGTTGGAAATAGTGTTTTTCATTAAGCAGCCAGAAGCGTTCAGGAAGAAATCCCGCGAATTTGTAGTGTGCAATGTAATTTTTCCAATATTTTGAACAAATATTCCCTAGGATGTAAGGATATGGTTCAAGATTTTGTTTGACAATACTCAAGCAATTTAGATTTCATTTACAAAATTTTGAAAATTATAGTCACAATTCAAACGATTTTTATCCAAAATCTCTAAAATGACCTCGACCAAAGTTTAGATATCCGTGTTGAAATAATGCCTTCAAGCCTTTCATCGGCTTCTTAGATGGAATTGAAGACAATTATCTAAGAAATTCCGTGATTGACACTTCCTTTCCGTAATTATCAAAAAAAAATTACACACAAACAACTCTTAAAGGCATTTGGAGGAGCGATGAAGAAAAAAAACCCCGCCCCATAACTTCACGCGATACTCCTGGACAATTAAATAAAAGCTGTCTACAGGCTCACCGTGCTCCGGAACGCTCCGCGCAAACACGGCTTAAAACTTGTTCCGGCGGCGAGGATCGCGTGGGCTCGAACCGCCTCCCTGAAGCCGAAGACGACGCCAAGCGGCCGCACTGACACGCAAATACTGTTTCTTCCATTTCACCGGCAAACTGTTGCGTTGTTTCTTCCTTCTCACCAACCACGCCCGTCCATCATCGCGCCCGGGGACGGCCATCGCCCTTTTTTCCCAAACGGTCAGCACGCGCGGGTGTGAGGGTTGCAAACGGGCGCAAAACAATCGTTAAAGTTTAGATCTGCGCTGCCCTTCCCTTCCCAAAGCGCTGCAGCCACACTTCACAAAGATGTCAATTTTAATTTTCAACCGACAATCAATTTTACCCGCACCCGAAACGCGCCGAAACGGCCGCGCCGAAACAAATAAAACAAGCCGCGAAGGGACCTGTAGCGTCGGGCAGGTTGGAAGGTTCGCCTCGCTGCAAAGGTTGGTTGTTGCTGAATTTTTTATACGCGTTTTGGGAAATAGGGAAAACGCACCGGAACCGGGCGGGAGGGACGGACGCTATAAATCCATTTCCCGCTTCGGTTTCGGCAGGGGAGTTTCATGGAGGAACGTTGTTTGTTTGTTTGACAGACGGCGCACGCTGACGGCGACGACGACGTCGACGACGAGAAAACGATCATTTAATTTTCGAATCAGTTGTCGCGCTGACGACAACGGTTGGGAAGAAATTAAGTGTCGAAGAAAACAAGGATCTGTCCGGGTGGGATTGTTCCGTTTCGGGGGATAGCTGTCCCTTTATTTGCGATGAACAAACCGCACGACACGAGTGCGGGCGTGTCGTCATTTTGATGAGTTTTTATTGAGACCTATGCCTTTTAGAGCAGGAAAGTGGTTTATTGTCTTTTCGACAATAAACCTTTTTTTCGAAACAGCAATACAATGATCCATAAATGATTTTGAATAGTTACGTTTTATTCGCACCATAACCCTATCGCAACCAAATTATACCACGAGAAGGGTCGTCATGACATATCAGCGTTGAAAACCGCAATCATCTATGCGAAAAGCTAATTTATAAGCACAACAATTATAGGCGGTAGACCACGGATACACTCCATTTGGCAAACGCCCACCTTAACATCCCACACGACATATAATCAGCTCTAAATTGTCTTCATGCACGGCGGCAAAGCGCAACACCGCCGAGCTGGCACCTGAGCCTGATGAGCCACCCATCACTGGGCGGGATCAAAAATACAATTTTCCCACAGAAATCGTTTCGCCTGCCTGTCCAGCCGCGGGAATCCTAGCACACCAAAATGATGCCCGGGATTAGTCAAACGTTGCACTCCCTCCCGACGACGACCGCCGCAATCTCCGCTGGAGATAATTTGGTGGGATATCGGCAAATGGCAAAGGCTAGCAAAATTTGACCGGAAACCGGGCCCGATGCAACCGATGCAGTTTTCCCAGTTTCGACTGCCCTGCGCTGCTCGTGATGCTGACGCGGCTAATGATAAACTGCCTGCCGACGACGACAATGATGATGGTGGTGATGATGATGGTGGTGGCGAGATAACGATGGCCGATGATTACGTGTTGCTAATTGAATTTCGATTTATCATAGTCGTTCAATCACGGCCGAATGTGACTGCATGCTGTGTTGTGCAATGTGCAACATTTGGTAGGGTCATGTGAATTTTTGAGCGTTTAGATTTTGGGGCTGCCTGATGTTATACCCCTTACGCTGCTGTTGCTTGTAGTTGCCATTTCTACGCGGATCATTATCCGGCAGCCAGAAAGAAAATGCCGTAAAGTAAAGTAAAGCTCTTCAGAATTCGTCTGAACCGTCGCGGTACATCTTGCAACATCTCTTCTCCGTATCTGCTCCGCCGGATGCCGGATTCGATGCGGAACGGAAACGGTAGACGTGCCGATGAGAACTTATCGACCGGTGCGACCGAGGCCGCGAAAACTCATAACCTTAGCAGCGCCTCATATCGCTAACGATGAGGATGATCCCGCTTAGAGCCTCGGATCGTTCGTCGTTCCGAGAATGAGGACCGGTTGTGTTGCCTTCTGCTCGGATGCGGGAACAATTTCGTCGAAACAGCATTAGGTGGAAGAGATTACCGATGATGTGATGCTGGTGATTCGATCTATAAACAGCTATAAGCTTCGCGACGGAACAACACATTTTACCGTCGGGGTAATGATACATTTCGAGAAATGATTTAATGCAGAATTCTACGAATTTCAAGATGATACCAGAGAAAGTGTTCTCGAACCTAAGAAGTGGCGATTTTTGAGGAAAAAAAATAGAATTTCGAGGATATATGTGTTCCCAGTGAAATACAAAACGAACATCATAACGCAATGTGTTTGGGGAAATCTTTGAAAAAAATCCCAAAACTCATTTCACAATATAAAAATCCATTCGCAATTCATTTAAAATACAAAACATAAACAGATTTCATCACAGCATGTTAAAATCTTTGGAAAAATAGTCCAAAACTTCAATAAGCTCCACCCAAAAACATTCAAACCGCTATCCTTCCAAAAATAATAAAAGAATTTGACAAAAAATGGTGTGTTTGAGAAAATAATTAATTGCGCAAATATTCACACACATGTATCGATATTTTCTTTGCCCTCGAACCGTCAAGTTTACCCGTGTAAGACTTTCTATCCGTCCGAAGAAAGTCTCTTACCGGCACTAATGCGCTTTATTAGTGACGAAAAAAGCTTGCAACGCTGCTGCTGCTGCTGCTGCTCGAGCCAAACACTTCACGTGTGTAAATACTCTCACACCACACGGGTGAGCCTCCTCTGTTTGCCCGCGGGCTCGCAGTATCGCAAACGCAGCCAGGAAGCCAGGAAGGATGGCGCGATCGACGCCAACAAAGAAAAGGGCAATTAGAGTGGCGGAAACGGGCGTACGAGTCGCACGTCGGGGACAGTTAGTCATATTTGGGATCGGTAACCCCCGCTCCGATTTCTTTCCGGCCCGGTCGTTCTAATGAACAGCTATTTTCGAAGAAAACAACTAACCAAACAGTGATCCGGTGGGGATCCTGTCGAGGAAGGGCGCGGGAGCGCGGAGCAACCCGGAGAGGGATATTTCACATGTTCGTCACGAAAAGCCCAGCCACGTACCACACATGTGGGGTGTGTACAACAACACAATCGATCAACAGAAACACGCACGACGGTCCGGAATGCCTCGGTCCCAGAGTCTATTTGCTCTTGCCGTACTTTAGCACTCGGCGTTTCGGAGTGTGTGAAGGGCTTTTTCTTACGTGTCGGGTTTCGCCTTTCGCCGCGCGATGTTCATCTTCATCCCAGGGCCTTTTTACGACTGTTTACCCGTGCGCACACACACACACGAGCCGCAGCAGCAGCAGGTAGTACGTGACCTCTTAACACATTACCCTACGCCCCGAAAAACCGAGCCTCATTAAGCGCCTGCTAACTTGAAGGGCTAATAAAACCTCGAACCGTGTACGTCGTCGCCACCCATTGCAGCAAACCCAGTTTCATCCGGCGGGAGTGAGTGGATCGGGTTGGCCGGTGGTCTTGGGAAGATTTTCCTCGCTTCTGCACACACACACACAGGCCGAAAAGCGAACGTTTTCCCTTTTCTCCGAGCACAAATTACAGGAGCACGTACCACGACACGTGTGCTACCGGGGTTTGGGAAGGGAAATTTTCGATCGATTAGCACCTAAAACGGTTGGGTCGGTTCCTGCCGATGTTCGTCCGCTTCCTGCGGTACACGGATAGTGACGGACCAATTTACAGACCCCCGTCAATGGGTAGTGCAAACGATGTACAAACCTACACCGCAGCGCAAGGGGCGAAAGGCAAGTCACGTCAACTCGCGCGCGGTTGGAGAAAGATGCACTCGGAATAGACAACGAGAGGACGACAAGCCTTCGACGCAGCTCTCGGCGACGACGCTGTCGATAAAACCGAACTGCGTAGGCTGGAACGACGACCGTTCTGAGCTGAGTAAAAAGAGACCAAGAAGATGGCCCCCGATTGTTGTCTGCGAGCGTTGCGACTTTCGTGTCGGTCGTCCGCCCACGGACAACCCGCTGTTGGAGGATGCTGCGGGAGACACATCGGGAGCACCAGTATGGCTTCTTCTTGGGACGAGAGGCTTGCACAAGAACCCAAAAAAGAAAAACAGAAAAACCAGGTCCAGAACGCAGCCACCGAGGCGCAACGCGAGGCACATGGGAAAGTGACGAGGCAACCGCAACACGGCTGTGACCTCTGAAACTGATCTCCGTGGTTTTTGCGTGGACGTCCGGGCATACCGCGAACTTCCCATGAGAACTCCGTCCACCGATACTCCCATAGATCGGGACGACATTACGGGCTGTCTGTGTGAGTGTGCACGACATTGAAATCGTAATGCCGACACGTGTTTTGCATGAAGGCGTTTTAATTACGTCCAGTTGACGGCGTGCGCAATGAGTCATGCGATGGGTACGTAGATGCTTGCCGAAGCTCCGATTCCGAGAACTTGCGATAGACAGCTTTAATTGCCGCTCCAATCGCGTGCGCAGCGCGCTGACTCACTGTGAGAAGTGTACGCAAGCCGTAGCGTCCATTACGACTTCGATAAGGTGAATTTTTAAGCCCGACTGTAAGAAGCCCGGATAGAGTCGTCAAACCCGCAAATGATTAATGGTCACGCCACAAACTATCTCCGGTGTCCCACAGCTAAACTCTCTTTCTATCACTCTGTTGCTCTCTCGCTCTCTCTCTCTCTCTCTCTCTCTCTCTCTCTCTCTCTCTCGGTCTCAATCACAACTCAATCTTCGGAAACATTTACTTCCCCGGGAGTTAGGGTAGGAAGAAACAAATCTTCAATTCCCACCCCTTGTGTTCTCCCCGGGGAAATCGCTGCGAAGGGGAACGTTCGACCGGGCTGAACACAGATCTCCGATGGCGTAACAAGACAGTGATTTAGATAGCGCACCGCGATAAGATAGCCGCTTTGAGAACGGCCCGCCACGCCGGGTTTTGGAATTTTGGAGCACATGCGGGGTCATGTTGCAATCAGATATCGAAGCACTGGAGCAGTGCACAACGCGAAGCCGTCGCACCGGTACGGGAGTGTGTTGTTTACGTTCGCAATCTACACACACACACACGCATGGAGACATTCCCCCATGGAACTCCCTCCAGGCTGCAGAGATTCCCCCCGGGGAGTCGTTGGGCATTGGCGCACGGACATTGTAACGTGTGTGGTGGCCGGCGGCTCGGCTGCCCCAGCGAGAAGAAGGGAAGCAACAACAAAACAACAACAAAAAACCACGACACCAACATCTTCAGTTTATTGCCCCCGGGGAGGGAGAACGCTCGCTGGTGGGTATGCTAATTGCTTACATTCGGCGCGCGAGCCCGCGCACAAAGATGCGGTGAAAGTCTTGCCATTTTTGTAGCAACCGGCCACCATGTATGGTGTTGGAGCGGTTGGAGCACGAAGATGTGGGGAGGCCAAAGGGTCACATGCCACATGGTTCGAATCCAATTGGACATGTGTGTGTATGTGTTTTCGGAACCTTTCGAAAGCGACAAGTTTATACCCACAAGCACATGGGCACAAGGCACCTGTGCACCTGAACTAATGATGACGAAATGGGGGTTTGCTGTTTAAATACCTCATACCGTGGCCGCTATCTGTCCGCTCGTATTTGAAGCTAAACTGCGCGATGCTCTATTTGGTATCGTCAGTTCGGGAACAAACAACGCGCTCGGTTTGTTGTTTGTTACGGCGACAGACAGTATGGAACCGCAAACAAAAACACAGAACGTACTCGAACGTAGAACGCGGGTTTAGCTAACGCTGGAACTGAGATGTACGATATGAAGCGTAGAATTCAATGGAAATGTAGTATTGTTCCAAATACTAGAAATTCAACCTCGTATCCCAATTAACAATGTAAGGCTTGGGATATCAGGATGTATTCCAAACTTTTCGAGGAGATACTAGAACCTTGTCTGAGATATTACTTCTCTATAACTTTCTTCTCTATCAAGATAAAAAGATAAGCACTCATTTGCTTGACCTTAATCGGGTGCAGGTTTGCGGGATGGAACATGTTATCAAAGTTCACCAATGCGCCTTCAAGCGAAGCGCAATCGAAATGACGATAATGAGAAACTTTCCAAGTTTTTTTGGGAAAGAGACATGAGCCCGTTTTTGGTTTCATAATATCAGATGTTACTGTTTTCACGGTCGTATTACAGTTTCCTTTCCGAGAACGCTTTTGAGCTCGGCTGGGAATAAGCCCTCCACAGGCCGGCTCTATTGTCAGCACATCTGCCACTGATGGTCTCCAAGGATTCGAAGCATTTCTCTCGCTTCATAAAAACCCATAACGACGCATGGAGAGACCTCTCCGTGCGAAAGGAGTAGGCTCTCTGGTCCAGTGCCTGGCACTGCAGGCACGTCTGGCAGGAACACTAGATTGTGGTAATCAAACCACCTTCCGGTCTGGCCGGGCTGGTTCATCGGCCACCGGCTAAAACTCCGCTCCTAACCTACCCACCTCAGTGTGGGCCTGCAGGAGATGTAAATACGAACCACACGCCACAGGGCAGTGGGCATGGCGTACTCAGGCACACACACACACACACACACGCTCTTTCCTCGAAAACAATAGGAGCTTGCGAAACGGACAAACGGAGTGTCCGGAACAGGATATGAGGCGGGTGTTGTTTTTCTTCCTTTATTTGGCCGCAACCGACGCCATTCGTTTCATATCAGCGTTTAGACGTCCACGAAACCGCAGCACTTCATTCCGTTACCGGAACCTGGCGATAGTGGCAATCCGCGCGCGCGCAAACACACACACACACACACACACACAAACGTAGGCCAAAATGGCATAAAAGCACGGCCGCACTCACACGGAACGCAGCACTCCCACCCTGAGAGACTGAGGGGATGTAATAAAAATTTATGTTTAAAAAACGCGCGGACGCATACATCGCTCGCGTGGCAAAAGCTGGCAACTGGCATGTTTTATGTACGTGAAAATTGCACCACCACGACTGTGAAAGTCCGGCCAGAATCGCTCACTCTTTCTCGCGTTCCGCGAAAACGGAGGATGCCGTTTTCGGCGCCTGGCACCGCATGTAGTGCGCGCGAATTTCACATAAGTTTTCATATTTTATGTGCGGCGAGCGGCTGTTCCGGCTGGCGTGCCTCCTCCACGTGGGTGGTGGGCGTGCGGATAACATGGTGATGAACAAAAAAAACCTAGGCTCAGGGAACGACGCCCGGGATGTAATTCGCGTCACTTACAAACTTTTCAACACCCACTGACACCCCCATTGGGCGGGAAATTGGGAGAGAAGCGCGCAGCCTTCTGTGCATCGTTCGTCATCGTCCAACAAAGTGACCACCATCGGCCACAGGCTACATTCGATTTTTTATCCAAATTTTTGTTTGCCACAGGGAAAACCACACGATTTGAAAATTTTAGCCCGAAATTTTTTATGCACATTTTACTGTGATGAAAAATACAGCCGAGATGGATTTGCGTTGGATGCATTGTTTGTTGCATCGGGCCGGATGCAACAGGGCGCGCTCACTGGGCGCGAGATGCGATGCAATTTTCATTAAAATTTCAGCGCAAATACGATCCCGAAAGGAGCTTGCTATTTAATTTATTTATTTTTTTTATTCCCTCCCTATTTGAAACGAGGATGAGTAGAAGCGTTGGAAACCAATCACATTTAGGGTGTGAAAATGCATCCCCAAATGGGGACGTGCGCCACACACGCGTAACGATCGATGCGTCGATTGTTTGCGATTTTCCAGACGAGTTGGCTCTCCCACTGCTTGATTTTGAGCGAAATGCGCTGGGTTCTGGTGAGGTGCAGTATAAATCGCGCAAAAATTCTCCCTTTCCCTGCTGATAATCGTTGCGTTAATCGTCGGAGGTAATTTGACGCCCGATTACGTCCGCGTACGAAGCGATTAAAGCGTGTTTGCGCGATGAATAGTAACCCGGCGAATGTTTGGCGAATGGATGTTTCCTCGTTTCTGCACCGAAAAGACGAAAAAACCCGTTGGGACACAAATTAGGCCACATGACGTGCACAAGTAAGGTGCTTCGCTGCCAAAAGCATACCACAAACACCACCCAAAGGCGGATAAAAATCGCCGACGAAGGCAGATTGCGCGTTTCTGCAAAACAAATCGACCGGCCTTTAGGTTGTACGCCTTTAGTTCAAGCAACAAGCGGCAAAATAATAATCGAGAAATAGAATAAAAAACCCCCGGCACGAAACCCGAGCCCTTTGGTACGAGAGAGAGAGAGAGTTCCCGACAGCCTGACGCCAGATCGGTTCGAGCATTTTTTTTTAAAGATCCATTTTTGGCCACCTCGGAAAGAGGGAAAAGAGCGATGTTTTGAATGTTATGTGTCGAGTAAGGCTGCGAAGTGAGGCAAAAAAACTTTTATAACCCACAAGAAAGGAAGGCAACACAAAAAAAACGTCCCTACGGATAATTTCTTCCACGGTGGAAAACCTTCCCGACCGGAAACCGACCCCACCGGCGGTCACCAAAGGCCCGGGTGGATCGATTTTAGCACCATCTGTTGCGAGCCTCGTTAGGGGTTTGGGATTTCAAAATGTCCACCCCACACACATACACGCGCGCGCAATGAGGTTACCTGTGGGGCTGCGCGCACGTATTCAATTCGTCAAAAATCCAACCCCCCCACTAACTTTTCGGTATTGGGGTGCATTTTGTGCATCGTGAGTCAGTGCGTCCCCCCGAGGCAAAGGCGAGTAGAGCGAGACAACGAACTGCAGTGAATGCAGTTTTTTTATTCTTCCTGTTGTCGGTTGTATTGCCCAGAACCGGATTGAGTCACCGTCACCGAGCCGGGCTTGCATTATTGTCTCGCGCGTTCAACCGCGCTTGCAACTGTTGTAGAGAAGGGGTCCCCCACCTCGCACCCAGTGGGGAGGTTTCATTTGCATTTGAAAACCCCGCGCAACCGCTTTTGTCGTTATAAAAGGAAGCAAAAAAAACCCACCCCACAGCATAAAAAGAATTAAACATAATAATCAAGCGGCAGCGGGCAGGGTACAGCAAAAAAAGCAAATCGGTTCGATCGGCTAAAGTAATCGAGATTGAAAGTGAACCGTTGGTGTGAGTGCCGCTGTTTGACCGATAAATGGGGTTGCTTTCAGGCTGTTTACTTGCGCACTCGGTGTCGTGTTTTGCACTTTAAAAATCATTTACACCCGTTTCGTTTCGTGCTAAATTTTTGTCAGTTTGTAGCACCATTTGCGAAGGTTTTGTTCCTTTTTTTTCGTTAATACTAACATAAATATTTCATATAGTAAAAAATCACTCAACGACCAGTGCATTTTATTTCTTCATTTTTTTGTGTGTGCACTGCTGCAGCTGCTTCGCCTTTCTCGACGTTATCTCGTGCATGGGCCTTATTTTTACGACAAATCGTAAAGGCAAACACAGCGAAATGGGCCCCCCAAAAATCGATTACGACCACCCCATACAAGGGCCGGCCGGGTGAAAGGGGTGGGCCCGGTGGGCCGAACCCTTTGCCAACAACGGTCTTAAGTGCATTCACTCATTCGTCACCAGGCCCCAAACCTTCCCCGACTCATTATTTATTATCTCCTGCAGTTTTCTCGCTTCCGAACCGCTCTCCGAAAATGTATCCTTGCCGTCTGGTGTGCTTTGCGGGCGCGAATCCTTCGCATTGTTTCGTACACGCGAGCTGCATACGGCAGGCAGGACTCCCACCCACCCGACGCTCCGTCAGTTGGGGTGCATTAAAAATGCATTAAACATATTTTATTCATGACTTTTGCCTGGGGAGGGAAGGCGACTCTCGTGCAGAAGCCGAGCATCGGGCAGGTTATTATGCACAGGTGATGCTTGTTTCTGCCACTGCTCAATATTTCACGAACCGTGCAGGTGGGGGAGCTCGTTGGGTACACATACAAGCACACGTTGTAAACACCGATAGTGGACACGAGCCGTTCACGGGACAAGAGATAAGCGTACGTTCATCTCTGGACATGGGGTTTACATGGCACCTGGAACATATCGCTGCTGCTGCTGCTGCTGCTGCGTCCCTGGGAGGATGCTGCGAGAGTTCACCTGTACCGACACACGATGGAGCGCTGTCCCTGAGTGTGGTGCTTTTGATTTTATTCTGCAATCCCCTTTGCTTGATGGTGGGAGAGATTGGGTACGGTTATGGATGCACGGATGCATCGCACTGGGGCGCCTCCTCGCGTCAATTGGATACGGATATTGCATGTTGCACATTTGTTGTTATTTCAGGTTACGGCTGGCAGTTTGGATGTAATCTGCTCGTTCGCTTCGTTTACACGCTCACGGGAAGACCGAATGCGTTATGCGAAAGCTTCTCCACCAACGATTGCGGTTAGGATCAAGCTCGAAAATCGAGAAAAAAAATCAAATAGAGCCAAATTTTTAGTGGAATACACGAACACACTAACAAATAAAATAAGTTAAATATTTTATTTTTTTATTTTTTCAGCAGATTAAAAAAGTGCATTTGTATTAGAAAAGATACTTGAAAGTGAAAAAAGAACATATAATTCTGACTAGCAGGATATTTAAAGTTAAATCTACATATTCATCTACATATTAAATCTACATATATATTAAAATATCAATTTTCTTTGATATTTTAATAGTAATTAAAATTATTGAATTATGCATGTTTAATTTCGATACGCACTTGTGTGAATATTCAGAAATAATCTACAGTTGTAAACGACCAAATACTTTCATAAAATAATACTGATCGCCTGATAAAAGAAACTAAATTTTAAACCTAGACAGAAAACACTACTTTATATATTTTAATTTTTACCCAATTTTATTCAGCAATGGGTGTTTTAAAATGGGTGTACCTAAGTATCCCTCCAGAAAGCAAAATGATGTCTATAAACTGAATAAAAACTCATTAGAACATTTTAAACTGGGAATTATTTCTTAATGATCCACTGTCTTTTCGATTTCAAAAATGATTTCATTCATGAAGTAGAGTCCGTAATGTTACACGGTTAATAATGAATGAATAATCATGAACAAATATTTCAAAGCAATGCTCATGTGGCACACGTTTCGATTAGTTAAAAACAGAAAAACAAAATAAAATACTGGCACACAAACTTCATCGTTTTCAAGAGCTTAGAAAATGTCTCTATCCCCACAACTTCCGTCAGACAAAACCCGTAACGAAGTCCTTTCAAATTGCTTCATTACGTAGAAAATCAAACATCCTAAAAGCGAAACATTGTCGGAACGCTGCTCCACAGACGAATGTCAAATGTCGAACATCCGCATCCTGCAAGTGCACGGCAAAAAGTTGCTTAATTCGAGTTTTAATTCGGCCCCGGTGCGGTGGCTTCGACTCTCATGTCTTCCCGCTGGATGGGGGGACCACCTCGATCGATCCGTCCCGGAGCCGGAATGACGGTGGCCGACGGTGGGCCCGATTGGAACGACCCTCGGTCTTCTCGTTCGGTTCGGGCCCGGCGGTGTACATTTTATTTCCGTCCCCTTTCCCAGCCAGTTTATCGTGGCATATTCAATTGCAAGCCGAAAAACCTCACCCGAAAAACCCCTAATGGCCACCGCAAAATGTACCCCAACGCCATTTGCCCGGTTGCTTAGAGGGCTTTAGAAAGTGTGTGTGTGTGTGTGTGCGGGGTCGGGTATTGCTCGCAACATAAAACCGGCGCCACACGCAATGGGAATGACTTCAAACGAATGGAGCGGTGCGGGTGCGCGCGCAAAAAAAAACGAGCCCAACGGGACACACGGAATGCAAAATGAAGCGAGCGAGCGGGCGAGCGAGGGACCGACGGGAAGGAATGGTTAGAATTAAGAACGGCGCTGAAGCGAAAGTTTTCATAAAAAGGGTTTGCTCCCCCCACACAGCACTCACAGCCGAGCTGCATTCAATACGGTCCGCCTGACGCACATGAATGGAATGGAGAATTGCTTCGAGACCACCCACACAGACACCTTGGGAGGTTCCCGCGCGGTCCAGGCAACCAGACACCGCACACCTATAAAAACTAATTAAAACGATTATCCTACCGGAATTACCGAAAGCCGGACGGGCCGCACCGTGAAATCGTCCCGAACGTGTTTTAAACCCCCGTGAAAAGAATCTTTCGTAAGTGTCAGATTTGTTTTGGGACCGTATTTCTCTCTCCCTCTCTCTCTCTCTCTCTCTCTCTCTTTCTCCAACGCTCCACCACCACCAGACATTCAGGCTCGATTTTAAGCCCTTCCACAGGGGTTCCACAGGGGTGGAAATGAGAAAAAAGCGGTTTCTACTTTCTGGAAAATGTAATAATGCGGGTCCACTGTTCGCCGTATGCCTTTTTCCTTTATGGGCAGAAAACACAAAAGGGAGCCCGCGACCCGGGACTGTCTGTCTCCTGGAGGGAACGTCTTAACCTTTTCCTAAAACCGGTTCCCCCCGGTAAAGTGTGCGGAATGGTTAAAAAAAAGCTTGCACAACACAACAACACAACCATCGCCAGAACAAACACCGTGGAAAGGCCGTGGCGTGGAAAAACAACAATAGATTTAACTGCACTCATGCAGACACACACACACACATAAGAAAAAGGTGTAGCGGGAAAGAAAAGAAGCGCAGGAATCAAAACAAAAACATTTTCGCTTGTTTGCTTTTCTCATTTTCCGCCACCAAGGCGTGCACCGTTTTTCCAGACTTTTACGATTTTTCCTGTCACCCCGGTTTTTCTTGCGCGAAAAAGGAGCTCGCTTTTCCTTTTCTTATGAGAAACACACACACTCATACACACTCGCAGGACATTTCACGATGCTTTGGGAAAATTAAACTCAAACAAAGACCTCAGACTCAGGCGGCAGGAAGTGCGTGCGTGGAAAATCAACCCTTTTTTCGGCTCGGTCGTTCGAGTTTTTCCCCCATTGCACGAGTGGAAACAGGACTGGGCTCCGGTTTTTATGATGGAACCGCACCACACGTGTGTTTGGGTTGTCCCCACTTCTCCACACACTCTCGCACATATATACGCGGGTAGTTTTGGCACAGAAACGGCATGGGTTTCTGAGGATGTTTCCTTAAAAAAAAAGATCCACCCTCTCGATACGGTGCGACCTTTACCGCTGGTGTCTTGGAAGCCACGGCACGCTAGCTAGCAAACGCATAAATGCCCTTTAAATCGCAGGATTTGTAGAGACAAGAGAGAGAGAGAGAGAAAAAAAACAACACCACACACACAACTTCCCGATTGTGGCCAATAATTGTGCGCCCGAATAGAGACCCCGACCCCGTTCGTGAGTGTTTTTACCGAGGGCCCGCCGTTTTTACGAGCGTCTCTCACGAGACTAATTTCCCGACTTTGTTGGCGCCAGGCGCAAAAGAAGCTACCGGTCCAGATAGCGCGGTGATATTCGAAACCGCCAGTGGGGGAGGGTGGCGACGAGATACCGGCGCGACCTTTTAGCCCCCACATACACCGGTGTGTTACACGTTGTGTTTTTCTGGCTACCGAGCGGGAGGGTTAAAGAGCAACCTGTGTGTATCGTATGCCCTGTGCCCGCAGGTAGGGAAGGAAAAATTCACCATTTTCCATCGTCGGGAGGGGAACGATACACAACACGGGGTAGGGGGAGGGGCTCGGCAGTTTGCCGCAGAACAAAGGAAAAGCGTCAGAACCTGTTGTTGGTACCGGGGATTCGGTTACCATGGTGGAACGCCTCAGCGGTGAAAACATGGTTGTTTCCATTTTTTTTCTCTTCATTATGGAAATTTACAGACTTCTCTTCGATTTCCAACGAGAAAATAGTCGTCGGAATCACTGCTCTCGGCTGTAAACGTTACACCGGCCGGAGCATTAGAGTAGGCGATTGTGAAAAGCTGTAGAGCATGTTAATCAATAAATAAATAAAACTACAAAAATGCTGATTTAGCGCAAATTTTGAAGCAATTTTTGCATTAAATAGGTTTGACTTGATTAAATGAAAACATAAGCGTGAACTGAAGCGAATCTACCAAGTTGTACCTATAACTTGGTATAAAGCGCAACAAAAGTAGCAATCCGGCTCGAAGGACCAAATTCTGAATTCATTCGTTTGGAACTCGATTGTTTGTTTGCATAAACCATAAACAAAAAAAACGAAATTATGTCCCAATAAAAAACGGAAAACAACCCCACGCAACACAAATTTTCCTTGTTCGATTAACCCATTCGCATTTAATATTTAATTCCGCATGCTTTACCGCGGCGCAAATTAAGCTTTTCCAATCGCCAAAAGCCCACCCAACACCGCAATGAACACATTATCGTCTTTTTCAATCACCTCGTTTTGAGCGGGCCCCTAGGTTGTTTCGGGGGCGAACCCCCCGAACGGTAAAAGATTCATCGATGATGGAGTGCCGCCGGAAAAAGGCCTGTCCCGCGCGAACGGTGGGTGGGCAGGTGGTTGCAACTACACCCGACACCCGAAAGCTGACAAGGTACGGCACAGCGAAACCATTACACTAAATTCTACATCCCATTACATCCGATCATTGCAATCCGTTCCGGCGCCGTACTTACAAACCGAACCGATCGCTCCGTTGCGCAAAAGCAATAACCGGGTGCGAAGGGTCACGGGAGAAAGAGAGAGAGAGAGAGAGAGAGAGAGAGAGAGGAAAAAAAGTCACAAAAAGGAAACCCGAACCATGGCCATTTCCGTTTGTCGAAGCTCATCTCTTATTTAACATATTTTGTGCGAACCCTTTTTCTTTCTTTTTTTTTCTCGTTGGACGCAAACTTTGCTTCAGGCCGGAAGTGTTCGAAGCGGAGAAAATAAACAACACGCGCAACCGGCTCCCTTTTTTTTGAGAGAGGCAGCCAACATACAGGCCCAATATCACAATGCGTGCAAATTGAATAAAAAGACAACCCGATGAAAGCAAACAGGGATACCGAAAGGGCGAGGAGAGAGAGAGAGAGAGAAAACGCAAGACGCCTCAAGAAGGTCAAGAAGTGTTGGAAAGCAGAAGAAACTGGGTGAAATAATCCTCCAGTTTGATCTATCGGAAGGATGCGGGCGGCTCGGTGCGTGTGTGTGTGTGCAATGTTGTGACGACGGCAAACCGGACACGCCGCGGAGGTGGAGAACGGGCCTGCTGTAAGTGACACTCGTAAGTGTTTGTCGCCATCCGTCACACCTTCACACGTTGCAGGGAACGCGTGTTTTTTCTCGCCTTCTATACCCTTCCTTTCGCTGTTTTACCATCCCAGAGTTGTGCCAGAAGGTCTTAGAGCGAAGCATAGCCTAGCTTCACCTAACCCGCACACACACGCACACACGAGGGATACGATCAACAACAACAACAACAACAGCAACGAAAAAAGAGATCGTTAAATGTAATAAATCATCTCAATTGAATGTGGCTCACACAACAGTCCACGCATTCGGTGTCTGTGCTCTGGGTGCTTTTTCGTCTTCCAAGCTGGATCGCTTCTTTTCCGATAGCATCCTTTCGCTGCTTTTGGGAACGGGCATCGCGGTTTTGATACGCTTTTCACGTGCGTGACCGAACGATGACGCACTTAGCAGCAGAAGAACAGAATCCGAAACATGGAAGGCGAAGGAGAAAAGAAAAAAACACAATCCAGAACCAGCGAAAGTGTAGTTAAGAACGTAAAAAATGGGCATGTGTGTCCGCTATGACGGCTGTATATGACTATTCTTTATTGATTACACTCTGTGCTGTGCCACATTTACAGGGCTTTTCGACTCTACTGAAAGCAGACGATTTTTTCTGGTCTTTTATTTGCTCTAAAAAGACTAAGAAATCGAAGATTTCACAAAGAATGAAAATCTATATTTTAACATGACATCAAAAATGCGTTTTTTTTTCAAAAATCCCATCTGAATCATCTCCTACTAGCAAGTGTTGACTATACATTTCAGGTATGACCACGTGAGTCATTCCAAGTGAAATATCTGGAACTTACACAAACCTAGATAAACACAAGTTACAGACAAACAGTTGCAGATTGATATAAAGACACTTTTTTCGAGACGAAGTGTTCGCTAGCTTAGCGTGTTTTTAACATGTCATTTTGTGTTCCGCAATCCTTCCTGTTTTGTATTAGACTTGTGTTATTAAAGCAGTTGACTTGTTCGACATGACTGACTGACTGATGTGTCGTAAGATTACTTGTCTACAAAAAAACCCAGTCCACACTACTTTGGTATTGTTTTGGGTTCGTTTACTCTCAGCACTCAGAGTCGTTTTTGCTTGTTGAACCTAGGTATGTGTTCAAAAAAATGAAACAACCTGCTACGAACGCGAAGAACACTTCCAAACTAATTGTATATTTCTTCAAAACCCATTTTCTCACGAGAGTGTTTGTGAAACTGTTTCAAACATAACTCCATAAAGCACAACAGTACGTAAACTAGTGAACGCAAACAAACAAACCCGAACCCCTGCAGCGCCTGTCTCGCTCGCCCTCAAAGCCTCTCCGGAGAGCGCTCGCCCGCTTCGTGTCATTTAATGATGATCCCGCGCGACTATCAACTTCGCTTCAACGGTTGCCCATCGTGATTACAAGGGGCAAATCGCACCCTCCGTTCGGTCCTATCTGCCCCCCATCGTTCGTTCCTGCTTTCTCCGTTTATATCAAGCCGAACTTGAACGGCGACACGCTGAATAATTATGACCCAAGCCTCCCCCTCAGAAGAAAGTTCGAAACTCTTCAGTGTAGCGTCTGGAAATAGAACACCGCTTTCGGCGAGTGTCCTGAAGCAAACCCAAGGATACTCCAGCGAGACCAGACGCTGGGAAGCAAAACAGAAAACAACAACGCACACACACACAGAAGCGAAAAACCGTCTCCAATGTAAAGATTGTCAACGTCGTCCGAACGGGCGCGGACGGTTCCGAACGGGAAAGTCGATTTGTCACCATAATGGCAGTTGTTTTGCTGGCAGGCTCATGTTACCCAACCTTCCCCCAGCACAAGCCAAACAGAACCCATCATCGTCTCCACCCTCCCCCTCCCTCCCTTTCGGGTTCGAGAAAGAGGAAAACTAGACCGACGCGAACGATGCGTACGATGACGAGGAGCACACGATGATTAAATGTCTTCGGGGTAGTAGACAACCGAAACCCCGCACCGAACGTGTGCGAATTACGTGTGTGTGTGTCTGTGTGTGTACCGCCTGCATGTCCTGACAGACGTGCGCTCTCCGCCTCACGTGACCCCAACCCCCAATTGTCCTTGCCCTTGCGGAGGACGCCCGGAAACGGAAGAAGTTTTACATTTCGGAATCGGGTCGGGTAGGAAGTTGTAGTTTTATTGATTGCCCACCGCACAAACCCTTATCGGATCGGAGGAGCGCACCGGGCCCCAACCAACAGCCCCGGAATTTGACAAAATGAGCTTAGAAAGGATTTGCTTCCTAGATCGCTTAGATCCGTTTATACCGTCTCGTAGTGTGCGTGTGCGATGCGGTCTGTCCTAAGTTCGACTCATACGTTTGTGTGGGTTTCTGCGGTAGGAAATGGGGAAATTAGCATTCATCTTCACCCGGGCGGAATGTTGGCCGCCGGGCGAGCGGAGGCATGATTTAGCATCGAGACCGCAATCGGACTGGCACGCAACGAATTGTCCGGAAATGGGGGGAGCCCACGCCGCAAGCGCCGGCAGACCGCACCAACCGAAAAGCGCCTTTCGAAAATTCGCTCTCTCCCTCACTCTTTCGGGCAGAAACGGAACCTGTTGGCCTGCCGTCCAAACTCCTGCGGGAAGTGTCTTCGAAATTTGTGCCAAAAAAACAACCAACCTCGAAGCAGGCAGGAAAAAAGACAGAGACATGACGAGCCGAAACAACAAAAAAAAACTATTAATTCAATCAAATGACACCTTCCCCTTCGGAAAGTAGCCACAGGAGTAATTAATAGAAAAAAGGGAATATTCCCCCCATCACGTTTGCCGAACTTCGAAACGACCTCCAATAAATCTCGGCCACCGCGGGAGCGAAAGGTGAGTTAAATATGCACAGTACAAAAACCGCCCGAAACTACCGCGCCTTCCGTCCCCGTGCTAAATGATGCATAATTTATCCATTTACGACGGTACTGTCCTTTGTGTTCTCCCTTCGCTTTGCTAGCGTATGGTGCGAAGTTTTCGGAAACGGAACGTCCAATCAATCGAGCAGCCACTCGAGTTTTGGCGTGCGTTTAGCACGAAATTTAGCCTAAACGGGTGGTTTAAAATCGTTAAAACCATGCGCTGGAGGTGCGAAATCTTATTAAAACGTTCGCACCTTCGGGCAATCATTATCGTTATTAGGCGGCCGTTTATGATGTGCGCTCGATCGCGGAGAGTGAGACGATTTTTCTGAAATTTTTAAACTTTGAATAGGAAAATTTGATACCACAATTTGGTTTTTGACAATATCCACGACCCTCTAAAATAATACAGGTTTGTCACGCAACAATGCGTAAAAATTTCAAATGCAAATGCCAAACAAAACTTGGAAATTTTAACAAAATTTGAAAAATGTTATCAAAATTTTCAGTTTTTGATTTATAGTTATGCAACCCAACTCTTGAATATAATAAAATATCCGATCACGAATCTGTGTGGAAATCTTGAAAACTGCAGACTAAAGTTTTGAAGAAATGTTGCAAAAAATTTGTAAATTTCAACAAAATTTGCATCTGTCTATTTATGTTTTCTACGAAGAAATTTCATCGAATTTTCAACTTATGCTTGCTGGAACGCACGGCCTAAAACATAGTTAAAGCTCTACAAGGAAATGAAACTGCCCAAAACCGCTGTAACACAGAAATCTGTCGGTCTTTCTCGTTCCCAGGCCATCCACAGAGTGCGTCTTGCAAGACAGGCGAAAACTTCGTACCGCGCTTTTGTTCGTTGAATAAACTTCTGATTAGCTGTGACGTTGGTTGGTCCTGGGGCATCCTCCTAGGGTGACTGGTGAAGAAGAAAAAAAACCCTCTCCGTGACAGAGAATCACGGCGTGGCGTGGCGAAAAAAGGGAATAAAATAAACCATCGTTCTGATAAGGTACAATTGAATTTATTATAATCCACAATGGCGTGGCCCCACCCGCTGGTGAGTGAATCCTTCTGTTCGTAAGGGCACGGCTCCGAAGCAAGAGAGAGAGAGAGACAAAAAAACACGGATCGAAAGTTGCGGCGTAAAAGAGTTTCCCAGTCACACCTCCCGGCAGGGCGCCCTGGGAGGATGATGACCACAACGAGCGCAGGAGAGAGAAAAAAAACGCGGCTGCCGTGAAAAACGACAAAGTAATTCCATTATCGGGCCCACACCGGAGGAGAAAAACCGGCCGTCCGTTCCTTTTTGTGGGTGGGATTTTTTTGGGCTCAACTATCTCCCCGGTGCAAAGTTTTCCTCGTTTTTTTTTAGGGGGGAGGGTTTTGAAAATCGCGCTTTAATACGTGTGTCGTGTCGTGGTTTCGTGAATGATTCTCCGTTCCTGACCACCGTCCGGAAGAATGGTCACGCTAATTTCATCGCGCCCGCCCTGATATCCTTTCGGCTTTTGTCGATCCTAGGATACCGAGAGAGAGAGAAAAAACATCAAATCAACCCATACCGTTCGCGGTGGAAGGCTCGCCCCACTCGCCCAGGCCTTGGTGGGCAAAAACTTTAATTGAATTTCCATCCGGCGCAGCATCCGAACCGTCATCAACGGGGACGCGTGCGTTCCACGGCAGCACGCGGCGGTGAAAATAGGACGGTCAACCGACCAACAATGCAACCGAAGACGAGTTTGGGCGGTTGGAAATACCCGGAAGTCCGATTTTCGGTGGCTGCAGCCAGAACGAATGCCCATTTTCCACCGGTATTCGCACCGAGGGGCGATAACCGGAAGCATGACGGGTTGGGGCAGGATCGGGAAACTTTCTTTTTTCTCTCCCCTGTTCAAATGCAGTTTCCCTCGATTCTGCTCGCCTGAACCAAGACGTCCACCACTAAATGAGATATGGTGGTGAAATTTAAAAGTTGCTGGCGGTAGAAACTTTCCCCGTGGAAGCGGCAGTAAAAGCCACCGATTTTCTTATCGACTTGAAACCTCAAGCTTTTTTTTGTTGAAAGAAGAAAAACGGGTCATGTAAATCAACCACAGGATTCGGTTATGGTTGTTCGGTACGGTTCGAGAAGAAATGGACGTTTGTCCGCACTGTGAACATGAATGCGGACAAGCAAGGTACTGGATGGATTTAAGCTGGAAGTTTTGATACTCGCGAAGGTCCTCGAGTGTTGTTGAAAATTTTGCAAGAAATAAAATGAACGTACTTTTCATGTCTTTTTCACTCATTTTTGTAATAAAGTAGACACTGGAACAGCAGAACTAATAAAGAGGTATTGACTCTTCTACCTCTGCTCTTCTGTTTCTATAGGTAATGAAGTGGTACTGACAGAAACATGCTCAATATATTTTACATGTGTTTAGAGCACTACTTTCCTTCAAATCTCAAATTTTGATTTATTTTTTATGAAATTTGAAACCGATTTTATTATCCAATTCAAAATTGTTGCAACAGAAGTAGATTCTGCATTATAAAAGTACTGCAATTGTGTAAATTCTTCAATATAAATATAACAAAATGAAATAAACATAAAAATACCAAATTGCGACACGTTTTTTTCTGAGAAAACAATGCGTTGAAATCAATTAATGGCAGGAAATTGAATTTGGAAAGAATAAAATTAATTATAAACTGTTACTAAAGATAATAAATTTTATGTTCATAAAATTCTAAACTGTTCCCATTAAAAAGAATAATGAAAATATGCAAATGTATATACAAATTACGTAAAAAAAAAATTCTACCATGAGATTAATGTCAAAAGATAAAAAAATACAAAGTTCATCCGAAACGATCATTCATTAATTCACCAACACTGAACTGCAACCGGTTCTGTATCCGCCGCAGCAACGTTTTACAGCAGAAATTCTATCAACGGATAATATTTTACCTAAGAAAACGGAAATTACTTCCCCTCTGCTGTTCTCTCCTCCCACCTCCCCAGCCCCCTCTCATCGCTTCAGGTCAGCTTATGTCAGGGCTACCGGGTGGTTTAAATTTGACCGAAACGCTCCTTAGCCCTAACTCCGGCACAGCCCAGCCCGGTACGATGCGATGAAAATCCAATCACGAAAACCACCTAATCGAGCAAACACGGCGAGCGGCATAGAACAACAGAGAAAACACACACACCGGCTGACGCGTGCAGATTGCGTAATGAAAAATTATGATAATCACAGCCGCGGCCAAAATTTATGTACTCTAATCGAACCATTGTTTACGGTTTAAGGCCCGATCGGCGTGCGGCGGCGGCGGTGGCAATATTCAATAACGAGGACGATCCGTGCGTGCAATGTTTTTCATTTTCCAGTTTTTTCCCGGCGAGTATTTGGTGTTTTCCTTAAGAAAAGCAAAAAAAACAACAACGGCATCGTAAGGAGAATATTTTGTGTTTTTTTCTTTCGTTCTGCTGCTGTCGCTTCTTGGAACCGAGCAAACAATGGTGGAAAAACGAGGAAATATCGTTGCCAAAGGGACGACGGCCGACTTAGTTAGCACACGCCAAAGGCACACCGGGCGAGGCAATGAAGTGACCAGGGATCGCAAAGTATGATCCAATCCACATGGCAACACACGGTATTGACCACCCTGCCGAAACACCCCCCCCCCCCGGGTGCAGGACTTTCCTCCCTATTTCCGTCCAATCTCTTACGGTACCCCCGCCATATCGAAAACATCCGTCTCGCCGCGAGCAGCTCCAGTGGTGGGATTTTCATTTCCAAGCTCCAACCTTGCTGCGGGAAACGTTGTCTCCTCCGTCACCTTTGCACCCGGGGGGGAGTGAGAAAAAAACGCACCGTTGCCATGGCGTTTCCTTCTCCTTGAAGAAAGATGGAATCCGTATCCGTATCCGTATTGGCTGTATTGGCGGGAAAGTCCGCATGTCGCACGGTGCGTGACACGGCCCGATGAAGCGAGGAAAAAAAGCGAACAAGTGTGAGAGAGAGAAAAAACCACCCGGCACAAAGTAAACAGCAAAAGAGAGACCCTACAAAAATATTAGGGCAATAAAATATTTTGCCTTAAAATAGACTGCAGCAAAAGCCGCCGCGACGGAGCACGCACCGGGGAAAACCCCGAAGCGAAAAGCTCGCACGTGGGTGAAGTGTGGGGTTGGAAAGGGAGGGAAAAGGGGTGGGAGGGAGGGCTCTTAACGAGCATGGTACGGAAAAGCGCACACTCTCGGTACCACTTGGCGTGGCGAAAAAGTCCGTCTCCCGATTTTCCTCCCCCAGCAGCACGGGCGCACGCAAGGCGAGGGAAAATTTCGTTTATATGCGACGCGTATAAACCCCCCCTTTTCTGCGTTAGATTTCGAATCCGAAGGAAAATCCACCGTTTGGCAGACCCGGTTCGCGACCTTTTCCGGGCCGGCGACGTTTGGGACGCCCGGGAAGGTGAAACGAGCCATGTTCCAGCGTTCCGAAATGATATTAGCTCCCGCTCCGAGGCCGATTTTCCGTGCGCGAGTTTCAGCGCTCAAGTAGCTCAAGCTCTTACGGGGCGGAAAACGGATGGAAAACAAAGCGAAAAGGGAGCGCGCGCTTCGTTCGCCAGGCCGCGATTTTCCACGTGGCACGGTGCCCACACGCCGCCGTTGGAGCGAGAGAGAGAGAGCGAGAAAGCAGGAGAGGGTATGAAAAAACACGGACAGAAAATTATGGCTTGTTTAAGGGAGTTTTCCGCGCCTTTGCTCGCATGCGGCACAGCCAGCTCGTCGCCTCTGGTTCCAATCCAACCGAAGGCCATCGCGCCGCACGAAGCAGAAGAAAAAGAAGAAGCAGCAGCTGGAAAAATAGCCACCCGTAGTTTGCTTTGACGACGGCGACCGAGCCGAGCCGCTCCGTCGTTCCTTCGTTCCTATGGCAACATTCATCCCTCAATTTTCTACGTAGCAGCGATTGGGGGTGGTTTTTCGGCAACAAGATTTTCCATGCCGTCTTTTCATGAAACGCTCGCTTGCTTGCTTGATGACGACGATGATGATGATGATGATGCTGCCGGTTTTGCTTTCTGATCGACTTCCGGGCGACTCTGGCGCGAGCAAAAACGGTGCGAAACCGTGAAGATGGCGTAACGCGCCTTTCCGGAATCCGCGTCCCCTCTCTCGCTCTCGGTAAGGATCCGTTTCCTTCATGGTTTTTTCTTTCGGTTTTCCGTCCTGACCCATCCTGGTTTGGTTTTATTGGTTCGCTTGCTTGCCCGGTCGCGTGAGGAAAAAGATGATATTCCATGATATGCTCGGCTGCGCCAGCTCGGATAACCTAATGTCCGAAATCATACGCACGCAGCAGCAGCAGTAAGGACGCTAATGCGCTGCGGACAGGTAACCGTTTACGTTCGCGTCATTAGCACAGCGTGGCGCAGAGGTGGAGGAGACGGCGGCCCAGCAAGGTTACCGGAAGTTGAACGTTCTTCCGTTCGTCGTTTCGAGAAAGTCTTTCATCGAAACATGTTTGCTGCAAAACACCGACCAGGATCATTCGAGGAGGAGGAAACAGCTTCAGGATAATGAAAGTTCTCCGTGATAAACAAGAGCGTTTTGCTTTTGAAGAGCTCTCCGATATCAAACACAAACCACCGCGCAAGAGAAATTATAGGGAAACTGCAAATATTTCAATTTTTAAGTCTCTATTCGAAGGATAACAAAACTGGCCCATGGAATCAACTAAATAGCTAGCGGATTGGATTAAAAATTGTAGCAAATTTTCAAAACTAGTATTTGTAACTAATATTTTCCAACAGAACAATCAACTTCTGGTTCAATGTTTCAAACTCACCGTATTTTAAACCCGGTAAAGCCGTTCTCGAACTCAATGACACATTTTATTCTGAATTTGTTGCAATAAGGACCCCAAACAATGACTGCTTTAATGCTTCAAAATATGAATTCCTCAAAAAAACTCCTCAATAACATAGAACAGTACGTAAATAGGATATCCTATGCCTATTTAACAGAAATTTCCCTCATTTTTTCATGAGAACTGCTTCTCACACTAAGATTTTGGAAGTTTAGCTTAGAGTTCAGTTATCTCTTTGGGAAGAGTTTGCATATCCCAAAGTTTGAACGACCTGTTCACCATTTCACTCTAGAAATAGCATTCACCAGAGCAAAAAAAGATCGATTTCCATCAAATAAACGATTAAAAAACATATTTCTAACAATACCGGTCAAAGTGCTTCCATCACGCACACTAAAATTTCTGAACCAAAAAAAAAGCTGTTCCATTTTCTGACACACACGGCAAACTTTTGCACATTCAACGTCTCGAAATATCTCACATCCCCGCCAGCGATACAATGCGGCCAAATAATAACCTCGCCGGTCGGGCAAACGTTCCGATGAGTAAACGAGCGCGATAAGAAACGATCCAACATGGCGAGTGTACCGAATGTGGTCCAATATTTGACACAATTTCAAACAAACGCTGTCTGCTGCCGGCCCCTGGTCCGCCTGTTCTCGATCGACCCTGTCAGTCAATTTCGGTACCGCAGCTACTAATCCCGGGCAATGCCAAACATCGGACCGTGGGGGGGGCTATGAGTAAACGAGAAATCCGGGTTTCCGGTTCGGCCGACGTTCGACATCGTGGTGGTCAAAATTCCCGGGAAACCCGGTTACTAACTCTTCCGTCCACTTGATGCAGCAGGGCGATATAACAGAAACAGAGAGAGAGAAGGTGCAAGAAAATCTCACCCGCCGGGTTCGCCTTCTGGAAAATGTCTACCATATCCCCCCACGGTGGAGGATGAAAACGGCGGGTGGAAAGAAACCCCCCGATCATAAACAATATTTTTCGGCCGCTCGCACTCGGCGGATGCTGCTTGGGGCCAATGGGACGCCCTGCTCAAGTGTTCGGCGATGTTGAGCTGTGCGAGCTGCCACAAAAATCTCACCAAAGTCAGTACGAAACGATGTACTTGAAAGTGATACATTTCGGGTTTCAGAACTTATTAATAACAATTTTCCGCTGTTTTTTGCTGCACTCTAATGATGCGTCTTATCCCATTTTAGACCATGAGTTCATGCGATTGCGAGCAAATACGGTGACAATAAGCTTCACCTCCAACGGTGGAGGTCATCAAACACACTGCGGAATCGACCATTCCGGCGAAATTGACTCAGACAGTACGACAATTGCGCGTGATAAGGGCTCGAACATTAAGCGCTCGGTCTCCCGGCGCTGATAAGAGTGGAAGCGCGCGTGCCTTCAGACCGAGTCTTTATCGGGGGTAGGTTTGACATAGCCGTCCAAGCTCGTACCTGTTGCCATTGATCCTCGAACGACGACTCCGACGAGAAGCATCCGGTTTCGTGGATGATCTGCAGCTCCCGGAAGATGCTTCCACTCGGCAGTATATCCATCGTTGCGATGTAATGTGATCCTTTTCTTCCGGACACCAAGCTCTGCTCTGTGTGCTCCTCGTTACCGGTGCGCACAACACACAAACACTAAACAGCGATACACAAACACACACGGAAACAGACACACACACTCACAAACACGAAGGACCCTTCTACGATTCTTCAAGCTACTTGGGTCGTGACTTCGGGCACCGCTTTCCTTCCAATCAGAGCCTCCTGTGTGCTCTGTGCTGTTGGGATAGATATTTTTCGCTCACAAATTCACCAAAACTTCCACTCGCGGTTCACTACACCAACCCATGCACAGGAACATGCAAAATTAGGTCGTTTTCTTAAGCACCCCCGCTGCTTCAATTGCAATATCGCAATTCACACACTATTCCACGTTTAGTTGATGGCACATCTCACAATCGCAAGGAGAAACAATTCTCAACGCCAACCTTCCCACCTCACTCTTGTTGGCACGGCCGGGGAAAACTTTTCCCTCACTGCACTCCCTACACGCCCTGGTTTGATCGACGCCTGTATTGAGCAAAAACTTCCCGAAAGGAGTATTGGAGATTGCGTGTTTTTCTTGCTTGCCTTCGTTAGCCACAACACTTAGGTGGGAGAAATTTCCTGTTTTGCTGCTGCGGACACGGACACTTGCCGCTGACGGCAGAATTTACCCGAACTCTGCACGAAAACTTTCCGAATCGCTTGGCTTGGGATTCCGCGACATCTGCATTCACACACTGCACGGGTTTCTTCACCAGCATCTAGCACCTGCCGCAATGGAGGCTTGCGTTTTGAATCATCTCATTTCACTGGGCGACTTTGATCGCTCGAAGATATTTTGCTGGGGAGACTTCCTCCTTCTCTCTAAGCCATGCTGGCTGCACACTACTACACAGAACTATACACACACGGCCTCGATTTCGGGATTGCAATTCACACTGTCAAAAGTAACCGCTCGTTCTCGTCACCGCTCAGCTAGAACTTGGACACATTTCGTTTTTTCTACTTCCTTGTCACAGAAACGGTTACAGATCTCGCTAGAACTTCATTTTTCTGCCGTCGACTTTATCACGGACACACACGATTTCACTCAGTAGCCGCGAGGTTGCTATGGTAACCGAAATCGCGGCCCACTTGCCGTTTTTGGGGACACTCGGTCGGTTGTTGGAACGCGCGCGCGATTTATTCCTTCCACTTTTCGTCACTCCCAATCACTGTCGCGTATTAGTTTGGTTTGGCTTCCGTTCGCTCACTTCGGAACAGTTGACTCCAGATCTGGTGTCGATGCTGCTGTTGCTGCTGCTGCAAAAAGAAGCGCACGTAAAAGAACGACACGTTAGAATGACTTTCACCGGCGTGTGTCGAGTCAGAGACTTCTTGGATCAATTTGATGGACAACACTTCATCATCACGCAGGGTGCCATGACATGATTCTCCACCGCTTTTGACAGCTCACAGCTCTGGCTCCAGCGCGGGAGAGTGTTTGTTCAATTATCAGCAGAAAAAGCACTACTCAAACAATGCGCCAGCTAGTCGACTAGGAGGCAAACGGATGGGTGTCTTCGCCTCGTTCGCCATTTGCCGCCCGGTGGTGTGAGATGCTTCCCCCCAGAAATCGGAAGAGGGTGATCGGCCGGCTTCCAATAGCTCCAGCACCGGAGCGAAAGCATCCCGGCGATTCTATTTCTATTTCTGGATCGTCGTCGAGTGGAACTCAGGGCGAAAGAAGGAGAGAGAGAAGGGAGCGATAGGAAAGTGTCCCCCGCCCAGGTCCTCCATTCCACCCACCCCATCACTTCACAATGGCGTGCGTGCAAATGGCGGAAATGATTATTTATCTGAATGCAGCACACCAACACCGCCCAGCCCCCCCACACGCGCACGCTGTCCCATTGTGTGGTGGACGCTGGGTTGTGTGTTGAGTTAGGACCGCCGGGCCGGACCCGATGGGGGTCACACAATCAAAGCGAACGTCCCCGCCCGCCACTCGCCCGCCTGTAAAAGTTCTTCACGAGGAGCACGCACACCACCCCAAAGCAACTAACCGGTGAAAGAGAAAGTGATCTTGACCCCTCGCGCGCGGGACTAGATCGCGCGCCCGTGTTCTAGGCGCGCTCCACGAAGACACCAAACACCAAACGGATGCTGCGATGAGCGCGCGTTAACGACCGAACCACACACACCACACAAACAAGACGGGAAAGACGCGCGCGCCACGAGCGATGACGACGACGCCGCTCGCTGCTGCTGCTGCTGCTCTGCGGACCAGCGGACCGAAATGCGAGACGCGCACACACGAGCAACCCTTACCGAGCCGGCTTCGAAAAAAAACTAAAATCGCCGCTGACATCACGCTGACGCTAGGGTCTCCGGCGGCGGCTTGGCTTTTTGTTTGGGACCGGTCAGCGCAACGGCATCGGTTACGGGCGGGCGGCCGTTGGTGTTGGTGGTGGTGGTGGTGATGGTGGTCTCCCTCGCACCCACGGTCGGTCTCGTTCGCGCGCGAGAGTCAACGGAAAGGGGATTGCTTGCACGCGTGGGTTGGCTGGAGAGTTAAGGGGTCTAGGGTCTGGAATTTATGAGCCTGAAGGTAACGATTGGAATCAGGCTCTCGAATACGGGTCAAGCTATCGGAACTATACACTTTAAGGTGGACATTCATGTGGCATTCATGGTGTTTTGGAAGCTCTTCTACGTGGGCTCATATTACTCTTGATCAGAAGGGAACGTTCGTACGTAGAGCTTTCTTCTTTACCAACTGAACAGACGATTAAAGGCGCTCTTACAGTTCAAGCTGACAACTGCTGATAGCGAACAGGTTCCAAACTAGTCATTTATTGCCTGAACAGATGATAATTGCACTCAATTGTACTATATATCTTAAAGAACGATCAAAACACTTCGTATCAGTATGTTGACAAAGCAATCAAACATATCCCAACCAGTGATTGACTTAATTTTTATTAGTTATAAGTAAGTTTATTAACGTTTCGAAATGGAATGAGTTCGAACTACGTTCTGCTACCGTTTTATATACAGAAAAAACCACACCACTTCATAGTCTACTCTGATGTTGTTGTTACTATAGCAACGCTCCTGTTGCTTGTATCTCAACAATTTTAAGATACTGAAAACCAAGCCCAGACACTTTTAGCGACATCCCTCGCTTTGTTATTCTTCCCTTCTCATTCGCACCCTCTCGCGCATCACGCCAAGTGGCTTACGACAGAGCGATCTCTTTCTCTCGCACGAACTGTCAGCCCACCGGAATGCAATGCGTGCGATCGAACAGGTTCACTTGCATGCCTATGTGTGCGTGTGATCGATCAGCGGCGAGGGTCTTGCGGTATCGAGAAAGAGAAAGAGCGTGCGAGAGCGACAGAAAGAAAGAGAGAGAAGAAACAGGCCCAGCGCAACGCTCGCCGGAAAGAGAGGAAGAGGCAATTGAAAGAGAAAACAAAATGTGTACCCTTTAACTCAGCGTTTCTCAAACCACGCGATCGCTGTGGCGTAGTATGCGCGTCGCATTTAAAAGGGTTGACACAACAGGTTGACGGCGAACGGTCAGTGTTTTCGATATTCAATTTGTCCGCTTCGAGAATGATGATTAACGTTCTGTTCCAAGCATCTCCAAGTTGCGGCGTGCGTCATCCCGCGAGGAGCGCCAATTCTTTGAGCTTCCACGAGCGTGTAGAACGCTGCCTGCAACATCGCCTTTTGAACCCATTCCATTGGGTTCGGGTTTTATTTCTGTCCTCTTGTAATCGCACCGATTATTTAACGAGCTTTCCGATTCGCTTGATTCCTTGTCTTGTCGTGCGGCTCGTGTTGCTTGTCGGTTGTTTTATTTTCTCTCGTCTCCTAAACGCTGCCAAGATTAGATAGTGCGCGCGCGGTATCTCCTGCACGACGTTCGGTGTCACCGGAACGAACGAGCGGGAATCGATCAAAGTGTGCTGAGATTTTTATTGACGCGTTCTGACGTTTATCGCAATCGCTACGGCCTAGGCGGAGACTAGGTCGCAGTGTGCGAGATATCGGAATGCTCCATGCCTAAAGTCATTAAAATATGGTCGATGATTTTGAGTATGATTAGATTCCCAGAACACGCTAGGGGTTATGTTTTTGTTTTACTGAACGCAATCAATGATGCTGAAGTTCTTGAAGTCACCCGTTACGAAAAAACGTCCTCAAGTCAAGCCGCTTCGAGCGTGTAATGATGATGCTGTTTTCCAGCGTTCCAACTTCTAGCTCACGGCTAGAACTTAATAAGAGCAACAAAAAACCTATCCATATCATACGGGGCATCCCAGTTTCCATTGTTTAAAACGCACCTCCCAAATCGGAAAACAACAAACGGGAAAAAGCATGCCCTTTTCCCGGGGCGAAAGCATTCCAAACAAAGGAAAACGCGATTCCGTACATTTCCACCCCGCATTCTTCCGGGGCATCACCGTTTTTTTTTCGGGTTACGCTTGAGTTCCGGCGCGAAACAAGCGTCCCTTGTGTCTGTCAGAGTCACCCCCATCGAGGGAAGGAACAGCGTGGTTTGGAAGCGCATGCAATGCAATGACCCCTACAACTTCTCGGACCATCGCTCGGTGACGTAGCACATCATTTGCTAGACATTTGTCGCGCCATTCCCCGCGTACCCAGCGGACAGTCTCACGAAGCCCACGAAGGGCCCCCTAATCCATTATCACGCACCCACCCCCACACGAACCAACACAAACATGCATCGTGGACGGTATACACGCACCAAACCCCACGCGACTGTTTATACATATTAACTAAACACACTGCCTCCGGCGCGGGACATACGGAGAAGGTTGCTGATGTGATTTGACTTTTTAATTAGTTTAACGCGATCGAAAGGGGTCTTAGAGCCGAGCCGAGCCGAGGAAAGAAGGCCTTGTGTGGCTTTGAACAGGAAATTGACACAAGCTGTGTGTGTGTGTGTTGCAGTAGGACCCCTCGCGCGCGTCGTTCTAAGCGGAAGTTATGCGTCCAGTTGCGCTTTTTTTGTTGTTGTCTCTTCTGCTCGAACCAAACTCGATGCAGTCTTGCCCGTGAGGTAGGTTGTGGGATTTGCGAAGCGACAGACGCTGCGATCCCCAACCGGGAAGGCCATTTTCGACCCGAAATGAGATCATAGCACAGCATGGCTTCCCCGAGGGGAGAAGGATAGACCGCTCCGGGACCACGTCTGGGACCATCGTTCTGATTTTTTTTATTTTGACCAAAAAAACCTATGTTTTATTTCGACGTCCGGAGAATTTTTATGGAGCAACGAAATTTTAATCCCAAAAAAGGGTGGTGTGTGTGTTGTTGTTGTTGTTTCCTCGAGATGAAAGAGTTTTTTCTTGACGTTCCCAGAAACCGATGGGAGATAGGGTCACTGATTGCGATGGAGCCTTTCAACGGGGGCAGAGCAGAGATTCTGGCTTGAGGGATTTTATACTATATGTATATGTTTCACGGGCCACTCACACGTATCAGCACAAACACAACATCGCATCATATTTTGCATAGATTTCCTCATAATTTTGTTCCCGGTCGGGTGTAACTGTGGAGCACAAGTTGGATCCGGAAGTATTCGTCTTCGGCCAATTCCAAAAAATTACAATTCCAAACCTTCAAACATTTTCTTACTTCAAGTGGCCTTTCTAGAATGGCGTCCATTTATCTGACGCGGTATGGGTTGACTTGACCGTATAGAGTTCCTTTCCTAGAGTCTCTGTAACCTTGCTAAGACCAACACGCGAAGACGAATCTTGTGCAAGTTTCAATTAGACCTTTAAAGATGCTCTGATGCTTTAGGAATAAAACAATATTGTTTAGTTCTTCTAGTTATTCCCCTCTTATTGTTTTTTTTCTCTTCATTTCATCTATTCAGCTTGAACAGTCTTTTGCAATATTTTAGAATTGGAATTCTTGTTTCGTGTTTTAAATTGGTTAGTATTATTAAACTGTGGATGGTTGTTTGCCTTTTATTTCACACAGTATTTTCTTAACTGGAACCAGAACGGTTGAGCTACACTGATTGATTTTCAACAGCACTTAATATATTGTTGTTGGATTCATAGCAGCATTTCATTATTTTTCAATATTTCCATAATCTCACAGCGGTAGGTGAGAGTTAATAAAATGTCATTTCCATTGGAAACCATTGCAAACCGGGAAAGCTTCACCACATAGAAATGGAGATGATTTAAATCATGCTAAATGGAAGCCATATCCTTATGATATCATCAGCTCATTCATTTCATTCCGCAGAAAGCATCCAAGCAATCCGTTCCTACCTACGTCACTGTCTACTTTGATGCGCTTGGATGCTCGCCATCCTTCACATTCTAGCCTTTCGCAGCTAGAGTGCAAGGATCTGTTCACACACATTTCGAAATAAGTTATTCCCCACAAACACCGGCTATTTGTTCCACACAACACACTGTAGCTTTTGGAGGTTTTCCACCTTTTCCAACACGAATTTTTCCGCACATCACCATCAGCACCACGTGAAAACACTGGAAAGCTTTGCCCACGGGAACCGACCCAAGTAACTTACTCCATTCACACTGCCGGTTTTCCGGTCGGTGTTTCCGGTGCGCTCCGGGCTGTGCGTGTGTGTGTTTCGTGCGGTGCAACAACGTACGGGCAGAAAACACCGGGAAAAATTAACTTTCCGTGTGCAAACCGGAATTTGGATTCACTTTTCTTCGCTTTGCTCCTTCGTTCCTTTCCTAAGGAGGTGGATTTCGACACTGTGACACTGTGCGTGTGTGTTTCGTACACAAACACGCGCACACACACAACTCTCTCTCTCTCTTTCTCTCTCGCTCTCGGACACAAACACACGCGCGCGTGCACACACACACTCACACGCATACATGCACGCCCCTACCGGACAGGCGGACCGAGGGCGGGCGCACACGTAAAAGTCCAACACACACTGACACGGGGCGGACCAAGAGGTGGCGTGTGCAAAAACTGCGTGCGATCTGCCGGCCTCGAACGTCTACTCGCATCTGGCAGCAGCAGCAGGCCGGCAGGCAGGCAGGCGCATCGGCCGCAGCAGCAGCAGCAAACTCTCTCCATCATCATCATCATCCCGAAATCGACCCGAACCCGACCGGCCCGAAGTGTATCCTTCCCGCTGCACGCTGCGAATGGTGGGCTGGAGGGCACGGAGGGTGGGTTTCACCTCCCCCCCTCCCCCCTCACGAGCAGGACCGTCAATGAAAAGCCCGACTCGGGTGGAAAACTTTCCAACGACGACGACGACGACGACGATGATGATGATTAGGACGGTTCGGTTCGGGTTTTTCTTCGTCGCTCGCCCTTCGCCAAAAAGGACACGCTTTTCCGCGAAGCGAATTTTCCACCGGCACCACCGGGAGAGAATGCGCTCGCTCAGCGCTCTCCGGCCCGCTCGCGCTCGGTCGGTCGGCGTCCGCCGAAGAGAGTTTGCGCGCTATTTCCACCACGCGCGCTTTTTCCGAGCGCGTGCACCAGCGAGCTTCTCGGGGGCTTGCCCTCCCCACGCAGCATCCCTCCCCCTGGGTGGTGATGGTGGTGGTGGTGGCGAAAAAAAACAACGCACACACAACGCGGCTTGTTTATTTATGAAACGACCAACAGGACGGCCCGAAACCGCTTCGGTCTCGCTGACGCGGGCGCTGGTTTCGCCGGCTTTTCCGCACGCAGAGCGGTGGCTCTGTCGGCGTGTCGTTATTTTCCACCCGCTGCCAGGACAACGGATGGGTTCGCCGGCTGTACCGGGCGTGCGTCGTACCGGGGGGTGCGCGTTTCGGCGCAGCGGAGGAATAGTTTTTCCGGAAAATCGCAAAAAGTTCGCTGCTGCGAAATCTTTAGTGACGTGGCCGGCCGGTGGTCACGGTGTGGAGCACTACACGCATACACACACACGGTGCAGTGTGGAATGTTTCAATGCACTCCATCATGCCGGGCCGGGATCGACCCCAATAGCGGCCGGGGGAATGTTGCCGTGCTAAATGCTGGGCTGCTGCGGGAGCTTTCGATCAAAATCCTTTCCTGCGGGCCAGTAATTCATTCCTCGGAAAGCACAGTTGAAGCATGCTCTGCCGCTGCATTATTGGAATAGATAGTAGCCGGTTGTATTTGCCATTCGGAGGTTTTGTTTTCTTTTCTGCTCCTGTTTTTGCGACGATACGGACGGATGAATATTTACTACCGATTCGCAGGTTACATGCTGCCCGGTTTGCATGCCGAACGTAAAGCTTCTTACTTGGCTGAAATAGTTGTTATTCGTTTGTTGGTGCGTTTGATAGAAACAAAAGCTTCTTTTCCATGTAAACGTGGTCTGTTGTTGGTCGGATGACATTCGTAACGCTTAAATATAGTTTTTGGATATCATTTTAATTGAACTAGCTACTAAGTTTGTGAACTTATTCACTTATGAATTAAATATATTATGAATATGTTCATTTTTATATATGTATTTCTTTGTTAATTTGGTTATTGATTTACTAATAATTTTTTACTTTTAAATATCTTTATATTTTTCAGGTTTTCTTGTTTTTAGTCCTCTTTATTTGTATTTCATTACAGATGTATCAACTTATTTGAATTACACCTCACTAAACGACATTTGAAACTTTGTTCTTTTTGGTTACTTTGGATCACGTCAAAAATCGATTGAAAAGGGTATCAACATGCTTAGCTCTTGCAGGTTCTGATCTGAAATCTCTGGATTTTGCTGAATTTAACTAAGCAGTCTTTACTTGCCCACCTATTTCATACTTGAACTAATCAGTACTTATGTTGCTCTCGATCGATCATCCGTATTTTGTTTCAATTTATTTGGTTTTTCACTTACCAAATTAAACTTAACGATAAACTTCTCCTATCAAACTCAAATCTGGTCGAGTAGCCTAACTGCTCGATAACTTGTAAAAGTCGAAACTCGCATGCAGCGTTAAAATCGTGAATTGCGTGCAAGTTTTTGTTGCACGCCTCTTCACGGTTGTGTAGCGCCACCTAGCGGAAGAGCGAAATCGGGCGAAATGAATGTTTCGTTATTTGAATATCCCCGTTACCGTTGATTCCAACGTTTTTTCAGTATATATAAGCGATTCGACACTAGTTTATGTTGCTGAAAACGACATAAAAAAATCATCCCAACGATGTGTTTCTTTAACATCGAACTCCTTTTCAAGCTCCTCTCTTTGTGATATGATTGCTTAGAGAGAATGAACCCTTGGCGCAAATTTTTCTTCACGTTTGCTTTATTGCTATTAGGCGTCATCTCACTTCGCCGTGCTCTTAATCCACTCGCCCGCACTAGCAAGGTTCATGAACATCTCGCTACCGTCCTGCCGACAGTACGGGAAGTTGAACACCATCATGCCGGCGAGGAAGTAGCGCGGCACCTTATCCACCCGTTTGATGTACTGGAGTGGCGAGCCGGTGGCGTAGTTGTGACAATGGCCCTTCTGACGCGTCTGATGCACGGCACACAGCACGTCCACCGTCTCAGGCAGACTGATGTGGAGCTTTTTGTACTCTTCGCGGCACACGTCCGGTGTGGTGAGGTTCATCGCGTCCCGTTCCAGCTTCGGGAAGACGGATTTGTTGCGCTTCCAGCCGCTCACCGTCAGGCTCGACTCTTTATAGTCATCCATGCTGGGTAGACAGATGGGCGCAATGTTCGGTTTGGACGTGTCGGCGTTGTATTTCAGCTTCAGCAGCGCGAGATTGTTGCTGTACAGCGGGCGGTTGAAGCTCGGATGGAAGATGATCTGCTCGATCTCGATCGACTGGGAGGTTGTGGTTGTGGCCGGTGCGTTCGGATCCGAGTCTTCCACGGTGCGAATGTTGTACTCTCCAAGCCGGACGGATTTGCTGGGTGGTAGATAAAGCAGATAGGTAAGAACTGCAGCAGAATAGCAGGAAGATAGGCTACTTACAGCTCGTAGTTGCTGAAGATTCCTTCAACGCAATGTCCGACGGTGAGTACGTAGCGCGGATGTACCAGAACTCCACTGCAAACCAGCTGTATCTGGGACTTGCTCGGCTGCCGGAACTCCAGCAACGCGTTCCACGGGTACTGATTGAAGACGGGCTTATCAGTCTCGTTCTGCACGTCCGAATGAAGCGCTCTACCGCAATCTTCCAGCTTAAGCAGGTTTCGTTCATCTACGATCTGCTGGTGGGCATCGATCCACTTCGTGTAGTGCGCCACATCGGTGTAGGTGGCGGGCAGGGCCGCATCACAGGTGTAGTCCCCAGTGTCCAGCTCCATCCGCGCAGCCGCACTCACAACACCACGCAGATACCACACCTGGTCCTTCGCAAAGTACAGCCCACCGCCACTGTCGCCGGAGCACACGTTCGCCCCGGTCGTCGATCCAATTGCACAGATTTTACCCTTATCCTGCGGCAGGTAGCTGATATGTGCCGGCAGCCGGGCTATGCACTGCTGCTTCTCGATCACGACCATCGACGCCTGCTGGAGCGTCTCGCTGATCTTGTGGTTCTCGTTAAACCCAAACCCGACGGCAATGCCCGACTGTTTCAGAACATCGATCGCGGTCTGCTGCGCGGACCTAAACACGCAGATCGGAGAGACGGCGTTCGACGTGAAGGAAATCGTGCGATCGGGACGCATCAGTGCGATATCGTTGGTGAACGTGCGTTTGACGTACTTCGAGTGCAGAATGATTTCGAACAAGTTGTACTTGACCATGTTCGGATCGCTTTCATTGTAGAGATTGTGCACTCCCGCTTTCAGGAAGTACCTATCCGGGTCCGTATTACTGAAACAGTGGGCAGCTGTAGCCGGAGAGAACAGAGAAATTAGTATTTTAAGACACTAAGGGAGTAAGAAAAGATTCTCCAGTCTTAGCAATACTATAAAACACTTTTCATCTTCAATTTCTACTATCTTCTTGCTCTATCATGGGATCCTTTGTTCCACTGCTTTATTGTAAATATTCTTCAAAATAGTTTGTTGTATTTTTCCCCAATTATTCTTGCCTGTTTTTGTTTAATACTGTATTGTATTTTTTATTTGGCTAATATTTGTCCTACGCACGATTTGGTTGTACTCTTTTCTATCGTTATAATTATTTATTCGTCACTTTCAGAATGTTTGATTCTCAAGAAGCCTCTGAGTCAAAACCTTTTTAAGCGATATAAACAACAATATTTTCAGAAAGCACTGCACAAATAGATAGATTTCTCTCTATCTATCTTTAAATTTCTCTACTATTCTTTTCTTTTTCTTTTTATCTATTTATCTAAACTTAGCTTGTTTAAACTGTTACTTTTGGCGTAGTTTTGATTCTCTTTTTTATTTAATCCTGTCTTCTTCGTTATCGTCTTACAGTTTCTCTTCGAATTTTCATTCTTCTTCGAATTTTCATTCAGTGTCAGCTCGCCCCTTATCAAACCACTCACCAGAGAGTACGAAGTTTTCGCTGATAATCGATCCACCGCACTTATACTCGGCCGTGCTTCTGGCTCCGCGCGCAAATAACGCAACATGCCAAGGCCAGTCGCCCGGTTCCGCCTTGATGCCGTTTGTCACCAGTCCCATCGGCGACAGGCGCCGTACGCCGCAGCTAGGTGCTAGAAGCGATACAAATTTCGACTTTAAATTACCTTAACGGCAGCGAAAGATGGTTTCTTTGCGTATTACACGACGCTGCTTCACTTCGCTGCTGGACGAAGACGACGACGAGCAGCACGATCAACGCCGCAACACGAGCGGGAATTCCCCGGCACTCGCTGATAACCTTTCGCATTTTGAGCGTGTGCGCGCGCGAAACGAAACACAAATCAGAACCGCGCGATCCCGTGGTAGATTGACTAATGCGGCTGAGCTGCTCCTGCCTCGCGAGCAGATGCTTCGTAGATCAGTTTCTTTCGCCCTGGCACGATCGTCAAACGGTGCGTTATCAGTTTCGGACGAAAACAATTCAACGATCATCGGGCCCGTGCGCGTGTGTGTGTGTGGTATTTCTTGTTTTATTAATCGGCCCACGAACGACGGTCCGACGGCTTACGAAGTACAAAGAGGTAACATAAAGGTTAAGAGTTGGAGAGTACCGCTACTAATATAATTAACTAGATTTTATGCTACGCTTCACTTACATGTATGGGTTAGGGAGGGTTGGGTTGCTTTACTTACATCGAATACTTGCTTGCTAGCTGCTGCTGCTGCTGCTGCTGCTTGTGTGTATGTGTTGTGTATTTTCATCTCCATGCGGGAGATAATTGTTTGTTAATTGTGTGTTTTCATTTAATGTTCTAACGCCTGCGCTTATGTACGCCCCTCGCTTTAACTGGACAGAGACTATTTGAAAATTGGTGGCTCGTTTTCTGGATACAATGCTGCCCCATGGCAGGCTTCCGATAAAACTGACAAGTATGTAGTTGTTTATGCATTTCATGCTCACGAAAGTTGAATTGCATACTTCGAGGCGCAAAGTATGCCATCCGCACGATCGCCTAACATGTCGATGGATAACTAACTCCTTTTTTGTCCTGTTTCACACAGCTAAAGCTTGCCAGCAGGGTCTATACTAAATCGGAGAAGGGGGTTTGTTAGGTGTAACGATCATGGCATCTGCGATCCGTGCTCGCACTTCTTCCACTACGGCTCTTCTTCATGTGTTCCCCCTATTTGCCCTTAAAATGGATGCGACCGGAGACGTGACTCGTGCGATACGCGCTCTCGCGCCCGGGGAAAAAACGGTGGCTTTTCGAAAGCCATAAGGATCGGACCGCTTTCAGCAAGTACTTTATCACATCGCACACTTGCGGATCAGCAGATATTCGGAGAACTGCTGCGTCTCGACGCCGCCGCCCGTGCTCGCCTCGACGCTGAAGCCCGCGTTGAGCAGCCGCGTCAGCACCTGGATGGAGTTCAGCTTGCAGTACCCGTTCAGCGGAAACCGTATCACCTGCCGGCCGTCGAACTGGTTCCAGGCGGCGCCGGTCCGCGCGTCCAGGATCGCCTGGTTCGTCTCCGGGAACACCTCGTCCAGCACGGCCCGCTCCGCCGAGATGAGGATGCGCTCGCCGAGATCGGGCGAGATGTGTAACGCGACCACGTCGTGGTTCGCCGCGTCCGTCTGCGTGCCGGGCTTGCACTTGCTGCGGCTACCGCCCCCGAACGGTGGGATGCCGTTCCCGCTGCGCTGGCGTTCCTTCTTCAGATGTTCGATCTGTTTGATCATAGCTGGGGGCGGAACGAAAAACTCACATTAGCTCACATTTCCGGTGCGAGAGGTGGTTCACGGGAAACCGGATGAGGATTGGAAACCGCCGCTATACTCACGAACAATATCGAAATATTTGGCCTCCTCCAGCAGCAGCTCCAGGTCGGGGAAGTCCTCCGCCACCAGCAGCTTCGAGTTGCGCATGAAGTTGAGTATGTGGCGGAACATGCCCCCGTCGCGGTCGATGAAGTAGTGCTGCTTCAGCGAGTCCAGCACGATCGGGATGCAGCCGTTGAAGAGTTTGGCTAGCCGGGAGTCGGGATATCTGTAGGATGTTTGGTGGTTGTTACTGGTGTTTAGTGGTCGGTTGAGTCATTGAACAGGTCGTATATGTAAAGATTCGCTGCCTAATTTAAGCTTGTTTTCGTAGGCAAAATAAACATAAACATTCTCTACTCTAGCGTAGTAACTAGCTTTACTCTAGTAACTAGTCTGATTCAATAAAAGTAGAAACCTTATTTTATGACATTAAACTAAAGATCACTTTCAAATTTCTCGTTTCAAGCTCAAACGGAGCATGTAAAATTTATATAATTTCGTTAATACTGCATTCCACTAGGGTAAGGCAAGGCTTACACCATTCTATACATTAACAACGTGCACTCAAGAGGTGTGTAAATCATGACAGATGTTAAATAACTCTTATTTCAGATGTTTGGCAACAGATGGCGTCACTGTATGAAGATCCTAGTCGTGACAGTCGATGGTTACTCTGTTTTTTTTCATCTTAAATAAATAATGAGGTTTGTTTTTGATTGGAACAATCAAGATTCAAGCGAATATCTGTATCAAGACTACTGATTACTTCAAGACTAATGAGCATAAGTTTAGACTATTCGTTGAAAACGCAGAAGCTTGATATAGATTCGTATCACAATCGCTGATATTGTAGTAAATTGAAAATTTTACAATATAACCTAATTTTTCTCAAGTCTTCTACGTCGACCAGCTTCCAATAAATCGCCGACACTACTCATATGAAAATCACGGTATGAGATAAAATAAATAAAAAATCTACCCAGCTGGCAAGTTTAGAACTTTTGCAATACTCAACACTGTGGAATGAACAAATAACTTATTTTTAATGCGCATACTAGATGTGTTGTCGATCGTAGGGTATTTCTTTCGGCTAGTACCGCTAATTTGCGCCCGAAAAGTATGCAATATGCATTTCATAACGCTTTATTGATGGCTCATTAATGCCAACATTGTTAATGTCTGTTTTATAAACAACTTCCGCTAGAATTACGTTAATCTTTGATTAATCTTTCTACTCCTTAGTCTGTTACTTATTAGTAAATAATAAATGTTAGTAAAATTGCACACTTTCTGTCAACCTCTACAATTTTACAGGCTTTGCAAGATCTTGTGACACTCGCCACGATCCCGACTTACTTGGTGAGGGTCTCGAGCGAGCTGGTGTAGATCGTGCCGCCGACGTCGATGTGCACCGGCGCGGTGTACTTGGACGCGGCGGCCACGCACGGGATGCCGGTGATCTGCTTGTGGTTCGCGTGGTGGTACCCGCTGCCGACGCCGCCGGTCACCGCCGGCGAGCCGGCCGGTATCGGCGGGGTGGGCGTGGGCGACGACGAGTTCGAGATGGTCGGCGAGGTGGTGGGCGAGGTGCTGATTTTGATCTGCGTCGCGGTGAAGAGCCGCGTCGCGGACAGATCGCGCGGCTCGAGCGGCTTCACGTCCCGCTCCGCCACCCGGTCGCGTTCGCGGTCACGATCACGGTCCCGCTCCATGTCGCTGTTACATTTCCTTCTGTAATTGCCCGTTCGGTGGGGTAATGCAAGTGAGAAAGAGAGAGAGAAAGAAACGAAATGAGAGTCAGTACGTGTTGAACCGGTTCGAGTCGGGATGTGAGGGGTGGGCCGTTAAGTGTCCTTAAGTGTCAACTCGAAAGAGGGGCACGGCGAACTGAGGCGCTCCCTCCGTCGCATCGCCCCACAAAAGCGAAGCCCCCGGAGGCAGCAACGCGACGCACCGCGTGTTCTGTTGTCAAGTTATCAAAAAATATAATTAATACCGTCGTCGTCATCTTCTGCTGCCAGCCCAGGGACCCGGGCAGGGAGGCCGCGGTTTGACTCCCTCCCCCCGGGGGGCATTCCGGCCAAAAACCCGGCCGTCCCGGCTTGCAGCTGCGGTCAGCTGTGTCGTCGCCGTCGCCGTCGCCGATCGCTGCACAAATCCGTGACGCGGTTCGTTGTTTTCTTTTTCGGGTTCGGGTACATTAAATCATGCCAGCACTACTTTGGGCGAAATAATTTTATAAATATATTGCATTACCCTCACCCGGCCTGTCCCCGTGTGTCGGCCCGGTCGTTCGTTTCAGATTGGCCCGAAGGGTTTCGAGCTGGCTGGTTCATGCGTTCATTTGACAGCGCGGAATTTTGCAGCAAAGCAGAGCGAGAAAAGCCCACAAAAAAAGGGCTCGCCTCGAGGCGGTACGCAATATCACGGATTGCGAATCCGTTTCGCGAAGAAAACGGCGAAATGAGTTCTTTCCTTTCCGGCACCACGATCACAGAACACGACACGGTATGAAGAAAATAATAAAACAAAACGCGACAGTGGGACGACCTCCGCAGTTTCGGACACTTGGATGTCCTTGGGGCGCAGCGCATGAATTCCGTTTTGGGACCGATTTCCTTTCCTGCACACGCACACACACACACACACTCGACCGCTGCAGGCAGGTCGGAATGACCGGGGAAGTAGTAATTTCGGGGTGCAGTTCGGCAAAGGGCCGCGAATGGGCTCGGAGTTGCCCGTTCGCGTTCTCTTTCGCCCTAAGAAAGCGCGCCCGGTGCATACAAAAGTGACAAGCCGGGCGTAGCTCATCATCGCGCCGGGTTTTCGCGCGTAGGTCGCCCGCTGTGTGTGAGTGTGTGCGTTTTTTTTGTTCCTTTCGAGTGAGCCCCGTTATCTTTGATGCCTTTTTTTGTCGGTCCGCCCGAGCGAAAAGGGGTATATTGAAATCATGGTCCGATTAATTTGGCCCACCTCTCGGCACCCGCGGGCGGCACACAAATGTCCGCCCGTAGGTGGTGAGGTTTTTGCGGGAGATTTCATGGTCCATGGGGGAGGGGGAGGGGGTGGGGGTGGTGCACCAACAGAGCTTGGGTGAAACTCTTTTGACGCAAGCGACAGTTAGAACGCAAGTGGTGAACAATATTTATTTTTCTTTTAATTTTACGATACAATATATGTCTATTTAAAGGTTTTTTTTGTCTTAAAATGGGTTAATCGAGTCTTGCTCAGTTATCTATTGATACATTACTAGCTTAAAAACACAGTTGATCTTGTTTCCTAACGTTTACACGGTCTATAAAGCCTTAAATGCAGTGATTTGTTGGACAAATTGTTTGCTTTGTTGAGCAAATTTGACTAATCAGCCTGAATGTATGCAAACTGTCGGACAAATCATTGAGAAATGCATTATTACTTGTTATTCTAACAAAGCATTAACGTTTCGGTTGGTTAAAACATTGCAAACTTTCTTCGGCATAAATGAACAAGTTATGAGCTCGATTACCCCAAACACAACATGACGGTTTGGGTTTGTTCCATAATGCAAAAGCTGAACTTTTGGTTACAAACCTGCTCCTTGTCGGTGAGGAATGGTGTAAAAAGCGATTCAGGGATAAAGAAATTGCCAAAGGATTCATAAAGAACAAAACCTGCAAAATTCATATGTCAAAGATCGGTTGAAGGAACGTCCGTTTATATATTTTAATACACATCACATAAGAACGGCGCCATCCCATCCCCCATGCCAGGTGTTGTCAGTCTAAATCAACAGCTCATTCCATCATCCGCCCCATTATGAGCACGAGACCTAGATCCTGTCCGAGATCTTCATCGGTTGGGAGCTGAGGTTACAGCTTACGGTTGCTGTTGGCCCTCTGGTCACAGCGTGCATACGTAGAAGCAACAACCTCCAGTAGAAGCAACAAAAACCGAACCATTCCCCGGCCAGCTACTATTTGTTCGACCATCAGCTCCACGAGAAAGCAATCCACAAGTTTGGTTTTAATTTGCTAAAATTACCACCCGGATGCGGGTTTCGCTTTCCTGCCCGCTTCGGACAGCTTCGGTTCCTCCCTGGGAATGCTTTTCTGGGTGATCTTTTCAAAATACGATACATTTGCTGCTGCTGCTGCTCATCACACTAAACGGGCCTGTCGTTCGGGAGGTAACCACCAAACTGACCATCAATAGTTGCGGGCGGATGGGGGCAATAATAACAACACAATGCGTTGTGTTTTTCTTCCGCAACGGAACAGGTGAAGAAAGTTCCCGCATGATCCGTTCGGGATAGTTTTGCAGCTACGGTGTGTTTTGATTACAGGGGTTAGAAGATTCCAGCGCTCGATTCTCCAATGAAGCGTGAGGCGTACCTTTTTTGGGATGTTTTTCTCCTTTTTCTTGGAAATTCTTGATGAGAACAAATATTGAAACTGGTCCATCTGTTACATTCGCACGGTACATTTACAATGAAGTGCATTTTCTTCCTTCAGTGCAGATTATGATTTACATTATTCAACACCAGTCGCCCCAGCTTCGTCCCAACCAAACATGGTTTTATGTAGATTTTTCAGAATATTTTTTTTGTGTGCTGCAGAGTCTTGTGTTTGAATTTTTATGAATTTTAAGATTTTTCATCTTCAATATTTCCAGTTTGAAATTTATTTCATCAAACAAACTGTACTCTTCTTTTTTTCTTCTAAAATAAGCCTCGCAACCATAAACAAAATGCTTCATAGCAGCAGGAAACAAATGACGCGATCTGTTGGTGAATACATGGAAATGACACTTTTCCTATTGTTCGTTTTTTGATCGTTTGATTCGTTTGATTTTGTTACCTATTTTTTCTAAATTTTATTATATTTATTTAACATTTTTAAATATATCGCTTACTGCAAGAATTATTCTAATTTATACAATTTATCATATACTTTTATACCTTTTCTTTGTTTTAATATTCTGTTTGCTCGGGTATTTGTTCTGTTTATTCATTAAAATTCTTTTTTTTTCGGTTTATCTCAATTATATTTCTCTGCTCTTGTTTGAACTTCTATTTTTATCTCTCGTTGTTTACGTTCATGTTTTGGTGTGTTAGGTATTGGGCGTTTACTTAGGGCCAAGACTATGCTATAAAATAAGAATTAAATAGTTCAGTAACAAAATTATATTGAATTAACATTCTGGAAAGAGACGAAAGAAGCTGGAAAAGCTCAAAGTCTCTTAAAGCCATACAAACAACAACATGTTAATGCCTGGCGCAGATCAGTGTGTAAATAACAAAAATAATAAAAAAATACATTAAATATAAAAATAAATATATAAATAAATAAATAAATAATTGAATAACATCAATATGAAAGAACTATATTTAAATGAATAGATACCATCTTATGCTTGTTTATAAATGACTGGCCTTAGTGAAGAGATTATGTTTAAAAAAATATCAATTGGAAGAAAACAAGATTTTGAAAAACTTTATTTCATTTTGATGTTAAACCAAACATCGAAACAAGTATGTGAGTTATTCTTATTTAAAACAAAACGCAAAACAATTTTAGCTGCTACCGGCTCGAACATACCAGCGTCAATATAGATTCACGTCCATTAATAACACATTTCTGTGCTTTTCTTCATGAACGCATCACCCAAAGCTCGCCCGGCCTAAGTGCAATTCCAATCCACTCGCTGCACCGAACATCAAACAGCGCAACCGTGCCCCGTCCCGTGGCACTTGTTTTTCCATTTATTGAAAACTCGCCCCCCCCCCCTCCCCCCGCAGATGGGAAACCGCCCGCCTCGGCTCAACCCCGGACCGGAGCGTTCCGGTGGCGTATTTCATCATTTCATAATTTAAATAGTTTTAGATGGTATGGAGCCTCCCTCCCGAGCAAAATGCGGCAAAACAGGCACACGGGCACCAGGGGAAGAGGGGGGGGGCATGAAATTAGTATGTACATCCGAAAAACAGAACTTTCCTCAATCCTACCAATCGGGTGTGTTGGGTGGGTGGGTGTGGGCGCGACGAATGCAAAAAAGAAGCAGCCACGAAATGGCAGCCAAATGCGCTGCGCCCCGAAAAGCCGCGACCGGGATTTAGTGCCGCGCCGGGACGGGACGGACGGTGGGGGGTACATTTAAATGGATATTTTCGATACCGGGTGGCCACCCGGCCACCGCCGATACGTGGGTTTTTCTAGTGCCGGCGACGGCGACGGCGATGAGAGGGAGCGCAGAGTGGATTCACCGACCCCAACCCCAGTGGAAATTCGCATTTGATTTTACGTTGTTGACTGCACATACGCACACACACACACAAACATGGCAGGCGGGAGCACCCAGACCCAGGCAGGATGTAAGGTGCTCCCTGGCTGCCCGGTAGATCCCGGTTTTGCTCCGCTCCAGTTTCGGTCGGAAAACTGTCCGCCCAGCGCGACTGTGTGCGACTTTGCATAAACTATCCCAAGCGTCCGAGGTTCATTCCAGGCACGTGTGTGTGTGTGTGTGTGTGTGCGCGCGTGTGTGTGTGTACGTGCCGGTATGTATGCGCGATGCGGCCACGAAAGCCCGCTCATGCACACCAATAAATAGTGCATGATAAATTTGTACATTTTAGATTATTTATTCAAAATATATTACCTCCGGGGGCGGAATCGAATGGTGAATTATGGCTGAAAAATATTTTCCCTACGCTGCCCAGCCCGCTTTTCGTTTCCCTGGTGAGTGTGTGTGTGTGTGTATTGAGTGTTCCAGGAGATTTTCGCGTTCTGTCCCCTCTCCGTTTCCACTCCGAAAACCCCACTTAACGGCGGCGTTCCACCGGATTTTCCCAGCCCAGGTGCAAAAGTTAGGGTGAACGCTGCTTTGCTGCCTGCTGCGACCCCGTGGTTTTCTTGCCACGGCCGGTTCCCGTACGGCTGTAACCGATTCCCTCGGTGCGCGGGATGTTCGTTTGAACATCTCGATTGAATTGTTCCGCCACCGATCGACCACCCACCGGTCCCGGTGTGCGGTGGAATAATAAATCCTAGCGCAAAATCGCACGTGACCGCAGCGGCTCCGCACGGGGTCTACGTGGGTTAATTTTTAACGTGTAAGTTAATTTATTTTGTATTGCCATTCCAGCGCGGTGGCAACGCAGCCGGGGCGTAAACAATTCATTTTCACATGTGGAGTGTTCGCTCGCTTTCTCTCTCTCTCTCTCGCCAAAGTCGAATCCTGCACCGTTGCACAATTTTGGCGCTAGTTTTTGGTTGTATGTGTGTGTGTTTGAGCACTTTTAGATGCAATTCTACGTCCGTGTGTACATTTGTTTTTATCGCCGAGATGATAGAGTTGTCCAATTTGTGTGTTTTTCCCGACAGGTGAAGGTGGTTTTTTTCAGTTGGAAATAGCATAGGTCTAGTCTAGGGAACTAGTCTAGGTAAATGAAACAAAAACATCGAGAGATGATCGGTGTTACAAGTTAACAAAAATTTAGTAAATCAAACTGTTTTTCATCTTAAAACCTATATTAATTTCAAACGAATAAAAGAACAATCCATCAAGCTATAGATCACAACTAAACAAGAAAGCGTTCAAAATGTTCTCGCTTAGATGGAAATGATCATAACAAATGTGTTTATTTTCGAGTGAAACATTTCATATGAATAGTTTCATAAAACGATTTGTCAATTATCAAAATGAGCGTTTCTCCATAGATTCTCCTTCGATGATTTCCAACAAGAATGGCTTTGATTCCGATAGTAAATTGTTGAAAATAGGGTCAGCCTTGTTAAAACTCTACCAGCGTAACATTGATCATAAACATGTTTCTTTACATGAAGTTGAGATAAAATAATAAATATATAGATTTGGCGAAGTTTGAGACTGACATCCAGAAGCCTGACATCCTTATCAAAAGTGAAAAAATGCTTTTATCGTGCAGTCCACCTTTATGGTTTGTTTTCACCTCTAGACATGCAATCTGCAACAAGTAAGCGCTTTCGAGCGTTTTTCACCACATAATTTGCAATTTTTGTGATCAATATTGCATTCCCATCGAAACCTCACCTGCAAGTTTGAATATGGAACTAAATTATAAAATAGAACTCCTTTGAAACAGAAATTGCACAATTTTAGCACCAAAATCGCTCATAACGTCGCGAAAACACACAACCCAATGGTTTATTTGAATGTTATTAATTCACTTAAAATTCGTTGGTCTGCTTGTGTGCGAATGAAGCATTATTGGAACGATAAACCTTCTCCCACCGCCCGGGAGCGTTCAACGGATCTTTAGCAACTCCGCTCCTCATTAATGTGTCAGTTCCGTTCCGGACCCCATTGTTCCATCACTCGAAAAGTAAAAGCCCACCTAAAAGCGGGTGAACAGAAGTCGTTTTTGAATCGTACTCATCGAGCAGAAAAGGTTAACTCTCGCCAGGTCCAGTCGGTCAGTTGGGTTAGGCTGCTCGTATCGCGGTGCAAAAGTAAATCCAAAACTCCACCTTCATTTGCGTGCGAAAAGCCGAGTAAAAGAAGAAGAAAAAAACTTACGTACACAATCACACGTAACCCTTTTCTAGCCCAGCCCTCAGCGCAGTGTGTCTTTGAAGCGTCCACGGGCTGGATTCAGCAAGGACAGAAAGGATCTACAAGGCACCGTGTTTCCGAAAACCGCGGAACACGACACACGACCCACGACGTTTGTTTGCTTTGCCGGGAATAGGGACCGGGAAATGGGCCTGGCAGTGGGGTGCGATTTCGCGCCCCAAAACTGTTGCTCTGGCCGGACATTTCCGAGGGTTCAGTAGGTCGATAGGTTTCTAGCGTGAAGCGCCGTCGCGATTTGTTTACCCATCTCCGCACGGTGCACCGAACGGGTCCAGTTCGCGGAAAAACCTCCGTCCGAAAAATCTCCGTTAAGAGCGCGCAAATGAACCTATGTCATATGTTGGGGGTGGGGCAACCCAAGCCTTCGTTTGCACTCATTTGCACTCGCGCTGGACCGACCCCGGAAGGGCCGGGATGGTATTTTTCTTTTCGCAAAAAAAAACAAAACCACCAACATACCTCATCAAATAAAGCAAATGTCGTTTCTTCATCACGACCTTTTCCGCGAATGGAAATAAAACAAAAAAGAAAATACCGCGGGACCTCGCAGGAATATTGCGGGTGTATTTTGAATGCCCAAAAAAGGAATTTACGAAAAAAATAAATATACATATGCGCGCGTACAAAACAAAGACGAGAAAAAAAACCCGGGGTGAAAACACAAACGAACACGCACACACACGCACGTGTGCTCAGCGAAAACCTGAAGCACAAAGATCCTTTAAATTGGCCGCCCTCTAAACTCCACCGCCAGCAGGACAGACAGGCCAGGGACGGGGCACACAGAAAGCCATTAAAATAAATGTAAAAGCCTACGGCACACAAAAGGACCCAAACTTATCCGTCAGTTCGCTCACCCACTCTCTCTCTCTCTCTCTCGGTGGGTTGAAAAAAGTTGAGCCTCGCAACACACACACACACTCTCTCTCTCTCTCTCGCTCACCGGTGTGCGTGGGTTTTGGAATTAGTTTGGCCGCGGGCATCGTTGGCGCGAAACTTGAAGCACCGAGCAGCAACATCAACACAGCGACCGGCAGAGCCGGGGAGGCCCGGGCCGAGCGAACCGTGCAAAAGCAAACACAGTCCGTGTGCCGGGCGCGGGCAGCGGGGTGGTTCCGCGTCCATTTTCCCGTGGGGCACCGTGGTGGCAGGAACGGGCGGCAACCGTCTGCGATGCCCGCGGGCGCCCATCGGGCGCTCCGGAAGCGACCCGGAGCGACGTCGCCGTGCGCTCCGATGTCGATAATTTATCGACTCTAGCTCTGCCGGCTAGAGAAGTCGGCCGGTATCGATCAGCCAGCTCCGGTATCCCTGCGGCCAGCTCCGGCGAGAGCCGTGCATCCTTGCGTCTGCGATCCGCGCATCTTCCAAGGCTTGCATGCGGAGGAAGCCATCTCAAGGCGACCGGCTCGACCGTCGTTGGAAGCAAAAGTTAACCATTGTGCGAAAGCAGCCGCATGCCGGGCATTTAGCATGACTTTGTTATCCTGGACCGGGCCGTTGCAGTTGCAGTGGCTGGCAAAACCGGAATCGGAAGTGCATTTATGAATGCGTTTCGTTGGAATTAAATACACATATTGCTCGCCGACAACGGTCCGCCGCATGAGTAGTCATGCTGTTTGGGCTGTTGAAAAAGTTGCGTTAGGAGAGTGATATGTTTACATAGAGAGTTTTTTTTGTAGATAAAGGTAAATTAAAGGTGTACAAAATAACGAAGATATCTAGAATAAAATTTATAAATAGAATAAGTATAAATACAAAAAGGAAATTGAGCAATAAAATGAATAACAAATAAATAAATAAAAATAATAAAAATAAATAACATAAATGAGATAAACATAATAAAAAATAAAACGAATAAAATAAACAAACAAAATAAATAAAACAAGTAGAAAAATAAATAAATAAATAAACAAAAATATATATGTAACTACAATGAATGCAATGAATCAAAACAAGGCGCCAAATCAAATAAAACACTAAATTTAAAATTTGCTTAAAACTAAATTTAAAAAATAAATAAGAAATCGAATAAATGCAAAGCAATTAAAATAAATGAAATGTTAGTGCAACATACTAAAGCTTACTATGAGGCAATATGAATTGACAAACTGAGTGAATGATTGACTTCAGGAATGAATTCATACAATGGTCTAGAAGCGTTTCTTTGTTTATATACTGTATTATAAACAAAGAAACGCTTGTACGTAGCCTTTGCTATTTTTATAATCATACTTATTATGAATACGTTAGTTTCATACCTATTATTACGCAACAAAACATTCCACGAAAAAACGAGTTAGTTGATCAATATCCATACGCTGCTTAATCCGACTCCAGCGTTTGCGAACTCTCGGCGCGATCGTAATTAAAGCCTATCGCGTGATTCGATCGGTTCAAGCGTCACAATCTAGCAAACGGACAAACACTTACACGCCGAACCCAATGCGAACCTCCCCGGTCGCCTGCCTAGAAGCATCCCCGGTCGCCCGGTCTTACAATGTTCAAACGAGAAACCGTCGGTGTTTTTTTATGCGCGTGTGCGTGCGTGCGTGCGTACGTGTGTGTGTGTGTGTGCTGTTCTTGTCGTTACTTCTCGTTACCCGCAAACGTTCCCAGAGCACCCGGATCATTTGCATCCACTATCCATCATCTTGCATCTTTTGCCGGAATCGCCCGTTTCGCCCGGAGCGTCCGTAGGTCCGTTTTTCGCTCGCCCGGGCTCCACCGGGGCGTCGTCGGTCACCGTTCAAACCTGCAGGAGGCAAATATCTTGCCCGTGCCTGGGAGTCCCTCCCTCCCCCTTCCCGCCCGAATCACCCTGGGAAACCCTGGGAGAGAGTGCGAGAGTCGAACGTCCGACCGTTCGCGTGCCGGAGGGCTTTTTTCCTTTCGGACTGCGCTTCGGTTGCTGGCGCGTACGGATGGCGGGCTTTCGTAGCCGAGCCTTGGACGCTTTTCCCCCCGGGGGCCATGTTCACGTGGCTTTGACTTTCTGCTGTCCCGCCGCTGCTGGGCCGCCTCCACGTCGCGCGCCCGGCCCGGGAACCTTGACAGGGATTCGATCGAACGTCGCTGCCTTATTCTAGCGCGCTATCGAGCAGCGCAAGGCGTACGAGCGGGCGCTTCGTCCGTTCTTTGCCGCCCCGATAACCGATTACGGTCGCTGTCTAGGCCGGGGCTTTCACCGAGCGTGAGCATCTGGAGCAAAACCCCTCCGAGGCCGGCGGGCGGCAGGTACCGTCGGTTGCTACGGTTTTTGCAAACCAAGAACCGTGCGCCCAGAAACCTTCTTGGCCAGCCGCCGCCGTTCGAACGAACCTTCCGGGCTGCTCGGCATCAAGACGAATCAATAGTTCCACCACCGCTGTAAGGTCGCTCCGGCACCGCGGCACCGGGCAGAATGTAAAACAAGACAATCAGACATTCTATATCTCACTAGCCGGCGGGCCGCTTTTCCGCTTGGTGGCGGCCCGCGGCAAGATTCGAAAATACGCTCTCGCCTTTCGAGTGCAGCGTGCTGCCTCCCTGTAAACCGGCAGCGTCGTCGGGTTGGACGGGTCGGGAAATGGCCCGGGGACGGCTCGTTGCGTTCTCGTTCGGCGCGTCGCCTTCTTTCCCTTGAGATCGATGTCTTTCGCCGGGGCTGCGTTACTCGCTTTCACGGGCACCTAATCGCGCTATGGCTGTGGCTATTATTTCGCTTCTAGTTTGTGTACATAAACAGAGCAGTTTTTTGTTGTTGTTTCGTTGTTCACTTTCGAACCGTCTGCTCATTCGCATCTGCTACGTACCGTAGCGTTTATGGTGGATGGCCCCTTTCTCCTTTGCGGTTTATAAAGGAAATGTATTGAAAATATATATATTTTGCGTTAAGAAACTACATTTCGTGTTCACAACAGTCGTTACAAACTACTTAAGTTATAGAGTACTGAAATGTCTAACGATATCTCAGGAATAGTTGGTGTTCCTTAATAGTGGATAGTTTACATAGCGTCAAGGTTTAAGAACAGCTCAAGAACTAACTAGAGGAGTGTAAACAAAACCCATATGATGCAAGTTCGAAGAGTTGACAAAACGAAGATTTTTCATAAATAATAAACAGATCAAGTGAAAAAAGCTATTTAAACATGTTAAATAAAACCATAAAGAACTAACTAGAGGAGTGTACACAAAGCCCATGTATGCAAGTTCGAAGAGAGATCAAATCGAAGAATTTTCATAAACAATAAACAGATCTAATCCAAAAAAGCTATCAACACATATCAAATAAAACGAAAAGGATAGAACAAGAGCATGTAGTGCTTTAGAGTAAACTGTATTTTAAGAAAGAGAAGCATATGATCAAGCTGGAGAAGCTGTCGAATATTGGATTCAAGCAGATTGGAATTACAGGAATCTGTGATCAATTCAATAACCTCTCGTAATACTCCTTCCTTATTTTTTTAGTAAGCTATGTGTTATTTACTATTTGAGTTAGTTAAAGGTTGGTAAGTAAGTGGTTAAAATAGGATTCTCGCTGAAAGAGGTACTCTTATGTCTTAAACGAAACAAATAGTATCAGATTGGAGTTGCTGCCCGGAGCAACCCACTCCACAAGTCGCACAAGGATTTCCACAACATTAAAACATCACCTCATCAAAAATTTCCAACCATCAACTTTCAACACCACAAACCCATCGCCTGCCGGTGACGTACCAATGGGCGGCTGCGGAAGGGCACACGTGCCACACGGTACGGAAGGATTTGGCCACGGTTGATTGGCCGTCAGAAATTTTTGCCCACTCCACAAGAAGGGAGGGACCCGAGCCAAGAACGTGTCATGTTAACGGTAATATTTCTGACGGTTAGAGTATTTAATTTCAACCTAATTAGTCAAACGTCAAGCCTCGGCGGACGCCCGTGTTTGGCGGACAGTTTTGGCCAACATTTTCGCTCCAACAGGCTCCAACAGCCGGTGCCGACGATGCGCTGATGCGCCTGTCAAACTTTGCCCCAAAACTCGTACATCGTGCGCGTCGCTGGGGTGAGTGTGCGGCTGAAGAGGAGTTGGGTTGCTTCGCTAGGGAGAGAAAAACTAGCGACCTCACTCGTCTATGGAGAACGGGAGCCCAGCAGTATTGTTCGGTTGTTGTTCGAACATTAACTTTCATTAAGGGACCGAATGGCGATGTGTGTGTGTTGCCTTACCGAAAATCGGTACAACATCGCCGGGTATGTTTGCCGGACGGAGACGGAACCGTGGCTGGCACTGAAGGAGTCCGGCCTGCGTCTCGTGTACAGAAGTCCAGACATTTAGGACACGGCAGGTCTTCCGGACGAACGCATCGGTGAGCCTGATGAGCCGAGAACAAGGATCCTTTTGTGATGGGATCGCGCCGGGGTTCCCCGTTCGGAGTTGGTTCCTTCGGAGACTCCGTCTCGAGGAGTACGTGCGTACGTGGCTAGTTGGCGGGACTAGCCGGTCGCAACAATAGCTGAACTTCACCACACTGCCCAACCGCGTCTCCACCCGTACGACACGAACTACCGGTCCATGGCCGGACTTCGGGAGTTTCGGGTGTGGTGTGCGGAGTTTTGGACAGCGAGGGGAGGGGTCCGGAACACCACGCTGGCCGGTTCGCCGGCAGCATGTTCTCATAAAACACCACACGATTTGCTCCGGGAGCAATTGGCTCGTTCGAAATTCCAACGAAATTCTCCAAACGCCGCCGGGTGGGACTGGGCGCGTCGTGTCATGTAAGGGCCCCGGTCCGGGCGGGCTTTTTTGAAATTATCGACGTTGCGGGTGGAATGTGGCCGGCCAGCCAGTCACTTACACATGCACCGGCCCGGCCCGGTCCGTCCGTCCGGCGGGCAAATCCTTGGCGAAGCGGCTTACAAGACACACGCCGGCGCGGGTCTACGCGGGCGGTGGTGCGACGCTTGACGCATTTCGCCCGTAGGTCGTTTGGTAGGGCCCGGTTGGCTGGCTGGCTCTTGCCGTGTTGTTCGGCGCGTTCGCCATCTCCCAAGATGACGGAGCGGCTGGAGGAAAATGATTGTGATCCGCCCGCGGTGGAGTTGGTTGGGGATTTTTACTTCTCTCAGTATCTCTCTCTCTCGCTCTCTCTCTCTCGCTCTCTCTCTCTCTTCCGGCTCGTATCGAGAGTTTTATAATCGTTTCGATACATGATTCCCACACAATCGCAAAAGTTGACGCATGCATTACGCGTTGAAACGATGCGAAAGTTATCATGTACAAATTTAGAGTTCTTATTCTCATTTGCCTTTCGTACTGATCATCACACTATTGAACAAGATCGAATCGAAACCCATTATGAGAGTTGGAACTTTTGCGATAATCTCCGTCATTATTTATTATGTAAATAATGCCTGAATTATGAATTTGAGTTCATACAAGCACAGTTTATACATAAAATGTTAAACGAATCATCACTGCCTTCAAATTTTTGCCTTCAAAGTTTTAAATGTTTGGGCGCACCCGCGTACAATAGAAATTTGATTTCATTTGGATGAAATATGAAGGATCCGAAGGATTTGGCTTTATTTTTTTGTAATCTCTATATTGGGAGAGTTTATAAGTTCAAGTAGAGGCTGTTCATGAGGCTGTTCACGATCCGACTAGCCCAACTTTGGTCAGAATGAAAAATGAAGAACCAGAAGGAAAATTGAAGATCTTCGGAATAGAACGAACTCGTTTGGCATCCTTTAATAGCTAAGACTATAAACCAATCAATAATACTCAAATACAACAATTATATCGAATAATGTTATCTAACATTTTTTGTTTAGTATTAAATTGAGTATGTCACTAATCGACCATTACAAGCGCAGCATAGCATCGCGCTCAGACTAACAGTGCAGCAAACCTTCCTTCCTGCGCGAAAGCTCCGATTCGTGAAACTCGCATAAATTGGAATCGCATTCCAGTGCTGTCAAACTTTAATTGACAGCGCAAAACTGTTTTCGAAAACACGCGCCCCGTTTGTCACAGGGTGGCGCGCTTCGCTCCGTTCCGTGCGGCGTGGGTGGGCGTCGACCCGCTTATTGGAACGTGCGAAACCGCGGACACGTCGGTCTGGCGAGTGCAAACTCCATCCAGGAGACCGTGTGCAGCTCGCAGTGATCGCACTGATCGCTGATCGTTCGACCCGTGCCCCCTCGACCACGTGCGCTCGAACCGAAACCAAAAAAAAACCATTCCGGGCGCGTGACTTGCCGCAGCGTACGACGAAATCGGCTCCGGGCGGCAAAGATATAAATTGTCTGGGAAAAAATGAGATTTTCAAAACCCCCCCTCGAAAGGAGCGGGCGCACAGGGCGGCTCGACGGGGTAGCGAAACATGATAACGAGTTATGCTTTACACGGTCGATAATTGAAATAAACCTTCGCAAAACTGTCAATACCGCGCGGTGGGATGGTTGGGTGGGATTTACGATGGCGCGGAGTGTCTCGCGTGTGGATTGGTGGATTGAAGGGTTGGAAATTATGTTACACTTACGAGGCGGTGTTTGCGGAAGGAAAGGGTGGCTCGGCCAACGAGATAGGAGGTTTTTTCACATACACATGTGAGACTTCATCTTCAAGAACTATTTGTGATCAAAATGAATTAATAAAGTTTGGGAAAATGTCAAAATTTGTTTAACGTTATGAATTTATTATACTTCATATGAATCTCATTGAATAGAGCACTGTTTAGCAGAAGTCTTTCTTTAATGTAGTTTTCCTATTCCCGATAATCTTGTTATTCTCACTCTTTTATTTATAACTCTCTTTATTCACTTATATGAGTGCAGGTACATGAAATACGGGATCAATAGATTATTCCACATGGTTTTAGGCTTTTGTTGACAAATTTTGTCTAACATGATTTGTATTCCAGGGAACCGATAATTAATGTTTGAAGAAGTATGATAAATTTCAACAAAATCGAACAACAACATAAAACACGAAAACATTCCCATGTAAATGGTAAAATAATTATGTGATGCAGTAGGATGTACTACACAAGGACAAGTTAAAATGACTTTGACAAACTGCAGATTTGCATGTTTCAGAAATGAATTTTGAACCCTCAACCATGAACCCCGATGAAGAATAAAAACAAAACTCCATTTAAAATATGTAAAACAAATTTGCGTTCGAACCGATCGACACGGCACGGAAAACAAACAAGTCCTCCGCCGGGACGAGAGAACCAATGTGAATTAGATTAGTTTTGCAATATATACACACCCACCTATGACGGGGACGAAAATAAATAAAAAAGAACAATCCTGACGAGGCATTTTATGTTTTAGCCTTGCGCTTGTCACTTAGGCGGCACGAAATGCGCCCGGATGCATCGCGAGGATGCATGCGCCGCGCACAGAACGCAGAAAACAACGAACACGAAACATGAAACCACAATCACCAACGCGTTTCGGTTTGGCGAGCGTGACGATAGCCATGCATACTGATAAGAACCGAGTGTGTGTGTGTGTGTGTGCGTGTGTGCGTGTGTGCCCACGTGCTTGATGAATGGATAAGCGAAAGGAGTGGGTGTAGAGAGAGAGAGAGAGAGGGAGAGAGGGCGAAAAAAACTTGCACCAAGTGAGCCTTTTTAATAATGTAAATAGAGCAGCAAAATTTAATACCGGAGTTTCATGTAAACAACCCGGGCAGGATACATGACGGCGTTTGCCGGCACCAAACTCTATGCAGCAGCCTCCACTTTCCCCCTCCCTTTCAACCACCGGGAAAAAGGCTCCATCTGCGAGCAACAGTCCCCGCACAGGACGCAACGGATATTGCGCCGGCCACGACGACGGCGACGACGACGACGATGATGATGCGGATGGTGATCTCGAAATGAGTCCAAACCCCAAAAACGCGGGCGAGAGTGGGTTGAGGCCGAGAAGGATGGATCGGCTGGAGGATGGAAAGTTTACCTTCGTTCGCGCGAGCACATACACGGTGAGATAAGACACACACACGCGCGCACACACACGAACGAGCGCGGGAGGAAAACTCATAACATGCATGATATGATCGTTAAATAAATATTTTAGGAAAAATTCGCATGAATATTAAAAAGTGAAGTGCAAGGTGAAATTATTTGCCGCACACCGGAGACGATGGGGGGAGAGGTGGGGGGGGGCTCCCGGTTGCATATCGTTCCGGGGGAGGGGGGCAGCAGTTTCATCATCGTGTGTTTTATTTCGTTTCGTTTTTTCTCCCTGCCGAGCTTCTCATGCTGTCCCACCCGTCTGGGAGATGCTTAACGTGGCTGGCTTAACACAGGCGGCTGGCCAGAGATGGGAAAATCGACTCATACTTGCACTTGGTGCGATGCGTCCGATGCGCGACACCTTCTAACACGGAACACGCGTTACCTGGAACGGAAGCGGATGGAAACAACAAAAAAAAGCGTGAGTATGTGAGAGAAAGTTTTAATTCTGTTTGTTCATAAACAGGGTGCCCGAAAGTGGAGCGAAAGTTATTAAATTCGCAATTAAACGAGTCGGGGTCGGGGGCAAAATTTGGCGAAAAATCCGTACAAACAGGGGTCGAAGGGGGATCGGGATCGTTTTGGGAACGATTCGAGTTGTTATATGAAATTTGACGACCTTTTTTATAGCACGATCTTTTCCATCAAATATTAATGTTTTTTTTTCAAGTGATTACCAATAGACTTTCGTTATGAGTATAACTATGTAAGCTAGTCAAATGGATAGCGATATTGGATGCTTGTCCTTTGTTTATTCATTGTTTATTGTCTTACTAGTAGAACTACTGGCGTAATATAAATAAATGACTAAAATAATTTAGTAGAACCACTTGATGAAATTGTTTGAAATTACTTAAACTCTTGAGCGTTCTGAAAATATTTGTAAAGAGTGTAAAGAAGAATAAATTTAAAACCAACATTTAAGTGAACTTCAAGCTTTGAGCTTTAAGTTAACTTACTTAAACTCCGGAGATTTCTAAAAAGAAATACAAAAAACTGTATAAAACAAGTTAAGAACCAACAATTAACTGATAAAGATGAACATGATAAAACGAGACAAAAAATAGATTCAAATAAAGAGGAGAAACTCATAGATGAAATACGTTAAAAATGGAAGAAAAGTATAGAAATCTTGTTAGTAATCAGTAAAAATGATAGTCAGATTGTTTAATCGTATTATCTAAAGCTTTCTTTCTTCTTTCTTTAAAAATAATGTGTTCTCTTAAATTGTTGTAGAATAATAAAATTATTTCCTTAGATTTTTAGGAAAAGAAACAAAAATCCTAGGAGGAATTCAACGTAGTATGGAATTCAACGTAGTAGCAAAATAGTATGGGAAAGAAAATCAATCAATAATTCAAATAGTTATGTATATTTGTAAAAAACTGCTAACAATGATTAACAAACAAAGCGAAAACACTTTGACAAACTGCGAACTGTTAAAATAGTCTGTAAAACAGATCGCCTTACATAATAACATTAAATTCATTGTTTTCTAACCTTGAACATTTTACCTTTTACAATAAATATTGATTTGTGTTAAAAGAAAAAAACCAACATTGCTTTAAGTAATGATGCAAACAAATGCGGAATTTCTGATTCCCCAGACGGGTATGCAAATTACGCGCTCCGTGAACCAAATATTGCACCAAAACCCGTCGGGAATGCATTCCGTGCATCAAAACGATGACGTCTAAGATGTCGATGACGGCATACCATCACAGCGAGCGTCTCACATTGTCTCCCTTGACCGGGGACCGGCCTTATCCTGCGGGAACGAGTGTCGGCGTTCCGAAACCATGATCATAAGAGGGAGAGGGAGAGAGCGAGAGGGAGAATTTCCCCGCCGGCAAATGTTCGCCGCTTTTCGTCCCCCCCCCCTCGTTTTCACCTTGCGCTGGGAAACGGCTGGGCTTGTGAGGGTGGCTGGGACACGGGCGACGTTGGATGATGATATTATCGCCGAAAGCGTTTTTAATTTTAGTTTCGTTGGGTCACGACGCCGGCTGTACGGGGGCCCGGGTGTTCGTGCCGAAGACGAACCCGGCACACGTGTGGGAGTACCAGCGAAGGAAGGAGAGAGAGAGAGAGAATGAGTTGGGCCGCGTTATCGCCGCCGGCGTCATAAGCGGACTGGCACCGCCGCCGCCACCGCCAGTCGGAAAGATCCGAAACCATTGGACCGTACTTGCCGGTTGTCGCCCGGGGACCTTTTACCGCTCGTCTCGGCATTCGCCCCTCGCGTCCTGGTACCGTGCCCCGTGCCTCGAAAGATTCGACCGCCGCGGGCGTTGAATCGCGCAGTGCAAACAAGGTCGTAACCTCCCGTGCCCACCAGCCAAAACCATCAACGCCGCCGCCGCCAACCAGCGCGCCGAGTGAAGTGAAGGGATTCGTGCGCTCGCCCGTCGTCCCTGCACTCGGACTCGGACTACGGCGTACCTGAGCGGAGCGTCCGAGCGTCCGAAGACGACAAAACGGTGAGAATCACCCCACGGGCAGGATTGGAAAACGAGCCGCCGCGATCGATCCGCACTGGGTCGAGAAGGGTTGTTTTTTGCTGTTGCTCTCTACGCGGTGCGGCCGTCTTTGGGAGCGACGCGTTCCGGCACTTCCCAGGTAGGGCCGCGCGTCGCCGAAGACACCGTAACGAGCTGGGAGTTCCCGCGGGTTCGGTCGTGGCCGGGATCGTTTCTCTCACGTTCGCGGGCCGGGCGAAGCAGCCGGGGACACCCGGCAATTACTGTCCCCGGGTACGATCAAACGCAACCGAGACCGCCCGAGAGGATGGGACTCGTCGGATCGGTTCGGGGCGATAGTAGAACTGTGCGATAGGATAATCAGTCTATTGCTAATTTGTTTGCGTGTCGGTTGGGAAAAACAAAGTAGCAGCGATGGCACCGGGTCGACGAAGAATATAACTTGATCTAATCGATCGATTATGATAGACTTATTCAGAGATTCAGTGGAAAAAGATACAAAATTTTGATTTTTCAATTATATTTTTGAGAATATCTTCCAACATATGGACTATTGTATGAAAGGGAAGGTGCGACTCCCATGTGCTCCAATTTCAAATTAATTTTAATAATACCAATAATATTTTTAAACTGTCTTCATTTATAATTTATTATTCAAATTTGCTGCAGATAGAACCTAATAATTTTTAATTTAATACCATATTTCGATGAGTATTTCAATAAAAAGGGAGCTAAATACAGCGTTGGTTTCCTCAGAACAAGATCTGACAGCTTTAAATACCTGACAGTCTGGTAATAAAATACATGGAAAATGTTTGCTTCCGAAATTCACATATTTTGACAGTCATGAAAAATGATCTCATACAAACAGTTAAAAATACTTTAGACCACACAAGACATAAACTATGTGAAACAAAAATCTCTTGAACATCAAAAAGTATTTGATCGAATTTGTTGATGTTAATTTTCCTACTTAGCCAGAACTAGTCAACCGTGACGATTGCAAACTAAAGTAAACAAATTATTTCGTTGTTCATATTGTAAACTATTGGGCTGTTAACATCAATTTGCGCCGGGAGTATGCCGTCTACATACAACTTTATGGCTGCCATACTGTGAAAAGCATCAAGAACTGGATATGTGCGGCAAAACAAACTCTCTAAATTGGAAGTTGAGTAATAAATTGGTGTGTTAAGATCAGGAAGTGACGCTCCTGCCAAAGGATCACACAGTGAAAAGATAAAAAAATATATCATATAGAAAAATTCGACTAAATCCCAGCCGAACAAAAACCTGAGTATCAATTGACAGCTTTTAATGCGTTCGGTTCGCTTAAACTCCTTCACCCGAGTGATTGGTGAAGACAGGAGTTGAGCTGTGGCATCAAGATAACTACAGACAATGATAATTAATTTCAATTACCAGCTTCTTCAGAAAAATGCCCCTGCACGGTGCAGCTTCCAGGTCTGGTGCAGTTCCTGATGCTGGTTTCACACAAAACGCAAGTGAGCTGAGAACAGGTGCGGCTTCGCACAGCTGGCAGCATAAACAATTCATTATTCCAGTACGCCCAGCCGACGTATTGGAAATTTTAAAACCCACAAGACTCACCCAAGTAAGTTCCGGAGCCTCAGCTGGTCCGGTGCTGCGGGCAATTCTAGGCTTAGGCTGCTTTATTCATATGCCAAATGCGATCGTGCGCTGGACATGCCCTAGTCCAATAAAGCCCGAAAGTCGAACGGTGGAGGTGGAGCAGCTCCAAGAGTTCGTTATGCTAAGCAGGCGTTAGGCGAAAAGAAACATTCGAGTGCGGGTACGGGTGGGTCCCGTCCAGTAGCCAATATCCTATCGAACGAGCAGGAACATCCGGCCCCGTGTTCCGCACCCCGCACTGGGTCAATTGTATCAAATGGGAATTAAAATTGAAAACCACCAACCAACCGGACCGATTCGTTCGACGATTTGTTTCCCCAACCATACCGGGCTCGGGCTCGGCTGAGCTTTTTTTCGGATAGTGACCCTGCCCCGGAGCGTTCGAGTTCGTTCTGGGCCGGGCCCATCCGGTACACTCCCGCTGGTGGCTTCTTGGCGCACTCCAGCGCCAGGACATCTCGTGCCGGATGCCCGAGTCCGGGCCGGGACTTCAAAGTTTAACGCCAACCGGATGTAGGCACTCCCCGAGGACATGTGAGGAATCGCAGTGGAGCATTATTTCTTTCCGCTATTGCTCTCGATTCCTCTCGGCATTTTTCGCTCCGTTGTTTCTACCCGGCACACACACACACACACACACACACACACACACACACACACACACACACACACACACACACACACACGACCGGGTAGAAGTCAGTATGAAGTGTCCCGCGGGGCAAACGACTGACTCCGTCGTCGTGGAGGAAAGCCCGATGCAGACAGGGCAGCCCGGGTACCGCACCTAGAAAGAACCGGTCGCCTCCGGGCGCCAACAGGATCTGTGGCGAATCTAGCCCCGGCCAGCCTTGAGCCTGCGGAACGAGGGAGAGATTGACAAACGGGCATGTTTGGGGGGAGGCGGTTGGGGCGCCCGGGACGAGAGCGCAGAGAATCGCTTAGAAATTGTTTAATGTAAAATTCCCCCGAGCGGTTCGAAACACGGGCGAAACGGGGCAAACCGAAGCGGGAAAGCGGGAAAGCGAACCGACAAAAGCGCCCGTGGTGGTTCGGGCGAAATGAGTTTGCCTCAGAGGAGTACATCGGGGTTCTGTGTGGGCTACGCCGGCTCCGGTATGGCACAAATATCCTCCCGCAGCCATCGTCCTGCCGCGCGTCACGCCACCCGGCGAAAAAAGTGCCCCAAGGAGCAACCGAGCGTGGCACCGTGGTGGAGGGTGGTGCCGGTGAAAAACCGGACCCAGTTTCGCCCGCAGCTAGTGTACACCCGGTTTGGGCGAATGCGAAAACAGACAGAACGGTTCCACGAGCGCCCGCGTTTCGCCCGCAGCACCGATCTGGAGTTCGTCGTCGTCGTCGTCGTTCCCGGCAAGGGCAAGATTATATCATTGTTTGAACGGAGCTAAGCGAGGCGAAATTTACCGAAGCTTAAGGCTCAGTGCGAGCGAGCGAGCGAGCGAGCGAGCGAGAGAAAGAGGGCTAGCGTTTTTTTTTTGTTTCCCCGTGCTTCCAATGCCCGCCGGTAACAGAGATATAAATTAATCGGTAAACCATCCTTTGGAGAAGACGCCATTTTTAACCTGTACTTCATCCTTTTGCGCCGCCGGAGGTTCTGTTCGCTGTGTGTTGTTTTCGGTCGATTCACTCCGGTTCCGCAGCGCAACCTTTCGCTCTGCCCCCTCCGGTTTAGTTCCGCAGCGCCCCGGCTGAGCCCCGGTGGCGTTCTGGGGAGGGATGGTTGCATTCGAACAAAAAACGAAAAATAATACGAGGTGAGAACGCACACCGTGACACCGTGACAGCGATAATTTACGGTGCAGAAACAGAGAGAAGTAAAACGTGGCGCGCCAGTGATTTAAATAACCTTATAATTAACGATTAACAACAGTGGGTCGGATGTGAAAGTCGTCGGAAAGTTGGGAAATTGAGCGAAGAGATGAGATACCGGAGATATTTTGCAATAACATAACATAACTCGAATGTATCCTATAAAAAATTAGAAAGAAAAAAGAGCTCTAGGAGAATATAAAGCTCAGAAAAGCTTCCTTAACATGTAGTAAAGAATACATTATTAAAAATAACATATGAAGAAATAAAAAAGGATACAAAATACTCTGCAACGAACATTTGGAGCATAAAATAGTCACCATCAAAGATTTGTCATTATGTAGGTAACGAATTATCTAATATTAAAAAAGAACAAAGGAAGAAAAACCAAAGATTTTGCATTACTTAACACAAAGCAAGTAAGTAAATAAAGTAAAAGTTGTAATAAACAAGGAACACAAGAAATTAATAAAATGTGGAAAAAACATTTGAATTGCAAAAACATAAACTAGCTCAAGAATAAAAGTGGCCGGAATAGTAAATAACATATTAAACAGATTAGAAATGTTACTTTGAAGTGGCAAGTCGCACCATTAAAGTATTCGTAGATGAAAAACAAACCAAACACAGGGAAACAATGGATAATCAATTCGACAACAGTCTAGTAAGATCATCTTAATTTCCACTCAAAAAACAAAAAGATCACATGATAGTTCTCGGACATGATTTGCTCCTTCATGCACGGCGTGTAATCGTTGTTTCATAAAATATTTCATTTCACATTCGGTTCAATATTGGCCCGACGCAATGTTTGCATTCTGCTGCTACTATTTGCAATAGAAAGCAAAGCAACAACAACAAAAAACGTAACAACACACACACACACGCGCAAAATCGCTCACTTTCCCCGCAACGGTTGCAAATGACCGCCGGCACGGCAAAGTTCAAATAGCAGGACGTTTGTGTTTTTCCAACCCACCCCCCAACGGAGGAGGGTGGGCCTCATCAGAACGCTATCAAAGCTTTCTGATGCCGTGTCCCACCGTGAGAGAGGTGAAGTGGGATTTCATGGATTTTCCACTCTCTCTCTCTCTCTCTCTCTCTCTCTCTCTCTCTCTCTCTCTCGCTCTCGCTCTCCTTTGTCTTTTACTCCGATGAAGGGAAAACGAAGGGATGAAAGCGAATTCGCATTATTCGGGAGGGC